>KZ308233.1:579075-780638 GCA_000376725.2 Ladona fulva | reverse complement strand
TGTTTTTTTTTCTTAGTATTTAATGTTTTCTTAGTATTAGTTTACCCAATGTTTAAATAGGATTAGTATTTAGGTTTAGATGGGGTCCTTTTGTCATTGTAACGGTGCCGGATTGCTACAATTCGGTATAAATGTATAGTGATAACTTGCATTACTGCCAACAGATGGCAAAATGCATAAAAAAACTCGTCGTTGAGTCAGACCGAACGTAGCATCGGGGTGCTCACTAATTAAATAATTACCACAAATATTTCATCAACTTTTTAACATTTTATTTTATTCTTTGAGTTTAACTTATTTGTAACCAACAAAAGCTATTTTAATATAAAATATATACGTCTACAACCTACTAGATTTTGCTGGGTCGTTTATATTCCAATTTTAAAACCGGAGTCTCTAATTATCTATCACATAAGATTTCAAGTGGATCAAGTCCACCTTGGGACCAGACGTCGCTTATTAGCATCTCTAATTGGAAGTTGAGTCGAGCGCTTTCCACTTAAGAGGCCATAAGAATAATTTCCATTGCATTTGTATGGAAATATGGATAAGGGGACGCCTTCGTATTGATTTGCATTGGGACTCCAAGTCCCCCCTGGTCATGGTTGTAATTTCGTTGTCGATGAAACGCTATATATTCCGGTACTGGTTTGCCTAAATGTTACGTCTACTTCAATTATGTTGCTTTTAAGTTCCCAAAACCCATTCATTCCTTATCAAAAATACATTATGGCTAACCTACGTTAGGATAGAATGGAAATTCTCAAATTGAATTTTGAGATTAAAAATAAGCCGCAGAAATGCAATATCTGTAGTAAACCGATATCAGTGGTTGGAAGCATCGATGCATTTTTAATAGACATTAAAAGTCAGTTGTTAAAAAATATGTGCGATTTTTTTTTCAACGAGGGTCAATTTTGTTCTCTCCATAGGGTTCATATTTGTCAGCGGTCAATAATTTCTTATATTGTTTTGAAATATTCTGGGGCTAAAACTCTCTGAACAGTTAATTTTGACGTCTCTTCTGCTGAGTATTTCCGCACTACTGAGCGAAATTATTTTAATTATTGAAGGAATTAATAAGAGAGCATGAGCTCCATTTATCAATAATGTGCTTAATTTATGCCGTAGCATTCCCAACATATAGAACAAGCGAATGAAAATCAGAATTTTAATACAGTGAAAATTGTCTGGACTGGTTGACAAGATGGACAGGTTTCCGTAAAATAATAGTGCGAAGTACTGGATAGGGATTCCTATCCCGCAGATCGGGACCGAGAAATTTTTTTAATGGTCAAGTTTCCGCTATAAACGGAATCCGCTGTAGATAAGTTTCACTCTTTTTCCTTATGGTGTTATTCAGCAGGCAACAAATACCAAAGCATACGTCTTTTTCTATCAGCTAAGTCCGAGGACGTAATCACAAGAGTAGGACCTAATTGATAGATGTGAACATTGATACTACAGAGATTTCTATTCTTTGCGCCAATTATATCTGTTCCCTTAGTTTCCTTATCACGGGTGCCCCATCTGTCATTTTAGGGGTGAACTGGAATCTGTGCACCTGTTCATCTAGTATTCTGTTATTAGTCTATGTGATAGTATGATACTTTGTTAACTGGTCATTTCTAGCATCAGTGCTACGTAGCCACTTTCAACTTTGTACCGCATTCGACTAATTCATTCATGGAATGAAACATTTTCTATTTTTTTGTGGGAGATGAAGATATGATGTAATATTTTTATTTAACTTACTATATAAATTGGTATTTTACAACACAGATAGTACTAAAACATCTCAATAGGTATTAACTTACTTAATTTTGTCTTTTATTCTATTTATTATTTATCGTGATTTATCGTAATTTATTTCTAAAAATCCTAAACTGCCCTTACATATAAGACTAAATACTGCAGGGAACTAAACTTAAACTTCTTTGTTAATTCATCTGCTAATGGTAAAAAATATTTCAATTTTTCTTGCAGAACGAAGAGTAAGAAATCATGTATATCTCAACATTTCATAGAATGTACAAATTCCTCAGTTTTTCCTCGATAATATGGTTGGGACAACTTTCGAGAGTAAAAACTTCAGATATTTGTGAACAATATGAACCAAAGAAAGAAGATAAGGTAGACACGGTGTGCCGTCGATTTGGAAGCGAAGAACATTGTTACTTCTTGGAGAGATACACCTACCGAGGTAATCTTCATATTCCATGCACTTACATTGGACTTCTCCCAAGATGCACCTATTAAAAACTTTTATTTATATCTGTTTGAACTATTCTTCTCTAGCGGAGTGTTCAATTACTTTTCGCAGTGTGTTTGTGGTGAAGTATTTCTAGTATTGCGTTCACTCTTTAAAAAATTGTAATAGTCTAACTAATTTATATCTGCTTAAACTTAAGTACAAATACGATTAGCTATCATTTCTCATTTCCTAAAAAAATCTTCCAAAAATAAAATACTCTCCCGCCAAATTGTTGCTCATCGACTTTAAATTCGTTAGCTGTGATTTATGCACTCATCTTCATATTATTGTTCACATACATTTGATTGCAGCGATAATGATTGTTAGTACACATGCACATCCGCCGCCAATTTCTATCAAATATAAGCATATGCTGTGCTATACCCTTACGCTCCCTTCGCATTGCCTTCGAGAATTTTGCGAATATTGACGCAAACACTTCATAAAATCGAGAGACGTATTTTTTATACGTCCGCTCAATTCCGGTTTTACTCTGAAAATCACGAAAAAAATTTAGAATCACATGAATTATGAAATGAACCCCTGGGTCACTGAGGTGTTTTTTACCTACTTTTATATCAGACTTACTAATACATTTTACCGTCCCCAATTTAATCTCACTTTTTGCTGAGTGCAGTATATTAATTTTGGAGGATGGAGTTGTATTCTATTATTTGGACTGTTGTTCCTTAAAATATTGAATATTAAGGCCAGCTTTTAAATTATGTTGGACTATTATTGATAATTTTGTCTGTAATGGGAAAGATAGAATGGGTGTTTCATTTAAATTTATCTATTTAATCTTAGCAAAGTTAGACTTAATTCCATTAGATGTGATAACATATTTGTACATTCATGGCAATGATGTACGGAGGAAACATTCCTAAAAAGGTCTTTTTCAATTGAGTTTTTCATGTACACCTCGTAAGAATGGATTTTCCCTCGTCACTTTTCAACTCGGTAATTTTGCAGAGGTGACTAAAACATCAACATGTTATACCCATAAATAATGGGCAACGAAGGCTTACTAAATATTTGTATAACAAAATTATAAAAATATAATATTTAACAACAAAGTTTCTCTCCTTTTTTCATAGAAAATTTTGTTAAAAATGTGAAAACATTTTCATAATGTAATATTACCAGTGATTCATATAATCGTAAGTGAAAGAGGATTTGGTGGGTAAATCATGAAATGTGTAGTTTAACTTTTTGTTAGTAAGCAAATTCAACCATCGACGCGATTACCTCTCCAAAAGTTCGATTCGTATAAATTAACTAGCATCCACTAAGACTAAGATTGAGGGTTTCATTCTCGTTGGAATTTCCATTAATATAAAAACTGAACAAGTCGCTCATCCCAGATTTCAGTTCTTTATTCCTTACGGTAAATATTCTCGGAAATGTACTGCATTCCCTCATTTGTCTATATTACAGCACATTTTCGTAAACTATGAGGAAATTAAGCAAAAACTGAAAGCAATCACTCATAGCTAAGGTGAAAAGATGTGTGCTAAATGGGGACAGAGATCTCGCAGATCGTGATCGAGAAATTTTTTAATGCCAAGTTTCCGCTACATACAGGTTCCGCTATAGATATGTTTCACTGTATTTCCTTATGGTGTTATTCAGCTGGGAACAAATACCAACGCGTGCGTCTTTTTCTTTCCGCAAAGTCCGAGGACGCAATCACAAGATTAGGACCTAATTGATCTGAACATTGGTAATACAGATTTCTAATCTTTTCACCAATTATATCTGTTCCTTTAGTTTCCTTATCACGGGGGCCCCATCTGTCATTTTAGGGGTGAACTGGAATCTACTCACCTGCTCACGTAGTATTCTATTCTTAGTCGGTTCCCTGAAACACAGACTATTTTCCATGCATATTTCTCTGACCAAGTTATCGAGGACAAACCTCTTTTGCGCGACAAAGGCGCGTAAATCCCTTTGTTCCCCTACATCTAAGGACACTGTTATCAAAACTGTGGTATATAGCAGAAATTGGATGGCCGGTACAAATTAGTATTTTTGTTTAGTCTTCCGAGGCAATGACCCCAAAAACAGTACTGTCCCGGCTAAACCGATACATACCTCACTTATACCCTCTGCTCAACATTAGCTGTAATCCTTCCGTCAGATTTGATCTGATTGATTTTTGAGGAACAAGCTAAGAAATTCCGCTGCTACTGATGCTTAACCATTTGACTGTGCACTCTTCAAAACTGACTTTGGGCACTATTAATTTTACTACTGTACCAACTAGTTGATTGGTAAATATTACAAATATTCTCATTTATTCAATGATATTAACACATTTTAACCATTAAATTCAGGGTTAGAACCTCCAATTAAGAATTGTCAAAGTTTTATTTAAAGGAATTTTAGTCATTTAATTACAGCTTAACGAGAAAATTCTTGAACAAAAGCATGGCATTCTCTTGTGTGACAATAAAAGTCCACTTGGCCATCGGTATATCGTATTAGTGAATGGATATCATATTATGTGGTTGTCTTTGTCATGTCTACCAATCCATCTATCCGTACCCAAGACAATTTTTCTTTTTCATAGACAACTGGAATATTCAAGATTTGGTCTCCACATGCAAAGAACGTGTCTTTAAGATGATTTCAGAAGAGGGGTGTACCCAGATTCCTTCAGTTAGTGGATTAGCAATCGAATCATACGATGAACAATTATTCATAGAAGATTTTATAACATCATTTCATGGTAAATAAATTGGTTCTATATTCTATATAAATGGCTTTCTTGAAAGAATTGTTGATTCATACATTAATGAGCATTTTTTATTAACTACTTTCTCTCGATGAATCTATATGCTTCCTTGAGGTGATGCTTTCTCACAGTTTTCTTTATAATATGAAGTTTCTTTAATTCCCAATAAAGCTTGGCCTAATAGGTTAGTAATCTAGACGAGCCTTAGTATGAATAATATTTTTGAATTCTGCATTCTTTTAACCCTCTGTAGCTGCCGCCCCGAAGTAGATAATTTAATTTTCATGTGAGACTGGATGGGACACTCACAGTGTAGAGATCTGCTAACCCGCAATTTATCCGACCCGACCGGGGGATACACGCGCGAAAAGCTGCGGGTCGGATCGGGTAGGATAATCTAAAAATTTTTGCGGTTACGGATCGGTTGCGGATTTGCAGCATGCGGATAGTGGTAGAATACGGATATCCGAGGGTAAATCTGCATTCCTGTTTTGAGTGCTAAGGCGGCAATTCATACACGTGTCTGAGAAGACAGATGGCGAGGTGTGGCTCAGCTTTATGAATCCCAACAATTTCCAGATTGTTTATGTTCTTCTCTTTGCCCTCAAATTAAGTACCCTTTACAAACGCTTGAATCAAACCATGCCTTCTAATCTCTATTCTATCTGCCTTTACCACTTTCTTTTCTTCCTTGGAGTTATACCTAAGAGCAGGAATAGATGTCGGTCTTATGTTCATAACCAATGTTTTGTTTTGCTAGTTATTTATCTTTCTCTCAGGCGAAGTAGACTAAATCTCTCAGGAGATGGGAGATCCTTCGGCCAAAGATGAGACAAACATTCAGTTTGGTGTGGATCTTTACGTAGTTCAGTTGCGTTGTGAATCGCTTTCCTTTATTGGGAAATTATCTGTGAAAGACGTCAGAGACACAAACTAGACTTCGCTAATAAGTTTCTTCAGAATGGAAGTTAATACATGCTATTCAAGCTCCCTGGATCAAGAGGAAAGCCCCGCCAATTGGAATTATTTAAATTCTTATGCTTGTTATAGTATTTAATAAACGCCATATTGTAACATTTGCTTTTATCTTTGATTGTATTCCTCGACCGTATTTTTTCATAATTTTTACGTATGTACATACCAAGCCATGTTAATGGTATGATGATTTTTAAATTCTTCGTAAACGTAATTGCAGATATTTTTGCCAGCGGATGACTTGAATTGTCAGCGCACGTGAGTTCTGTTTTCGGATCGGATAAATTACTCCTAAGGGTCGGATGGGATTCTATTCTTGAGGGACAAATCGGGTCGGATAAATTTCAATCTAATTACAGTAAACAGCCTACGGATACGGGTGCAGATATAGAAATCTGTATCTGAGCAGGTATCTATCCATAGACCCATGCCAGCTATGGAGGGTTAAACAGTATCTAAACATAAGTTTCAACTTTTCTTAGCTAGTAGTCTACTTTCATAAATCCATTTAGAGTAGTTGCATTTGATTGACAGAATTTAAACTTTCTTAGAGTTTACACCTCCTGCCTATTCTCTCCAACAATAAAAAATCTATACATCTTATCGGGCTCATTTTTAACCTTTGTTTTCAAGATATCATGGTTGGAGAAAAATATTCACTAATGGCTGAGAAAGATGTTTCAAATTTCTCCTTGATATAAATGTGGCTGTTGCAGTAAATAAATATGCTTGCATGCCTTATTTGTTTATTTTGGATATTTCTTTTTGTTTAATAATAAAGAGCAACTTTGTTGTACTTTTCAGCTGTCCCTATCTTTAATAACTTAGAAAATGTTTTAAGAACCCTCATGTTATCATTAGATTTTGCCTTTTTCCCATAGAACCACAACTCCAAGCATTCACAAGTGGATACTGGTCATGCAAATTAGTGAGGGAGCATCCTGATATGAAAGATTTATGTGGTGCATCCATTGATTCATTCATCCTTCAATTACAGTCATGTGGTTTTTCTGACCAATACAATTGCCCGTTATACAATGAAATACTGCTCCTTATTTTACAGAAAACCTCTGGTAAAGTGACATATATAATACACCTTCAAAGTACTCTTGCCTCAAGCTTTCTGTGAATGAATCATAGAGAGCATATAATAACAATTTTTCTGCTGTTCCTTTTAGATGAGATTTATTGGAGAATATTAATGACTAGTATAAATGAAAGAAATTATGCGAATCAGTTAACTTCTGACAGAACAGCAGGGCCTACCTATATTGCTTGTGAATATATCATGGAAAAGTATGATAACTGTTCAACAGTAAGTAATTTGCTTTTCAGTGTTCTGTAGCTTATACATTTATGTAACTTATGCAAATGTTTACTTATTTCACATTTATTTAGTTCTTTATTATTACTAGTAATTGGCTTTCTTTCCACACAGTCTTACAGCAGTTATATTAAAAAAATAGCATCCAATCTATTTAGAACTATCCTGAAACATACTTTCCCATAACATGAAATGAAAATAAAAATTTATTCATAAGATTTCTATAAAAATTAATGTTACTGTTTTCTGTAATAGAGAACTCCTCAATCTACCACACCAGCTGATTTTGATTCAGTTGAAATATCCACGGTAAGCAAGATTTCAATGGTAACTGAATACCCTGGTGAAGTTAAAACTTACCCTGGAACTAATGAAAGAATTGGTCCTTGGATTGGTAAGATGAACTTATATTCTAATTCTATGTTATGTATAGTATAAAAAAGCAACATAGAAATAGAAACAAAATATTAGGGACTAAAGAAAAAGAGATAAACTAAAATTATTCTATCAAATTGTAACAAAGCGGTGTAATTGATTCTTAGCAGAACTTAATTTAAAAAGTGTTATTTTTTCTAATATTCCTATTTTTTAGATATTTCTTTAGCATGGAGATCCATGAGAAACAGTTCAAAATATATAGCCATAATAGCATATTAATATAGGAAGACTCTTGATAAAGGAAATAAAATCATTCATCATGGTCCTGTGAAATGTTTAATAAAAATATATGTTAAGCTGATTCTTTCGGATTTTTTGCTGATTATTTACATGAATTTAATTTCCAATGGTGTTGTCATGAGGAAGTTTTTAAAATATCATGAATGAACTTGTAGAAAAAGAGTTGCTAAATAGATATCCCATTCTCCTTTATATAGGTGTGAACTTGTCTATGCATATTAACTTTCTGTCATTAATCTGCATGAGAAAGGGGTCAGACCCAGATGTTTGTATGTACCATTTGGCAGTATCTTCTGCTGAATTGTGCAACATCTGAATAATTTTAGGCATGATATTATGTTCTCTTATTATTTTATTTGGGTTTTTTTCAGGTATAAATAAGATAGTCCTTACCTGTCAAAAAACGGACATAAAATTAAATACAAGCCTTTTGGAAAGAAGGCTTGTATTTAATTTTATATAATATTTACTTTTGAGCTTAAATTATGTAAGTGAAAAATGTTTAAGAGGGGAAGCAGTGTTAGTTTCCTCTGCAGTTAAATACTCTTGCATGCCACATAGGAACATGTGCCATAGGTTTATCTCTTCCATCTTAGGCAATCTATTGCCTGCATCTATTACTGAGAGATACAAACATACAATGCATTGGCATGCCATATGTTGGTTAAGTAGACATCCATATGTACTAGTAAGATAAATAATTTTATCTTCCTAGCATTTTGAAGTTTTCATATAAAATAATAATTAATATGATTTGTATATTTCCTCATTAATTTTTTAAGCAGTAATTACTGATGAATTATCATGAATTTAATTGATTTCTTACATTGATTTCTTTAAATCTTAAGAAATGTTTGAGGAAAGCCTAATCATAAAAGTGTTTGATATTAATTGCTCATGACTAGATAACTCATTCCCTCTTGCTTATGAACTATTATCACTTTCATATTAGGCAATCTGTTGACTACATCCTATTCTGCCAATGCCCCTTTACTATTTGATAACACTCTTTGATGTATAATACATTCCAGAAGAAGACTGTGGTCTGTGTCAGAAAATGGATGACTATGGGAATGAATGGATAGCATGCTCAGGTGAAGTTTGTAATCAATCCTGTCCATATGATGCTGAAGGATTTGCTTTGTGGAGATGTGGCCAGGATGGCTTATTTGTAAATGAAGAACCTGATTACATTAACTGTCACCACAGATGGATAGCTGATTTAGAGAGTATGGTAAACTATTTTCTGAAAATTTTTATTTATAACCACATTGTCTACAAACATACTTTGCAGGAACAAGAGCTCAAGCAATTTTGAATAAAGAGAAATAACATTTGTTCCAAAAGTAGCATAACTATTCAAGCATTTAGTAATAAATCAGTAAATTTAAAAAATATCTACTTATGTTAGAAACTAAAGACCTTTCTTTCATTACCTTCTATTTTTAGGAACATTAGAGCAGGTGAAATACATACAAACCCACATAAGAGGATATATTTTTTATGATGATCAAACCTAAAAAATATTTTATTGGGCATTTCAAGCTCTAATTTTGTTTTACTTGGGTTACATCTATAGAGGCGAATCGACTAGAACATTCTATATAGAAGCATCTATCAAGTTGCAATAGAATTTTTTTAACAGTTAACATGAACATTTTCATGTTATGATTTCATTCATGTTTTCCTAAATTAAAATCGTTTGTAGAAAAAACTAGTTTAGAAAAGAGAGGAATTGAACTCAAAAATAAGTTTGAAAAGTAAATAGGGTAATTACTTTTAGAGAAGAGTCTCAGTTATGAAGCCGGTAATTATTAATCTGCTTTTGATTCAAGTATGTGTACCATCTACAGATGCTGAAAATGAAGAAGTAAATGGGATCTGTGATCAAATAGTTAAAGCATATGAAAATGTAAAGGGCAAGGCTAGACCAATAACTGTAGGAGAATGGGACAGTATGACTAGGTGAGAAGAGGATGTCAATGACGGATAATATGGGAGAACTGTTAGTATCCTGTGAAGAAAATAACTGGCATATGACAAATTCTATTGCAGTATGTAGCCCTTCAGGAATTGCGAAAAGAAGGCTCTATTATTGTGAGAAAATGTAGAAGGCTTCAAGAGGCATCATGTCAATTATTTAGCTACTCATCAAAATTTCAGGAGCAGTAAAAACAATGCAAGTATAGCACCTTTAGTAGATATACTATAAGATCACAATTTATCAATAACAGATCAAATTTCTAGCAAATACCTGTACCAGCTTTGTAAGAAATGCAATCTGAACTGATGAGGATCAGGGGTTAGGCATTTTAAATTCCTAAGTAAATGGGAAAAATATATCAATATAATCAAATTAGATTCCCATTTTAAAGGAGCCCAATTTAGAAAATACAACTTCATTACTTTGCAGATGACTTGAAATATACCTAAAGATTTTTTTAATTTCAAAGATCATTCTTTACATATAAACCATTGTGTATCATGTGGGCACAAGAAGTGCAGAAGGGGCATATATGGAATTTTTGAACCTGGGTCCCCTTGGTAGATGGCTGGTCCTGACAATGTTATTTTTGTCACATGAACTTTTGGGCACATGTAATTTATAACTCAGGACTTTTATATGTGTAATGATACTTGTTAAGGAAAACAATGAAATGAAAGATAAACTGCAATTTGTGATGGCTGTCAAAGGAATTATTAATTTCCTTACTGCTTTTTTATAAATATCTTGTGTATTAAGCACTCTTTTTCATATCACCCGCAGGTTGAACAACAGAAAGAAGCTGATAAAATAGCAGAACGTTTTTTGAGTGATTCTCTTGAAAAAAAATTCTTTGGCCATGAAATTGCAGAGTTAGCAGATCTTCTCTACAATACATCAAAACTTTTACAGAGACAAGTTGCTAAATGTAATCCTTTGCAGAAAGCAGGAGTTTATGAAAAATTTTTACCAAAACTGGCAAATATTACCAACAATGTAATAAGAAGAGAGCAGCCATGGAAGCAAATAAATATGGTATAATAACATTAAATGTTTTGGTCTAAGTTTAGTTGGATGTAATGTTTTTGGGAAGGATGGACCCACAGACCCTGATGTCTCAGATTACCTGTGATACCATTTCTAGCTACGTTATATAAAAATATTGCATTTAATTAAAATTGTCATTACCCCACCCCTAAACTTCATCTAAATAAATCATAATCATATAGTTGATTGCTTATAATTTAAATTACTTTAAATTTACCCTCTTATTTGTTAGGTTTACAATATCTAATTTCTCAATCTCTCTTTTCAATTGGTTTGCAATGAAGGCTGCTTTCTATGCCTTTTTTGTGCTTGTTTTTTTTATTTTGCAATATTCCTGCAGCATATACCCTGAGATAGCATGTGATCTATTAATTAACCCTTCATCTTCCATTAATTGTTCTATACCTTCCTTCTATGCTCTACTCCTGCAATTCTGCCTTTCACTTTTCATTTTATAATAACCTCTAATCAACTCTTGTGCTGTGATACATGTCCATCCAGAGGTAGATTCCTTGCCTGATCTACCTCTGATCCATCAGAGATAGATCAGGCAAGCAAGGTAGATCTTCAGATATGTATATGGTAAACAAAGGCCTAGTAAGGTAACAGCTGCATGCATAGCCATTATTTTATTGTAGGGAACATGCCATGACATTCTTGAGCAAATCACTGTTACATACTTTTGGTGTATGGTGTAAGAGAAAAACAACTACCCTCATAGCTTGGCTTGGTATAATTTTAATTAAATAATTTTTATCTTAGTGGAATTTTTTAATTGCAATTAATCACACTTGATGCCTTGAATGTGTTTATATGGGAAATAATATCTGAATTTAAAGCCAAAGGGTATTTGAGTTACTAATTTTCCTTAACACCCCAGGGTAATATATATACTGTGATGAATGATGAAAAGATAATTAGTTAATTTATGGCCAAAACTTTTAAACCACGTCCTTATGTACATATTATCAAGTAGTAATTATATTCCTCAATAAAGTTGGCATGCTATTTGTTTCAATCATAAATAGATGGAGAATTATACATCCTATTGAGCCTGCTCTTTTAGCATCCTACCACTAAAAAAAAAACAATTCGCTAATTCTACTACATTTAATTTTTCAAGAAGAAGTTAGAGAACCATTATAATATTTTTGGCAATGTCTGAAATGAAGTGGAGATGTACATTTTCATATGAAAAAAATCAAGTTGCAAAAGATCTAAAATCTAAAGAGCTAAAATCATCACTATAAATAAATGTATGTCCTTTTATTTCTGAAAACTTTGAAATTTCTTTGGTTCAGCTGACTCAAAACTTGACCCCTCTTTCTTGATTTTTATATAGTTATACTTGTTTGAAAATATTGCCATAAAGTAAATATCAAAGAAAAATTTAAACACAACATTTATCAGTAATAGTTTTAGTTAAAATATGTATGCTGACAAGCTTATTTTTATTTATCAAATGTGAAAAATTTATTTCCATAGTACCTCAAAACTGCAATTTAATTATTTTTGAAGTCATCTCATAAATGTAACTGTTACTGTAGCATAATTTGGTATTTTTATTATAGGTATTAAGGGCAATAGCTGGGTCAAAACTACAGACATTTCTGTATTGCATTGGATTTACTTTAATTGATGCAATATATGCCAGAGACAACGAAAATCAGATATATTTAGACTATTCCTTCAGCAATCTAAGAATGGGATTGCAACTGACACCATCTAATCAATCAACCAATCGGATTATAATGAGTTATCCAAATAATCATACGGATAAAGCTGGAAGCATAATTGTTTATGGGGAAATAAAGGCAGGGAAAGGAAAATCCACACTAATAACCAGTGTTGGCACAATTATTGATTTCAAAACAGGAAATCAACTGCATCCTGAAGAAATGAGAAGGTATCAAGAAATATTTCTTTTCTTTAAAATGTAAACATCCACATAATTTTAAGCATATGTATCATTTTGTGTAACAATTTGTATAGTGTAAAAACTGAATTATGTATATGTGAGCATGCTTTTTTTTTCCTTGTGACAATTAAAATTTCAATGCAGCATATTTCTGTAATAGATTCAGCAAGGGCAGTCATCCCTATTTCCCTATCATGATTGCTGATTTAGTTATTTTCTTGTGGGCAATCTGAAGAATATTAGTTAATAATGTTTATTCAATTGATAAATATATTATTGCATTAATTTTTGTAAAATAATATGAAATAATTTTTTAATGTTCATTTAAAAAATTTCTCTCGTTTGGATGAATTGCATTTGATTTCAACCCTTTTAGAATTGGAAATGCAACCCTGGTTTTTGTCTTTTCCTAGAATATTACTCTAACAATGCACCATAAATTTCAAATTCTATCCCATTTCCTTGTCATTTTCTCATTAATGATGAATAGATTGATTACCTATATCTCTACTGAGTCTAACCTTCCTGATTGCTGATTATAGTAATCCGTTTTTGATTATCTATTTAATATCTAAGGCTATAAAAATATCTATTTATATATCTAGTAATTTAACATCTTCATGCAATGGGAAGACTTAATTTTTATAATCTGAGATTTAAAGTAAAGCCTATGGCATCGCATCTTTATGTGAAATATGACCTAGCCCAGCAACAGGCGTTTCTAGAACATATTACATAATAATTCACAACATTTTCATGATGCTAAGTCAGCATTTGATCTCTACAGAGAATCAAACCTGGGGCTTCTTTTACTGAAGGCAAATGCACTACCCATCTGACCATCTGGGTGCCTTATCAATCGACAATAATGAACTGAATCTTTAGTCTTTAAATTTGAAATCAATTTCTTTTCACAGTTGGAGAGTACCCTCAAAAATGGTGTTGAATTCTGCAGTAATAAGTTTTAAATTCCAACATTTGTCACACACTATGTTGGATAGCAGTAACAGAGAGACTAGGAATGAACCTTTAAGCATAGAATCAGTAATTATAGAATTAGTTCATTCTATTCCTGCCCGTGGACCAAGTGAGCAGCTGATCAGAAGGGACTTATTTGCTGGAGAATCTCCAACAGCAGTGATTTCACAAGCCCAGTGTGTATTTTGGGATGATTCGTTTGAGTAAGGATGACAGCAAAGAATGTTTAGCCTCCTCCGTGCAATTAATTTATGCTCAGTAAAATTAAATATGTAAATATGAATTTCATTGCATGTTCATTAGACACTGAAGGTTTGCATTCGTTTATACTCAAAAATAAAATTAAAAATTTCTAAATTAAAAAAATGATTTCAAAATTAAAATAAAAGAATCTTTTTCCTTTCAATCAAAAAATTTAATCTTTAAAAGTGGAAATGTGTCCCTTTATGCAAGAGCTATGATTTTGAAGTTATATTTGGAGGATAAAAATTTACACTTCTTAAATTAAGATTGGCAACAAGTTACAAAATCTTAGGAAAAGTAATATCTTTAAGTTTTAATATCTAAAAATTATGTATGAAAACCTTGATTTCAATTATTTTTAGTTTTCTCTGGGATAATGATTAATTTCCATCTATCTATGCTTTCTTATAAGAGCACAGTTTGTTACTGTATAAACTATATACTATACAGTAACAAACTGAGAAGTTTTGAGTAACTTTAACTCTGGAAGCAGCCACATAATTTTGGGATGTAGATTAAAGATTAACCTCTGAATGAAGTGAAAAAAGTTGATTTCTTGCTAGATGCATAAAATAAGCATTGGAAAATTGGAAAGAAACAAGATAGAATTCTAGCTGGAGCTAAAAAATAGACTCTCAGTCCATCATAAAGAACTGGAAGCCATAGTCATGGAAGTTCTGAAGGGAGCTGCAGAAGAAGTGGCCAAGACCAAAGAAAGACCAAAGGAAAGAAATTTCAGGGAAAGAACCTAGCAAATAATGAAACGATGAAAGGAACTGAAGAACTTAGACTCCAAAGGATGACATTGAATAATCCAAGGTTAGCAAGTCAGAGTGGAAACTAAGAAAGACACGAAATTCAATGAAAGAGCTGCGTAAGAGGCTACAGATAGCAACAAGAGCATGAATTGACTAGAGAATCACTAGCTGTTGGAAGGAAACAAATCTTAGCTGTACAGAAAGGAGATGGCATAACAACTTAAAACAAGCAAGCAATACTGAGAACAATAGTAGAATACTTCAGCAACCTTTACAAAAAGGCAGAAAATGTTGAAGAGGAGTAACGATAGGTAAGCCAAAACTCATAGGATCCACATTCTATTCTCCCAGAAGAAGTAATGCCAGTGATCAAAAAGATGACAAATGGAAAGGCAGGAAAAGCAGATGGAATACTGGTGGAATATCTGAAACCTGGTGGAACAGAGATTGCATATGTTTTAGCCAAATGGTTCACCAATTGCCTGAGACAAGGGAGGATCTACAAGGAATGGATCCATGTGAGGATTGCCCTTTTGCACAAAAGAGGGAGCAAGGAAGATTTGAAGAATTACTGTCTCATCAGACTCCTTCCTGTTGTCTATAACACATTCATTAAGGTAATAACTGAATGCCTGAAGATATTGATCCTCTGCTAAGCCTAGAGAGCAAGCTGGAATCCTTATCATCACATCCACACATTGCAAGAAATAAGGATTAGGGAAATGTGGCAGCACAGAAGAGCTATGCTTCTGAATCCCAAGGAATTCATCAGCAGAGCTGTGAAGATGAGATGTATCTAGTGCTCAGCTTTGTGGACTATGCACAGGCCTACCACTCAGTAACTTTTGCTGAACTAGAAGCCCTAGATGCAGAGTATATCCATCTCCTATGCAGCATTTATAAGTATGCTACAGCCTCTGTAATGCTACATAAAGAAACTGAAGAATTCAAGATTGAGAAGGGAGTTAGACAAGGTGAGTGCCTTTTGCCAATTTTTTTTTCTTTTGTCTGGAAGAAGTTTTTAAAACTCTTAACTGGAAGAAGAAGGATTCACAGTATGGGGAGTATGTAAGTCATCTGCATTTTTATAGATGATATTATCACTTCTATTACTCTTCACAACCTATGGTGAAGATCTGGCTTCTTCTTCAAGAACTAAACACAGCAAAACAAGGTAGTATTCAGGGTAACCTTAACCAAAACAAAGTAATGTATACTTCTTTTGCAGTACAAGTACCAATACAACTTCAAGGGCTGCATCTGGACGTTTGTTCAGAATATGTATATCTAGGGCAATTGGTGACAACAGGAGAGTAGAACAGGATTAATAAAGTGAATTGAAGAATTAAATGTGGCTGGAGCATCTTTAGAAATAACACACATATTCTTAAGTCAAGAATGTCAATGGTTTTGAAAAGAAAGTTTTTCAACCAATTCATTTTAACAATCTTGACTAAAGGAAGTGAAACTTGGGCGTTAAAGGCAACAATAATCCAGCAAATACAGAGAACACAAAGAAGTATAGAAAGCTGTATGTTTGAAATTTCACGAGAAGGTACAGGAAATACTGCACCTGGCTGATGACAGCAGTGACAGACATCATTGATAAAATAAGATCTCTGAAATGGATGTGGGCAGGCCATGTTATGAGAAGAAATGACAACAGTTGGATATCAGCAGTTCTCAATTAGATACCAAGATATGTCAAGAGACTGAGAAGAAGACCAAAGGATTGATGGAACTAGGACATCATCAAATACCAAGGGGTAACATGGCAATGAGAAGCACAGACATTAGATTGAAATTTGCTGATAATGATGGTGACGATGATAAGAGCACAATATAGCTTTCCCGAACAACTTTTCTTATCACAGAATTACCTTTGCTTGAACCCCATGGTTTTACCTGGGAGAGTGAAATAGAATCCCCTGCCTTAATGAAAAATATATACCTACAGATCTTAGAACAAAGCCTTTCATTGTTTGAGACCATATATGTGCTCTTATTGGGGCAGATTTCTCATTATTCATTTTAACTATAGTGTCATTTAAGATTCTGAAACTGTTTACTCACCTTATGATCACTCTGAATGCTGTAAAATATATTCAAAGATTTTTTCACCTAGGCTATTTCTTTACAGAAACTGGTATCAAATCTTTTTTTCTTACTTATTGCATGAAATTAGTATTAATTCATATATTTGCATTTCATGAATAAAAATAGAGGTGACTGTTGCCCTAACACCTTAAAATGAAAATTTTAGGAGATTAGTTGAAGAAGTAATGATGAATCCAGATTAGCTACAAGAATGACTTAAATTAACTAAATGTACTGTATTTATCCTAAAATATCTCAAGATCTCATTTTCATTTTCCACAACCCCACCAACTTGAAATTTGCTGAATTTCATGCTCTTACCAAACTCTCATGCAGGAGATTTAAATAGGCTGTGATAATGAATTATATTCAATTTCTGATTATCTGTGAGTAGATTATCCATTTGCAATTTATTTGTGCATGATATTTTACTCTTTATCTTTGTTTAATTCGGTCTTTTTGAAAAAATTCAAGCACAGAAAACACACTAGAGAAAAGTCTTAATGTGCTCATGAAACAATTAAAAATATGGAAAATGTGAGCATTACATTGTTTATTTACATATATCTCATAAAAATTAAAAAAAAACAAAGTAAAATATTTGTTTGTCCATATTTTCTGATTATTTGTGCATCCTCTCTCTGTCATTAGCATAGATAATCAAAAGTTAACTGTACTTAATTTTTTAGAAAAAATACCCAGGCCAAGTCAGCTTTCAATCTGTAGGGATGGTTAAACAAAGTTTCTAGTAGCAGATCTTATCAATACCTAATATGCGAGTCCTAGCATAATTTGTCTCACTGAATACTAAATACAGATTATGAGACAGGTACATATATTATTATTTTCTTTGCTTGCATTAGGGCCATAAATTTAACAAATAAAATATTTTAAATAGAATAAATACAATGCCATAAATCTCTCCTTATTTCTAATCTCATTGAGCTAACCCAATTTATTACTGTTAAATACTTAACAGGAGTGAATGGTTTCTGAAGTATGAATAAACTGAAGCTAGAGAAAACTTTTCTATAAAAATATTTTTATTAATCATCTCATCTTGTAAATAGTTGACTTATCTTTGCCTTATGAAATGTGTAAATTCCTTGCAATATCTATAGGTTTGGATCATGGGATGTATCTGGATGCAAGATGACTTTTACTAATGAAACTTTGACCATATGCAACTGTTCTCATTTGTCAAGTTTTGGAGTCTTTATGTCTATTCACGAGTATAAAGTGGGTACTTGATATGAATTCCAAAGATTGCTTTTATGTAAAATTTCAACAAGGTAAACTTCATTTTCTAAATTTTCATTGCAGAACAAAGGTTTAGCAATGGAACTCCTTTCAGGGATTTGCAGTGGATTAAGTATATTTTGTCTTATTTTAACATTGGTTGCATTCCAGTTATTTGGGTAAGCCTCTTATTCATTTAAAACTTTTATTTCTTTAACCTTACCTTGTCTAGTCAGAAATATGTTAATGGAATACTATGAAGTTATATTCATCTGAAAATTTTATATGGAAACCTAGTTCAGTTTGATATTTACTGTTATATTCTTTTAGTTAACTGAATTTAACAGCAAATATGCATGTGCCACAAATTTCCTTTCATAGAGCTAATTTGCAAGGAGAAAGAGAGACTATCTGTAGAAATGTCTGCTCATGTTTGTTAGCTACACACATCCTCTCTCTATCACTTCTGGACAAAACATACTTCAATTTAAGTGATGTAAGTACTTAAAGATTGATTTGTTTTTGTGTTTACATCCATTATTACCACTACCTTGGAATCCCTGTAATTGTTTGCAAATTATATACCTGAAATGATCCTCTATTACTTATTGTGTCACTCAAGTTTTCAATTTTGAGTTCTAATACTCAGCAAAATTCTTAAATGATACATGGTACTTCATTGCCATTATTCTTTTCAAATTTTCCAAAACATTTAAGATTTCATGGTTACTTCCTTGAAATAAGTAAGTGTGAAATGTTAATGATTTTGTCTAGAGAGATTAAGAAATGCTTTGTGCATTATCTTGTCTTTGAACATTGTATTGAACAGTACGTTCCAAGCTATATACTAGCACTTCATCAAAAGTCAATGCATTCCAGAGAAATGTATGACATTTATGAAAGACTTTTTTGATTGTGAATTTTATGCTGAGTTAATTAAAAGATTAAAATTTTCAATTTACATGATGGTCAATGATATCATAGATCTTCATTGCTTAATTTATACATTTCTGATATAAATCTACCCTTTGATATAATTTTGGTGTTCCAATAAAATTATAGAATTTGTATACTTATGCTACAGTGAAAGTTTAGGAAATGTTGGCCTTGAAGTTCTTACTAAAGAATTGGATCCGAAAATATTTTGAACAATTTTTTCCCTTACCTGTGAATACATATGAAATACGGAGACTCAAATATGGTTTTCATGACATAGAGTAATTGAATGGACATTTTTTATTGACCATTAGTTAAAATTCTCAAAAGTGTTTTATAAGAATCTAGCAGGCTGTATTCTAGCTGACAGCTTGCTATAACTGTTGAGGGATATGTTTATCATTATAATATCTGGTTTGGCTTAATGTTGAGAGTTATGACATATAAGTTGATTTAACTGCTGGCATCATCTTCTATCAATAATTTATCTGTATAAGTACCAACATATTTTATCTTCTAGACAATTTGCTCGTGTGTGGGAGCTGTATTGCACTACGTTCTAAGTGCAGTTTTTTTTTGGATGGCAGCTGAAGGTCACCATTTATATATACTGATCTTACGTGTTATGGATGGAACAGGGAAAGATCTTAGAATGACATACTATATACTGTCATATGGAATACCTGTTCTGTTGATTGGATTGACAGCCATGGTTGGATTTATACAGGGAGAAAAAGCATATGGAAATCCAGAACTGTAATCAAAGCTGTTTAATACTTTTTGAGATATACATAAACATATGTGTATAAAAATTTTATATTATAATTTTACACACTACTTGATGTCATAAACAAAAACTGCTTGGCAATATCCACCNCACTGCGGCTTCCAGGAGAATTCCTCGCACCATCAGCAGACTCCCCACTAGACGACCAGTCCTCATTTGTGAGTCAACTGAAAAGACATTTCTATAACCTCAGTCCGTGTCCACCATCGCGACATGGAATACGTAAGACCTTCGTGTTCAAGGATTTGGCATCTTGTACGCATGTCTTTGTGCGGAACGACGAGGTCCGGAGGCCCCTCCAGGCTCCTTATAACGGTCCATATGAGGTACTCCAGCGGGCTGAAAAGAACTTTTTAGTTCGACTGGAAAACAGAGATGCTCGTGTGGCGATTGACCGGTTAAAACCAGCGTATGTGGCAACAGAGGAAGCACCAGCTGAGCAACTTCCAACCTATTTCGAGGAAGCACCAGCCGCACCATTGCCAATACCTCTCGAGGAAGCACCAGCCCCATGCAGGCAGACACCACCAGCTGTGGAAAGGGAGACCAGGACGAGGAGTGGCCGACGTGTTCACTTCCCTTCCCATTTAAACGATTTTCTATTGTAAATTTTTTAATCATCTCTCTTTTCTTTTATATACAGTAAATTACTGCCAGGGGGGTGATGTGGTGGCCATTCGGAGCGCCCAGCGGCCATGTTGGGCGCGCCATATAGCCCTTAGATGTAGCGACCAAACAGAGCGGACAGCGGCCATGTTGGATGCTCGTTAGCCAAGGGGCGCTACCACCAGAGGGCAGAAAAAGTGACGGCGAGTGAGGGACAGCAGCCATTGCCCTCACGGACAGTCTACTCTCAACCGTCACCGCGGAAGCAATCTACCTTTCATACAAGACGAGTCGAGGTCGCAATCCGACCACGTGCATTGTAGTTCAGTTCTGTTGAATAAAACTTGTTTTGTTGTTTAAAAGAGCGGTCCTTATTTTCACCCATGCGGCTTCACTTTATAAAAAGGAATTTTCATTTCAGGTAAATAGTATAGTGCTAACTTTATCATTGAAAGCAGCAAGTGCAGTGGGTGTAAAGTCAGCTTTAAAAAAACTAAGGTAAAGCAACTTCTTTCATTATAATAAGCATGGTCGTAGTAATTTTAATATTTCTAAATGCTTCTATGCCTCATCCATAATTAAATTTTGTCCATTTAACTTGCCATTTTGTTTTAGAAAAACTATGCATCATTTAGGATGATGAAAAATCAAGAAAAAATAATGAATTTCTGCTATGAGAGGCTAATTTTTTTGGTATTTTTAGTTTGATTGCAAACTCTCAACTCAAAAATTCATATCGTAAAGTTGTATTTCATTGCATCTACTTTTAAGAGTTAAAATATTTCTCCACTTATAATGTTCTTTCTTGTAACCTATATTCTGTACATCTTTTTAAGGATTGTTCATTTGTTTAATTTGCTATTCAAAATTTTAAATTGTTTTGAAAGAATGCAACACACTGCTACATCTATGAAATTCTGCTGTAGGATGAAAATATTAAACCTACCTATTGAACATAGTAATTTTGCTCAAACTTGGTACCTCTATGTAAACTTAATAATTTAGTTAAGATTTTGAGAATTTTATTTCATTTTGATGAACATCCAGAGAATTTTAAAACCTTATTTCCATCTAGATCCTCAAACAGAACTATTGGCTTCAAATTAACTTTGGATTTAACCTTAGGTAATGCTTATTAACGTAATAAATCATGCTTCATGATATTCCTATCGTTTGATTAAGTAAACTCATTGCTAATTTATTCACAATTCTCCTTCCATCATGCTTTCCTGTACTCAATAATTTATTTCAATTTTGACTCTACCATGCACATTTTCATGCATTCCTTTTTATGGCTCTCACTAAGAATATTCTTTATCTTAAAGATCTATTCAGGTTTTTATTTGCATATCAAAATAGCCCAAAGGCTAAGAGTGCTAAGAGAACTTAAAATTAGTGTTTAAATTGGTAGCGGGTCTTTTAAAATGAAATGTTATTCTAAGTAATAATAGCTATTGTAGCAATAAAATAAACTTAACATTCAATGTTACATCATAAAGAAGATAGGTAGTCCTATATGAATAATTTATGTATTCCTATCAACCACACATGATCTATGGTTAGCTAACCATTCAAGACAGTGAAACAAAGCAGGTATGGTAGTTAACCTTAAACTAATGTTGAATTAAATTTATTGGAAAAATCAGTTATTATAATTCTATTTGTTTTTCTTTAATTCAAGAATTTGGGTACGTGGATGGTTTACTCTTTCATCTTTGCTTGGCATCACATGGTTCATTGGCATTGCCACATTTAACTTGAACATATATTTTGAATACGTTTTTGTGGCTTTAAATGGATTGCAGGTAACTAATTGTTTAGTTTTTCCTTTTAGAGATGAGCAATTTTTATAATTGATGATGTAGATTTTATATCTTAAGTTTGCTTGATGATATTCTTCAAAGAAGAACAATTACATTACTGAGAGCGACTCATAACCGGGTCAGTCTTCCATTGTGTTTTTCCGACTCCCTCTGGGAACTTGGAATTCTGTGTATTTTAAGTTCCCAAAATTGGCTACCCTCTCTTGTTTTCTGTATGGGATGTTTTTTTGGTATATCAATATTTTAATTTGATTAATATACTCTGATTCATCGGATGTGGGCATGGTAGCTATCTAACAAAGGGATCCTATCTGCAAATTTCCTTGAAGCCTTCTTATCAACTTCCTCTGCCCATAGTAATAACAAGTAGATAAGTAACAGTTAAGAAATTAAGGAATGATGTTTGGCGGAACAAGATTCCTTACAGATTTCATTCTACAAAATAAGAAATTACCTTTTCAAAATGGGGTCGCCAAATCTAGGGCTTCAGATGGTTCTTGGCAAGCCCTGCATGATAGCATATGTCTATAGTTTAATTCTACATGGAAAGAGCAAATGTACATAGATTCCAATTCTTATACTCTTCCTTTTTCCTATAATTTACTACTTATTTTATAGGTTTCTGCATTCAAATGGCACTTCTTTGTAACAGAGAGTGAATGTTGTACTAGCTTTTGTGATGAGAAAAGAGAGGTCTTACATATGTTCACCTTCCTTATTGTTCTCTCTTGATAATATTTTGTTTTTCTCTTGAAATGATAGCACAGTACTGACAGCTGATTCTTTTCTTTGCTTTTTTGTGTAATTTTTGCCAAAAACCTTTCAGAGTTGTTTCAGACTTTCTTTGTCTTCTGCGAATTATTTTGAAGTTTCTCTTCCATCAAAAAAGAACTTGTAATGTTTGTTCAATCCATCCAGCTTAAATGATCCTAGTCCTTTCACAGCTTAATTAAAAAATTATTTACTTATTGGCAAATCAATTTTATCAGCTTGTAAAGAGAATTTGGCCAACTATTGGTCTCAGCATATGAAGGGTAACTTTATGAAACATAAAAAATTACAATAATTGAAGGTTTATGGAGTTACTTCCCTTATGTTATCAGATTCTGATGGTATACATCCATTTTTTGTGACAGTGCTTGCTTTCATGATAAAAATTTCAGCTTTATAAAACCATACTTCTTATGTGCAATGTATACATGCCACACTTCTTGAAATTGAAACTACGCTACAATGGCTCCTTGACAAAGAGCCCAACACAATGGATTAAGGTGACACGATTGTGGATGGAGCAAGAGTGGTTAGATATTCTCCACCACTGGGTAGATTTGTTCCTATATTATAAATTTAAAGTCTTGTTTTAGGAATATTTTTCAAATCTATGACTAAAATAGAAAGTTTCAGTGCAAAAAAGAGCACCTATCATAATTCTGTAAGTCATAACCAGCAATCTGGCTCTCTTGATACCAGTTATTTATCAACTTAGGTCATGATCAATTGCTGAAACAGCTGGGTGTACAAAGGGATTATTATTAAATAATTACAATTGTTTACATAAAATTTTTATTTTGAGAGGTGTACAATCACTGAATTTAATTTGTAGATCTCTGGTAACTTCTCATCTAACCTTATGGGTACATCTGATAAGCTGAGAGACAAAGGTACTGGTAAAAGTCAGCCATGGAATGTTGAAGAAGACTCTAATTCATCTTCCTTTCAAGGAAATCAGACATTAGGTAAAGAATATTCTTATTATAGATAAGTAGAATGTACTATTTCCTTGTAATAAATAGAATTATCAATTCTAAATCTAAAAGTAAGTTGATGGTTTTATTCATAATTTGTTGTATTTTAAGAGAAAGTAATTCTATTTCCAGGAGACAGCCTTGCATTAAGAGCTTTACAAGACACAAATATAATTGCAGGGCCAAAATGCCATAACAACCAATCAAGCGGAATTATAAGAGGAAGATTCATAAGCCCTTAAAAGATATAATGCTTAATATTTAGATGATAAAGTTGATAAATCATCTGGAATTAAAAATTTATTGACTCATTGATCAGAGGTTTAACCAAACTCCTTTAACCAAAAGGATTTAGATAGCAAAATCTAATTAACTTTAATTTGCATTCATGTGCAAAAATCAAAAAAATATACTTAATGGAATGGCATTGTTATTGCTCCTGTATTATAATTGTAACACTAATAATTAATGAAATAGATAGTTCTAAAGAAAGCAAAATAAAGGAATGTGATAAACACATATTGCAATGGATTGATTAATTGATAAATGTGTTTGCTATTAATTTCCAATGTTCACACAAAAACTCTAGATATGCAACATTATCAGAGGTTCAAATCATCCCATGAGACAGAGCCAAGGTATAATGAACCCCACAAGACTTTCCTATAGATAAGTTGAAAATTTTGGCAAAGAAGACAGCTTAAAAGCCCAACTATTATTGAAGACATGGAAGTTACCATTTTTAAGGATGAGTTAACACAATTGGTAAAACTTTCATAAACTTAAAATTTAACTGCTCCTTTGTGGATTCATATAGTGAAACCAATCTTATGCTTTACTTACTTTGTTAACTATCAAGAACTAGCTTTGATCATACATTTTTTAAGGCAAAACACAATATTATGTACTAAAGAGAAAGATTTACTGTGCATATCGCACCAGTTAAACATTTCTCTTCTGCTAATTTTACGTAAGTACTAAAAAATTATTTGGTTATGTCCCTATGTAACTTTTCAGTCTGTGGCTCGAATTGCATGTGCATTAACAACAATTTCATTTAGCTTTGACAGCATTTGAAAGCCTTTCTAAGGGCTGGTTCTGCTCCTCACAGCACCTTGATTAGGCAGGTGATATTAAAACCCCATTTAATATAATAGTTGCATTGATGTTTGTAATTAATCACTCAATTTCAATGGCGGGGGTATGAAACTGAAATGAATAGATGCAAATACTTGGAACATGCTACTGGAATTTATCTTAAAAAGAAACAGCTGAAAAGGTTTCTCAAAGATAACTGAACGACATAAACCTCATACATTTTTCTGTCAACCATTTATGGAAATTCATATATCCATCTCGTCAAATTCAATATCATTCTGTGTGTTTTAAAATTAATGCATTAATGACAAAATTAGTTAATTGAATATGATTCTGCTCTACTCACTGATACTCATCTCCCAAATGTTCATCTCTTAATTTGGAGGCATTTTAAGCAAAATTACATTCTGAAGTAACTTGCATATTTACTTGTATATTTTAACCACGGAAGACATGCTGGAAAGTACCTTACTCCTTCACAACAGCCACTGAAACGCCTTTGCTTTTGGAGTCATGGTGGTATCAGAATTTTGGTATCTAGGTAGCAGAGAAAAAATTGGGTAGCCACGCAATGGCATTATATTACCACTTGAATTAACTTACATTACAATGGAACGGTTATTTAACTCTTGGAATAGAATTCAGGAAATTAATTGCATAAATCTGAACGGTAGCGCTATTATTATCCCTGTTAGCTGACGAAAATATGTAATATTTTCAACCTCCTTCTACATTCGGACTCATCTAACCCGGATAAATCGAAAAATCAAAACGAATCAAAGAAAACCATTTCATTTTCTATATTTGATTAAATGAATATTAAAATTTAGGTGTTTCAAATACGAATGGTAAATATCAGTTACGATACTGTAAACGTTATCTATAAAATAATCACCGGCAGTTTTGTAGTCAATGTAAATATCTTCTTCTTAAAAATTGTACCAAATATTGGATCCCATAATTTCGTAGTATTTAATAATTTAATTTAAGAATTATAGTAATCGCAGTAGTAGTTTTCAACCTCCCCTCCCATTACTACCCCTACTGCACCACCCCTACCCATCGTATGAGCATAAAAAGGTTTGCAGGACAGCGACTCGTCCTCTATTCTTTTGACTGCTGAAGGTTACGGATCAACTCTGCTCGAAGAATCGTAGCTGCCGTTCGTGAGATGCCGCCTGCCTGGTGTGGAAGAGCTTATCGCAGACAGTTGCTCGCCTCTTTTCGTGAGTCTCATTTAAGATCTTATTAGCTTTAAAAGTTCAAAATGTTCCTCGTTAATTTAGGTCGTACTGTGCTTTAATTTATTTTTGCGGTGGTTCGTGAGTTCCCAATATCTTCGTGGGTTTCTGGTAATGTGAGATGTTTATCAATGAAACTATTTAGTTTTGGTGAATCTCATCGCAGGAATTTTTATACCACGTCGTCGTTAGTTGGTTATCCGAACGTTGCAGTTTTATCTTAAAGATATTTTTAAATGCAGCTAGGGAGATTAAATTAATTGATTACGACGTTCTTAGCTTGTTAGTGTTGCCTCAATTTTAGATTTGATAAGTTTTGTTCTGTACGATACATCTGCGAGAAAGTTCTGTTTAATGGGGCACATTCGACCAGCTGATTCTTGAAGGGATAGAAAATTTCGATTTTCCTTACTCAAACTTGTTTTCAGTATTAAGGTTCTATTATTTCCTCGGATATCGTCATCTTTGATGCAATTAAATATTGGGTCATCAGCGTAAATTCATGCTGTTATCTATCTTGTTGATGAATTGAAATTCAATTAAGAATAAAATATATAGTTCGCATTTGATCATTCGGCTTTCGGGATAGTTTACCATTAGACTCGACCTACATTGAAATAGCTCTTCTTTTACTTGGTCTTAATTTCTTTCCGGTTTTCAGTTGTATTTGAAGAAAGTTGGTTCCGTGAGACTACCCGGAAAGTAACCCCATAAGCATACAGAATTTGTAGCGGGAAGCAACCTTGGGCATTAAAGCTCGCGGATACCTCAGAGTTAGCTCGTAACTCAAAAGCAGAGGAATGGGCGAATTAGATTTCCATAGCTCCTTCGGTCTTTCAGCTTATTTTGTGATATCGGGTTTAATTAATAAATTCCGGGATACTGGAAACGCATTGACTCCGCACTGTTGCAATGACAGGGTGGGAGGTGATTCCGTAATCGGGGCTTAAAACATTCGCTCACGTAAGGGTGGGATACACCCGAGGAATATCGTTTTTGGTGCCTCCTTGTGCGATCAGGCATTTCAGCGACGCGATGACTGCTATGTAACCTCAAGAATGTGCAACTAGATCTTTGGTAATAAATTCTTTGCAGCAGTCCATTTTTCTTTGGAGAAGAATGCGAAATATGAATTGTTAAATCAAATTTAAAAACTAGTTCTTTACGTGTGAATTTTCCAAATTTTCATTGAGTGGGCTCTTAATTAGACATCCAAACTCAGTCTCCGTTGAATGTCGCGCCGTACAGCAGTTTCTTTGCATTAGTTGTCTGAAACAGGCTGTGGTGATTGTAACTTCGTAAAACCAGTTATTGGCGTGCTGGTGATACTTTTTTCCTTGCAAATTTTGTCATTACTCGGGATAATTTACTGCCAATATATTTGGATCCAAATTATTTGCTATTTGTTACGTTGTATCATTTTCTTTCCCTGTATTGGCTGAAATGCAAATAATTACTATAAATTTACTTATCATGCTAGTCTTTTTTCAATGTACTATCGTTACTGATGTAAAAGTTCAAGCAATTATTTGTGGAAGGTCTCACTTATTTTTCACTATTTTAGATAACAGTAATTAAATTGCTTGAAACATTTCAAGACCATTAAAATCATTTAATGTTATAAAGAATTGATTTTTGAGAAATTCTTACCTTGATGTTGTTGCAGAGTTCAGTAAGCCTTAAAATCAACTTTTAATGTTATAAAGAATCGATTTTTGAGAAATTCTATCTTACCTTGTTGAAGAGTTCAGTAAACCATTCATGGAAGTTTTAATAAAATTTTCGAATTATAAGTGAAAAATATACTTATCATACGAGGCATTTTTTGGCCAAATATCATGCATTTTGTACAATCTTCAATGTGTGATTTTACTGCAGGTTTAATTCAGTAAAGTATATACTTGACTGGATTTCTTAGGCATGGAGGAATAGCAGCAAAGAAGACACATGGAGGTGATTTTTATGTGCTTTATTGAAAATATTTTGAAGTGTACATTTTATTACAGAGATCAATAAAGAAATGTCAAAAAGAACCTTTTCAAATTTCATTGTGAACATGTTCAACTCCTCACCCGCCAAAATTTTTGGTACAGTAGGGGACGTCAAACCTGGGCCTATCTCGGAGCTCAAAAGAGCAATTGTTTTTCCTGTNAATTTATTACTGTTAAATACTTAACAGGAGTGAATGGTTTCTGAAGTATGAATAAACTGAAGCTAGAGAAAACTTTTCTATAAAAATATTTTTATTAATCATCTCATCTTGTAAATAGTTGACTTATCTTTGCCTTATGAAATGTGTAAATTCCTTGCAATATCTATAGGTTTGGATCATGGGATGTATCTGGATGCAAGATGACTTTTACTAATGAAACTTTGACCATATGCAACTGTTCTCATTTGTCAAGTTTTGGAGTCTTTATGTCTATTCACGAGTATAAAGTGGGTACTTGATATGAATTCCAAAGATTGCTTTTATGTAAAATTTCAACAAGGTAAACTTCATTTTCTAAATTTTCATTGCAGAACAAAGGTTTAGCAATGGAACTCCTTTCAGGGATTTGCAGTGGATTAAGTATATTTTGTCTTATTTTAACATTGGTTGCATTCCAGTTATTTGGGTAAGCCTCTTATTCATTTAAAACTTTTATTTCTTTAACCTTACCTTGTCTAGTCAGAAATATGTTAATGGAATACTATGAAGTTATATTCATCTGAAAATTTTATATGGAAACCTAGTTCAGTTTGATATTTACTGTTATATTCTTTTAGTTAACTGAATTTAACAGCAAATATGCATGTGCCACAAATTTCCTTTCATAGAGCTAATTTGCAAGGAGAAAGAGAGACTATCTGTAGAAATGTCTGCTCATGTTTGTTAGCTACACACATCCTCTCTCTATCACTTCTGGACAAAACATACTTCAATTTAAGTGATGTAAGTACTTAAAGATTGATTTGTTTTTGTGTTTACATCCATTATTACCACTACCTTGGAATCCCTGTAATTGTTTGCAAATTATATACCTGAAATGATCCTCTATTACTTATTGTGTCACTCAAGTTTTCAATTTTGAGTTCTAATACTCAGCAAAATTCTTAAATGATACATGGTACTTCATTGCCATTATTCTTTTCAAATTTTCCAAAACATTTAAGATTTCATGGTTACTTCCTTGAAATAAGTAAGTGTGAAATGTTAATGATTTTGTCTAGAGAGATTAAGAAATGCTTTGTGCATTATCTTGTCTTTGAACATTGTATTGAACAGTACGTTCCAAGCTATATACTAGCACTTCATCAAAAGTCAATGCATTCCAGAGAAATGTATGACATTTATGAAAGACTTTTTTGATTGTGAATTTTATGCTGAGTTAATTAAAAGATTAAAATTTTCAATTTACATGATGGTCAATGATATCATAGATCTTCATTGCTTAATTTATACATTTCTGATATAAATCTACCCTTTGATATAATTTTGGTGTTCCAATAAAATTATAGAATTTGTATACTTATGCTACAGTGAAAGTTTAGGAAATGTTGGCCTTGAAGTTCTTACTAAAGAATTGGATCCGAAAATATTTTGAACAATTTTTTCCCTTACCTGTGAATACATATGAAATACGGAGACTCAAATATGGTTTTCATGACATAGAGTAATTGAATGGACATTTTTTATTGACCATTAGTTAAAATTCTCAAAAGTGTTTTATAAGAATCTAGCAGGCTGTATTCTAGCTGACAGCTTGCTATAACTGTTGAGGGATATGTTTATCATTATAATATCTGGTTTGGCTTAATGTTGAGAGTTATGACATATAAGTTGATTTAACTGCTGGCATCATCTTCTATCAATAATTTATCTGTATAAGTACCAACATATTTTATCTTCTAGACAATTTGCTCGTGTGTGGGAGCTGTATTGCACTACGTTCTAAGTGCAGTTTTTTTTTGGATGGCAGCTGAAGGTCACCATTTATATATACTGATCTTACGTGTTATGGATGGAACAGGGAAAGATCTTAGAATGACATACTATATACTGTCATATGGAATACCTGTTCTGTTGATTGGATTGACAGCCATGGTTGGATTTATACAGGGAGAAAAAGCATATGGAAATCCAGAACTGTAATCAAAGCTGTTTAATACTTTTTGAGATATACATAAACATATGTGTATAAAAATTTTATATTATAATTTTACACACTACTTGATGTCATAAACAAAAACTGCTTGGCAATATCCACCTTAAATACATCCTTTTTATAATAATCTAGGTGTTGGCTATCTTTATCAAATTACCAATGGAGTTTTATATCAGAAGCATTACTGATATCTTTGGTAAGAACCTAATTTTGATAAGTACTTTGGTAAGGACTGATTTTGATATTTTGATAAGCCATAAGCAAAGGTATACTTTATAAAAAGGAATTTTCATTTCAGGTAAATAGTATAGTGCTAACTTTATCATTGAAAGCAGCAAGTGCAGTGGGTGTAAAGTCAGCTTTAAAAAAACTAAGGTAAAGCAACTTCTTTCATTATAATAAGCATGGTCGTAGTAATTTTAATATTTCTAAATGCTTCTATGCCTCATCCATAATTAAATTTTGTCCATTTAACTTGCCATTTTGTTTTAGAAAAACTATGCATCATTTAGGATGATGAAAAATCAAGAAAAAATAATGAATTTCTGCTATGAGAGGCTAATTTTTTTGGTATTTTTAGTTTGATTGCAAACTCTCAACTCAAAAATTCATATCGTAAAGTTGTATTTCATTGCATCTACTTTTAAGAGTTAAAATATTTCTCCACTTATAATGTTCTTTCTTGTAACCTATATTCTGTACATCTTTTTAAGGATTGTTCATTTGTTTAATTTGCTATTCAAAATTTTAAATTGTTTTGAAAGAATGCAACACACTGCTACATCTATGAAATTCTGCTGTAGGATGAAAATATTAAACCTACCTATTGAACATAGTAATTTTGCTCAAACTTGGTACCTCTATGTAAACTTAATAATTTAGTTAAGATTTTGAGAATTTTATTTCATTTTGATGAACATCCAGAGAATTTTAAAACCTTATTTCCATCTAGATCCTCAAACAGAACTATTGGCTTCAAATTAACTTTGGATTTAACCTTAGGTAATGCTTATTAACGTAATAAATCATGCTTCATGATATTCCTATCGTTTGATTAAGTAAACTCATTGCTAATTTATTCACAATTCTCCTTCCATCATGCTTTCCTGTACTCAATAATTTATTTCAATTTTGACTCTACCATGCACATTTTCATGCATTCCTTTTTATGGCTCTCACTAAGAATATTCTTTATCTTAAAGATCTATTCAGGTTTTTATTTGCATATCAAAATAGCCCAAAGGCTAAGAGTGCTAAGAGAACTTAAAATTAGTGTTTAAATTGGTAGCGGGTCTTTTAAAATGAAATGTTATTCTAAGTAATAATAGCTATTGTAGCAATAAAATAAACTTAACATTCAATGTTACATCATAAAGAAGATAGGTAGTCCTATATGAATAATTTATGTATTCCTATCAACCACACATGATCTATGGTTAGCTAACCATTCAAGACAGTGAAACAAAGCAGGTATGGTAGTTAACCTTAAACTAATGTTGAATTAAATTTATTGGAAAAATCAGTTATTATAATTCTATTTGTTTTTCTTTAATTCAAGAATTTGGGTACGTGGATGGTTTACTCTTTCATCTTTGCTTGGCATCACATGGTTCATTGGCATTGCCACATTTAACTTGAACATATATTTTGAATACGTTTTTGTGGCTTTAAATGGATTGCAGGTAACTAATTGTTTAGTTTTTCCTTTTAGAGATGAGCAATTTTTATAAGAAATATATCTCCATTCTGTTTTATTACTGCAAATATACCAGGATCTAAAGTGTTGTACTGTGTATGAACCCTTACCATGTAGTAGTATTATGAGAGTCTATCCTTAGTTATTGCATTAGATATAAGCTATTTGTTCACCTTATTTTTAGTAGATTATAAGTGGAGAATCAAAGGACCAAAATATTTCTTCCACTAAAATTTTCTTTGAGCTATTTTCATAATTTATTTTAGGGAGTTTGGATATTTCTAAGTAGAGTTCTCCAGAATGAGCAAATAAGGAATGTGGTGGTAAAGAGGTGGAAGAAACGGACATTATTAAGGAGGTTAAACATTTATTTTTCAAAATAGCTATTATAAAATCCTGTATTCTAAAAATATACTTTTATTGCAAAAGGATAACAATTTAAATCAATTTAAATAGCATTGAGTTATTAGTTAATATTATATTACTTTATTATATACATTTAATAATGGGCTCCAGTATATAGCTGAGGTTCACTTTGTAATGAACTAAGAAATTGATGTAGATTTTATATCTTAAGTTTGCTTGATGATATTCTTCAAAGAAGAACAATTACATTACTGAGAGCGACTCATAACCGGGTCAGTCTTCCATTGTGTTTTTCCGACTCCCTCTGGGAACTTGGAATTCTGTGTATTTTAAGTTCCCAAAATTGGCTACCCTCTCTTGTTTTCTGTATGGGATGTTTTTTTGGTATATCAATATTTTAATTTGATTAATATACTCTGATTCATCGGATGTGGGCATGGTAGCTATCTAACAAAGGGATCCTATCTGCAAATTTCCTTGAAGCCTTCTTATCAACTTCCTCTGCCCATAGTAATAACAAGTAGATAAGTAACAGTTAAGAAATTAAGGAATGATGTTTGGCGGAACAAGATTCCTTACAGATTTCGTTCTACAAAATAAGAAATTACCTTTTCAAAATGGGGTCGCCAAATCTAGGGCTTCAGATGGTTCTTGGCAAGCCCTGCATGATAGCATATGTCTATAGTTTAATTCTACATGGAAAGAGCAAATGTACATAGATTCCAATTCTTATACTCTTCCTTTTTCCTATAATTTACTACTTATTTTATAGGTTTCTGCATTCAAATGGCACTTCTTTGTAACAGAGAGTGAATGTTGTACTAGCTTTTGTGATGAGAAAAGAGAGGTCTTACATATGTTCACCTTCCTTATTGTTCTCTCTTGATAATATTTTGTTTTTCTCTTGAAATGATAGCACAGTACTGACAGCTGATTCTTTTCTTTGCTTTTTTGTGTAATTTTTGCCAAAAACCTTTCAGAGTTGTTTCAGACTTTCTTTGTCTTCTGCGAATTATTTTGAAGTTTCTCTTCCATCAAAAAAGAACTTGTAATGTTTGTTCAATCCATCCAGCTTAAATGATCCTAGTCCTTTCACAGCTTAATTAAAAAATTATTTACTTATTGGCAAATCAATTTTATCAGCTTGTAAAGAGAATTTGGCCAACTATTGGTCTCAGCATATGAAGGGTAACTTTATGAAACATAAAAAATTACAATAATTGAAGGTTTATGGAGTTACTTCCCTTATGTTATCAGATTCTGATGGTATACATCCATTTTTTGTGACAGTGCTTGCTTTCATGATAAAAATTTCAGCTTTATAAAACCATACTTCTTATGTGCAATGTATACATGCCACACTTCTTGAAATTGAAACTACGCTACAATGGCTCCTTGACAAAGAGCCCAACACAATGGATTAAGGTGACACGATTGTGGATGGAGCAAGAGTGGTTAGATATTCTCCACCACTGGGTAGATTTGTTCCTATATTATAAATTTAAAGTCTTGTTTTAGGAATATTTTTCAAATCTATGACTAAAATAGAAAGTTTCAGTGCAAAAAAGAGCACCTATCATAATTCTGTAAGTCATAACCAGCAATCTGGCTCTCTTGATACCAGTTATTTATCAACTTAGGTCATGATCAATTGCTGAAACAGCTGGGTGTACAAAGGGATTATTATTAAATAATTACAATTGTTTACATAAAATTTTTATTTTGAGAGGTGTACAATCACTGAATTTAATTTGTAGATCTCTGGTAACTTCTCATCTAACCTTATGGGTACATCTGATAAGCTGAGAGACAAAGGTACTGGTAAAAGTCAGCCATGGAATGTTGAAGAAGACTCTAATTCATCTTCCTTTCAAGGAAATCAGACATTAGGTAAAGAATATTCTTATTATAGATAAGTAGAATGTACTATTTCCTTGTAATAAATAGAATTATCAATTCTAAATCTAAAAGTAAGTTGATGGTTTTATTCATAATTTGTTGTATTTTAAGAGAAAGTAATTCTATTTCCAGGAGACAGCCTTGCATTAAGAGCTTTACAAGACACAAATATAATTGCAGGGCCAAAATGCCATAACAACCAATCAAGCGGAATTATAAGAGGAAGATTCATAAGCCCTTAAAAGATATAATGCTTAATATTTAGATGATAAAGTTGATAAATCATCTGGAATTAAAAATTTATTGACTCATTGATCAGAGGTTTAACCAAACTCCTTTAACCAAAAGGATTTAGATAGCAAAATCTAATTAACTTTAATTTGCATTCATGTGCAAAAATCAAAAAAATATACTTACGCCCTACGAGATATTAAACGGAATTGCTGTTCCGATTTATCAGCTTATATCCCATTTATTCTTAGCTTCGGAACAATTTATTTCTGGAAGCACTTCATTATTTACGAAATAAAATACCTCATGTACGATAAACTTGGTTGCGCTAGAGGTTAAGATCTTGAATTCTTAAACGAAGTGCCAAATAGAAGAGGCACAAACTTCAACATGTGCTAACATCAAAACAAACCTTATACTAAGATACTTGATTAGAGTAACATTCTTGACTATTGTTATCGATACAATAAATGTACAGGAAAAGTAAATTCTCGCATATTTGCGAAATTCATATCTATGATACAATTACAATACATTTGGAACGTAAACAATGAGCAAATTTTCTGAAATAAGTCAAATTCTGCACTGGATGCCAAGATTAACAATAGAAGTATCATTACTCTTGCTATTTATTTAAGACCATTATTAATATAGTTAAATCAGCGTATTTTGCTGCGTTACCCCATTCTTTTCATCTGATTAATAGTTAAGTTGTTTCCGCTGGCATTTATGTATATCCTGCTGCTGTAATGACGTCACATTAAATTTTACGGGCGTCACAATCTGAGATTGGAGAAGTCTATCAACAAAAAAGGAAGGAATCAAAAGTAAACAGACGGTTTCATTACAAAAATATATATATATGTGTAATCGCCTGAAGTTTAGACTGTTATGATATAGGTACCATTTATCAACCATCGCTGTAATGCCAAGACATTACTAATAACAGTTAATAATGGCGGTTTTTTAGCAAAACTCACACAAAACTGATTCACTCTGTGGTGTGTTACGTACGGTACAGTTTCAGCACATAACATTTTCGAGATTCAGCTGTAGGTATGAATGTTCAACAGTTTTGTTTGCGATGGAATAATCACCAACCCAATTTTGTATCGGTATTTACAAATTTACTTCACAATGAGTCGTTGGTTGATGTGACATTGGCAGCCGAAGGAAGGCAACTTCGTGCTCACAAAGTAGTCTTGTCTGCCTGTAGCTCCTATTTTCAGGTAATGTGTGCATATTTTCTGTCGGTTAGAGTGCATTTGCTTCTTTATGTCGATTTATTCTGTTAGTTTTAGTTTGGTGCTATCTTGGTTTGTTCATGAATTGACTTAAAGAATATTGTTAATCAAACGACATAGTTTTGCCTTTGTTTTGGTAACTTATCAAAGTATATATGTGATGGTGTAGGTAATCTGTATAGAGTGTATTATTGACATAGTTGTCTACACTCAAGTCCGTACCATACTGTTATAAACAACTGGTAATTTTGCTTTTTATTTTAATTTAAAATTATAGACGTTATGATTTAATAAAACTCCATTATTTTATGTCAAGGTAAAATTTGCACCATCTTACTTTTTAGTCACTCTTTGCTGCCAACCCATGTCAACATCCTATCGTCATCCTGAAAGATGTGAAATACGCGGACTTAAAAACAATGGTTGATTTTATGTATTATGGCGAAGTTAATGTCTCACAGGATCAACTTCCATCAGTTCTGAAGGTACTTGATCATCGATTATGATCCATTTGATACCACCGTTAATTTGTAGTGATGGGGCATTCCTCAGTAATATTGCATTCAATTTTAATTTCAGACAGCGGAAATGTTGATGATAAAAGGCTTGGCAGATTTACCTAATATTCACAAAGGGGGTGGAGTAATTGAGACGGCTGCAATGTTGGTTAAACATGAAGCTGCTGCCACAAGTCTTGGAGGAGACTCTCACACTTGGATTTCAACAGCATCTGATTCTCAGAATAGAAGTATCTCTCCATCTGGTTCTCGCCCATCATCAATCACTCCTGCAATGCTCAAGCGTAAACGACTTAGGAAAAATTCTACCGGTTCCGGCTCTACAGGTAAAACTTAAAAAAATATGTTCATTGAAAAAATGGTTTTCTATGGTTGTCCTCTTACCTCAACAGTTTTAATTTTTGTAAATCAGTATGCAATGATGTAGTCCGCAAGAAATCAGCATCACTATTTAGACAATTTTTTATCGTACTGTTAAGTTATGGAATACAATAAAAATATTTTTAATGATTATTTTTAGAGTCCTCGTTTCTACTATTTTTGTGAACTTCAGTATCACCTTGGCATGTCAAGGTTTCCAAAAAGCCCATTGATAGATAAACTTGCTGGATGGAATGCTGAAGGAATGTAGAATTAGGGTTATTTTTTCTAAGGTTTCATGTATGAACTCTGAAAGAAGTTGGTTAAGTAAGATTAACTTCTTCACTTAAGTTTTCTTTTTCATTTTTGGTTGCACATGATGTTATGAATTTAAAAGGATTTAGCGGGATTTGCAGATATTTCTTACTTGGATGTCAAGAACCATGCTTATTTTTTGAGAATGCTATAATTGATCTGATTCTAAAACAGGTAAAATCTTATGTTTGTCATTAGAATCCTTCTTCTGATTGATCTTTTAATCGTTTTAAAAAGTTGATTTTATTCAAGGATCACTTACCACCTTTTACTGTATATTTTTTGTATCTTTTCATATCTACACTTAAGCCTAGTATATTATAAACTCAATATGGGAAGGCGTTACCTCGTGGAAGGCCATTACAATGAAATAAAGACCGTTTCGTACACTTCCACAGCAATTTTATTATGGCAACATGTNCAAGCCACCGCTTCGTCCTCTCTTCACTTGACTGCTGAAGGTTACGAACCAACCCTGCTCGAAGACACCTCGCTGCCGTAAGGACGTCGCCTGGCTTGGACGACCTCATCGAAGACATTTGGTCGCCTCTTTTCGTGAGTTTCTTGAAAAAGATATTATATTTATAATGTTAGAAGTGTTAAACGTTCCTCATTAATTTAGATCGCAGTGTGCTTTAATTTATTTTTACGGTGGTTCGTCAGTTCCCAGTATTTTCGCGAGAATTTGTTAACGTGAAATGAATGAGTTAACCGTGTGGTGTTTATATCAATAAAACTCAATTTCGTTTGGCTGTCAAATCTCTTCGCAGGGATATTTAAGCCATAACTTGCGTTTATCGCGAGTTTGTTATCCGAACGTTGTAGTTTTATCTTGGAGATCTTTTAAGAAGACAATTAAAGAAGTTAAATGGTTTAATTCTAATTGCGACGTTCGTAGCTTCTCAATTTAGATTTGATGCACTTGCTCCGTACGACAATGAACTGTGATTTAATGGAACATGCCTAATTCGACCAGCTGATCCTTCGAGGGATAGGAATTTCCAATTTCACGTATTGTCTTAGATCGGGAATTTATTACGTTCGTATTTCAGTACCGAGGTTGTAGTTTTCGTGTGTTTTCTACTTTGAGGAATCGACGTTTAATTCTTTCATCAAATGGGTCTGATCTCGGCATCAGCGGTACATTCAGCTTGTAATATCTACCTTATAATGAATTGAATGTACAGTTCGCATTGGGCTTCCGGGAGAGAGATCAGATTCAACCTACATTGAAATAGCTTTTATTTTACTTGGTCCTAAATTCTATTCGGTTCAACGCTGCTTTAAGCACGTTGCTTCGAGAGAATACCCCGAATGTAACTCCATAAACAGAATTTGTAGCGGAAAGCGACCCGGCATTAGACTCCGGTTCGGGGATAGTGGCCACGTGAGTCAAATGCGTAAGAATGAATTAAATAATTTCATAGACTCCTTCCCTCTTTCAGCGTATTTTGTGATGGCTGGTTTAATCAATTAATACTGTGAATGCATTAACTCTGCACCGTTGCAATGGTAATGAGGGAGGGGATTCCGTAATCAGAGCTTACTTGAGACACTCGCGTAATGGCGGGTTATCAGAGTATTATCCTAATTGGTGCCTTTTTCTTCGATCACGCAGTCAGGCAACGACTGTTACGTAACTTCAAGATTGTGTAGCTTATTTTTTTGATAATTAATTATTTGCAGTTTAGTTAAATCGACATTTCACTCTGAAAATGCGGAAAATTAACTGTAAAATCAAATTTAGAAAACTGTTCTTTGCCTGTGAATTTTTCAAAGTTTAACATTAAATGGGGTCGTAATTGGAAATTCAAAGGCAGAAGCCTAAGTTGCAGGTTGCGCCGTGCAACGGTTTCCTCGCATGCGTTGTCTGAAACCGGTTCTGGTGACTAGTCAGTTTATCCATAGAGAAAAATACCTTCGTAGAGACAGTTATTAGCAAAGTGGTGATGCATTTGTGCTGTTAGGCGTCACTCAAATATTGTCATTGCTCGGGTTAATTTAATCTTTGATGTCGATTTATTTTTATTTTCTATATTGCGTATTATCATTTTGTTTTGGATGAAATTAAGTATTTATTCTTAACCAATCTGGTGGAATACTCGGCCATTTCAGAAAAGTTTTATTCAATGCACGCATGCTATTGTTATTGGCGAAAAGTTGTAGTTATTTCCAGATTCTTTCAAATTTATTTTCTGCTATTTAAACTAACAGCAATTACATTTTTCAAAATTTTCAAGAAAAATTTCTGTTGATGCTATTACATAGATTTTTGATTAAACTTTAATCTTACCTTGCTGTTGTTGTCTTACCTGACTTTGGTTGGCATCCATTTTCAGATAAAAATGTTCCAATTCAAAGTGAAAAATGTAATTTCCATTTGTTTATTTTTGGTAAAATATCTTGTTATATATCAAATGTGTGAATTTAATGACTAAAAACCTCTTCTGCAGGTTTAATTGTCATTTGTACTGTGCTACACATCGAGGAATTGCAGCAAAGAAGAGACATGGAGGTGATTTTTATGTGCTTTATTGAAAATATTTTGAAGTGTACATTTTATTACAGAGATCAATAAAGAAATGTCAAAAAGAACCTTTTCAAATTTCATTGTGAACATGTTCAACTCCTCACCCGCCAAAATTTTTGGTACAGCAGGGGACGTCAAACCTGGGCCTATCTCGGAGCTCAAAAGAGCAATTGTTTTTCCTGTAGCTGTGGCAGCTGCCATCTTTGTTTTCTGTACTTGTATTCTCAGTGATCTGGGTCTTTTCAATGGCTATGTCCAGAATAATTCTAAGTGAGAATTATTCTGAACATAGCCATTGAAAAGACTCAAATCACTGAGAATACAAGTACAGAAAGCAAAATTGATCTGAAAAAATAAAATTATGAAACATGAGAAAACAACAATTTTTTTAACCAATTGAATGACCTTGGGGACTTAGAATAATTTTTTTTTAATTAAGAGAAAAGTCAATGAAAAATATTAAGGAAATTTTTCCGGAACCTTCTAGAATGTACTAGAAGGATTTCTAAAAAATTTTCCAGAATGTTCTAGAAACATACCATGTATTTCTGGGAAATTCTTAACTGGAACTGAAATTTTTCATTGTTTACATTTTGGACTTAGAATAATTTTTCAAGCTGTTCTGGCTTTAAAGGGTTAAAGCAAAATTTCTGGAAATTCTAGAATATTCTGGAAACTTCACAATTTCTTTCAATAAATTTGGAATTAATCAAAATTTAACTGACAATTATATAATCAATCACAACGAATGTTATAGACTGAAAATTAGAATTCAAGAATAATTATGAGCATTAAAGGGTTAAAGCAAATTTTGAGGAAATTCTAGAATGATCTGGAAATTACACAATTTCTTTCAGAATACAAACATGATTAACATTTAACTGAAAATTGAGAAAAATATCAAAAAATAGACCTCGCAAATAAGAATTCAATGATATTTACATGAAACAATTAAAAAATTAGAACCAAAATTAACTACCATGCAAAAAGGAAATATTACAATAAACTTCAGAGAACATCACGAGCAAAACATAATGTGAAGCTATGAAAATTGCTATCAACGTGAAACTTAGTTTGCCCCTGGAAAGAGCACTTAAATGACACAGCCTAGTACCTACTTTAACTATACAGTAAAGTTAACCATAAGGTAAAGCCTGAGGTTAATCAAACTAAGCATAAAATAACTATCATCGATAGAAACGATACACTCAAAAATGTCATGAATAATTTATCACTCAAATTTTAAAGAGGCATCTAGAAATAATGTTTTCCAAATATGAAAATGGAAGGTTTGTTTTGGAACTGCAGTATTCCTAGTGCAATGAATACTTGATTAAAATGTTGAATGTAAACTGAACTAAGAAATATAATAGGCTTGAAAACTTTGCAACCTGTCATAACACACAGATCCAAAGAAAACTGCACCAAAACCTCGATCAGAAGTGAAGGGGATTTCTATTTTAAAGAATATGCTAAATAAATCCTCCTTGCAAACTGAAATCTACCAGTACTAGAAAATTTAGTCTCCGCCATACATTTCACTGTTTATGGTGATTAAAAAACGTATTGCAAAATTCAAAAAAATCAAAATACAACAAAAGTTGCCCTAAATATTTGTTTGACCAAAAAAATGAGAGAAGAAGACAACTCTAATTATCATTATAATAGTTAGCTTTTGTAAAAAGTTTTATGATAATCATTTGTTCCTTATGAAAGTTTTATCACAAATTCAATTTTTGACCATATTCACATACAGTTAGGAGTATGAAAGTTTTATGATAATCATTTGTTCCTTATGAAAAGTTTCTCACAAATTTAATTTTTGACCATATTCACATACAGTTAGGAGTATGGAAGTTTTAATATTATAAACTAAATAAGTGGCAATTGGATCAAATAAATTAATTGCAGTTAAATCTGTTACTAACACTCCGAATCTTATTGCTATCATTATATCATATGTGTACTTAACCCTCTGGACTCTTTTCTTTACATCATTATGATCACAACGGAATGGTTTAACTAAGATTTCAAATTAAACATGGGACATGAAGAAGAATTCAGACTTTCTTGTGGACATTATTAAGGATATACATCAGATCAGGGTCGCATCTAGAATTTGTGCTTGGGGGTTGAACTTAAAGATTGTGACAAATAATCTCTTGAAGTCCCTCTAGCTTACAATGTGAGACATTTGATTATCATCATGAAAAAGTATTGCCTTTGAAGATGTATTTTAAATATACAAATATTGGTTACTAAGACCCTTGAGAATTTAATTCTGAACAAAATATTTGTGGAAACTTAGGAAGGGGAGGAGCTTAAGCCCGTTAGCCTGGGGATTATAACAGTTAATACCTGTTGAGAATCATGAACTCAGTTAACTCCCCTTTTAGTCAGATAATGTTATACAGGAATGAATGCTAGAGAGAATTAAGTATCTCAGTTTTTGTTTAGAATGAAAGGAAGCCAAATTGTTTACTGCAATTAATATTTACTTAGAATAATGAACCATTTAGATGTAGATATGGATGCTCAGGTGTGATTTGTTTTATGGCTTTAGAAGATCTTTTTAAATCTAGTATATGCCTTGGAAACTGTAGTATTTCTATTTGCCATGGATTATATTTATTTACTTTTGATATATTTTTATCAGAGAGAAAGAAACCACTTCCTAATTTCAATGCATTTTTCTTTGATAATTTTTGATTTATTCAGTAAAATCTCAATTTTATACTCCTTCAAAATGAAAAACTTATTATTAACAGAAAATGCTCATTCATTGGCCATTTCTTGATTTCTCCCTTTAGAGATGCAAAAATTTTAATGCACCTTATGTGCACTTATGTATATTGTTTTACAAGGGGAGTAAATATGATTGAGTTCACTGCAACCCTTCAGTAATCACTGGAAGAATTATTACTTAAATATATAAAAGATTATCCATTGAAAGTCTAATCTACTTAAGGAAACATTAATTTAAATAAGGACTAATCACGAATACTTAAAATGATCAGGGAGGCTGAGTTCAGAATTATTCTATAAAAGATGTCATTTATTTCAGAACTAGACATTAGTGTTGAATTTCAAACCTTGAGGTACTTGGAGTTACTGTCAGAAATGGTTATGTTCACATGGAATTCAGAGGGCTTGGCAATCTGATCTAATTCTACTTTTTTGTTGCTAAGTGTGCTGCCTTTCCAGAGTAACTACTATGTGCTTCAAATATTAATAACTTTCTTGAATTCATAAATTTAAGAAGATTGATGCTCAAATTCTTCTTTTTATACAGGAAGTTTATCATCCCCAAAATATTTAACTCAAAGATAACCTTCTCTTGGGGCTCCCGGATAGCCAAGTGGGCAAAATGTTTGACTTCAGTGAAAGCGGTCCTGGGTTCGATTCCCGGTAGGAGCCTATGTGCGAAATGACCTAAGCTGTCGAAGCACTTTTAACAATACTATTATTACTATAACCTTCTCTCATTTTTTACTTTTGAAACATTTTGAACTTTTAATGCTAAGATCTTTAATGAGACTCACGAAAAGGGCGAGCAACTTTCTGCTTCCTGTACTGTAAGCTCTTCCACACCAGCCAGGCGATGTCTTCGAGCAGAATTGATCCATAACCTTCAGCAGTCAAAAGAATAAGTAAAAATAAAAAGAATAAATAATTTTAAATAGAGACATACAAAAAAATGTTTCTGAAAAATGAACATGGAAGGATTGTTATAGAACTGCAGTATTTCAGAGGGTTGATTTGATTAAAATTTGGAACATTAACTGAACTAAGAAGCAAAGGGTTTGAAAACTGTGACCTGTAGTAACACAGATCCAAATAAAAATGCAGGTAAACCTTCAATAGAATTGAAGTGAGTTTCTTTTTTCAAGAATACCCTAAATTAATGCTTTTGTGAAAGTAAACGCTAACACTGCTTAAAAATTTAGACTTCACAATACATATTACGATTTACAATGTTTGCATAATTTATTGCATGATTTGAAAAAAATTACAACACAAGCTGTCCTAAAAAATTGTTTGACTAAAAACTAAGAAAAAATTATGATCTCTGAATTGAATATATTGGGGATCTTCCTGTATAGAAACAAGACTTAGATCACCAATCTTCTTCAATTTATTAATTCAAATAATTCATTAATATTTGAAGAATGAGCTGAATTCATCTCACAGAGTAATTACTCTGCTAAAGCTGCACATTTACCTACAAACAACTAGAATCATAATTGATTGGCAAGCTCTTTGAATTCCTTAATATTTGAACATAAGCCATTCCTGATAATTATTCCAAGTTCCTTGAGGATTGAAATTCACCACTAATGTTTGGTGCTGGAAGTCAATGACATTTCACTGAATTATTCCAAAAAGAGCCTCCCTGATGCTTACTATAATAAATTAGGACAGCTTTTATTTTGATAAGTATTCATCATTAGTCCTTATTTATGTTAATTTTGCTTTAAGTAGTGAATGGCAAATCAATTTTCCATGAATTAGCAACACCTGAATTTTTTCATCATGAAGTTGATAAAATTGAGATTTTACTGTATTAATCAAACCTTATCAAAGAAAGGTGCATCAAAATTGGAATAAGTTCCTTCTATCAAATAAAAATACATAAAATATAATTCACATCACATAGAAATACTGCAGGTTCCAAAGCATATACCACAGTAAAACAATATTTTCTAAAGCCATAAAACAAATTTTACCCAAACATCCATCTCTACTTGGTTCATGATTCAAAGTAAACACTGACTGCAGTAAACGAAATTAGCTTTCTTTCATTCTAAACAAAAACTGACATCCTTGAAATTCTCTCTAGAATTCATTCCTATTTAACATTCTCTGACTACCAGGCAAGTAAACTGAGTTCATGATTCTTGACAGGAAATAACACTCAAAAATACATGAAAACCCCAGGTTTGCCCTGATTCATATCCTTAATAATGCCAAACAAAAGAGTATGAATTCTTCTTCATGTTCAAGATTTACATTAGAATTCTTTGTTTAAAATATTCTATCATGACTGTACACTCAATTGGAATTGGCTTTTAATTGCAATTTACCAAAATTACTGTATTGTTTACAGAGTTCATAATGTGGTTTTAGCGATCATAATGTAATATTATTGCTTACTACAAGATCTGAAATTGAATGATTTGGTTGATTTAAGAAAATGATGATAAACAAATGACAACTCATTTCTGCTGAGAACATGACACATTTAAAAAATGATGACATATCAAGTTCATTACATTGTAATATTATTAAAGGAGATTATTATTATGTTTAGCATTAAACAGATAGGGGAACAATAGACGAGAAACTTTTTTTTTCTACCCTGATGGAATTTGAAGTACTCCATGGAAATAAATATTTGGACCTATATCAATGCTAATAAAATATACTATAAAAGCTTGTCTCCATCTTAAAGACGTTTATTCAACCTCTGCTCCAAATTTCATAAATAAATATATCTATTAAAAATATGAAACAGCTTTTCTGGTTATTATATTTTTTCTTAGTGATAAAATTACCAATTATGAATAAAATATCACAATACAAGTTTAAGCCAAAGGAAATTGGCTTCTGGTAAATGTTCATAAAGCAAAAAGGTACCTGGCTAATGTTTCACAATATGCATGTTTCTTTAACAAATTAAATTAATTGAGCAACTGAAATGACAACAGCAAAATCTAACAAAATAGCGCAGTTTAATAACAATTAACCTGATAATCATTGTAATGAAGGTAATCTTACTTTGGCATACAATTTTTTGTGGCCTAAAAATACTTGCATTTTCATAAAAACCTAAGTTCCTGAAAAATTGAAGAGAAACAGATGGAAAAGCAGAAATATGCTTTGTGAAACTCAAACCCTGAAAATTTTCAAACACAGTAAATTCAAAGGAGAAGGAATATTATAACACAACAACAAGAATTTGATTCACCTGATAAAATTAAGGGTTATTTATGAATAATGTTGTACCTGAGATCTTATCAATTCTGTTTCTCAATCACTGACAATCCAATGTAATTTAATTAAGCCCTTGTTTAACTCATCAGATAAAAACGGAAATAATAATCTAAGCGTTTCTCTGTTCATACAAGCATAATTTAACAAGAGAAATCATACTTTAATGGTCTCCAATTTACCCTGAGAAAAACATTTCATTAATAAAATATGACAAATTTACTGCACAAAAACTACAAATACTAAATGATCATGACTGAGTTGGTGATGAACTGGTCAATTGATAACAGCTAACTTACTCCATGCTAGTCCAGCAATTTCTCAATGGAAATTTCAAATTTAGATAATAAGATTGAAAATCATTTGCAAGTGGATTGATAAATGGAAATATTGGGAAATAATGACAAGGTTTTGTCCCATATAAAAATGATTTATAGTTAGATTAAAAATGATTTTAGGATACACAGTTAAGTTTGTTAATTCTTGCTATTTGAGTTGTTGGTCTGACCAGGAGTAATTATAATATCTTTAAATTCCTCAGGATCTGTTATCACTGATGGCAAGTTCATAGAAATTTAATTACACTACAATAATAATATGGCAATGGTCTTCTTATTCGTGTAATTTTAATCTTAGTTTACTAATATCACTTATGCACAAAGGCTGGAAGAGCATTTGAATTTTATGTCCTTTGCTAAACAAATAAATAAAGGAATTATGAACAAATATTCATAATCCACGAGTTTCATTATGGAAATTCGCAAATAATATTCATGCTATTTGTCAATGCACAACATCACACACAACTATTTAGTTCATAATGGATATTTTATTTTTTGACTCAGAAAAAAGATTAGTCAATAAGTCATGACATCATTTATGCTATTGTTGTATTTAATACATATTTTCACCTACTATCGAAGGTCACTGTAAATGATTTCCTCTGTATTTTAAAATTAATGATAAATTTTAAAAATCATTCAAAGAAATAGATTCACTCATTTTCCAAACAGAATGAAAAAAGCAAAATTGAAATCAATTTGATGAGAAAAAATAGTAAGAAATGGAAATGCAAAATCACAAAAGTAAGGGCTTACTTCTGAAGAACATTTTCCTTCTTTGGATGTGCCATCAGGACTGAGACCAAAATCCACTGTAGAAACTTCTGTCTTCTTTTCTGTACAGCCATAATAGCACAGATGTTGAATATCATCCACTCACTATGTTTCTCCAAGCCCAAAGATTTAAAATGGGTTGATAATAGTTGCACTAAATAATTTTATAAAGATGGAAGCTTTAACCCTATGTGGAAGAATAATTTCATCTTGTAGCCTAACTACACCTCTTCATTACTTGGTTCTTCAAAAACTACTCAGGTTTCTTTCATTTTCCAGCTGATGATCTCCATGGCAGCTGCGAGAAGCACTTTCACAGAAGTCATATTGGGTTTACTGTAATAGAAATATTCAGTATCTTAGTGATATGTTATTAATGGTGGATTACTATCATTTCATATTTTTTTTAAATGAGCCAGTTATCCAAATTAAATAAATCTCCTAATAGTTTTACATTATCAAAGATGTCGAAATTATATTTAATTCTATGCAAAATTATCTCAATGGTATTTTGTCTCTGCAAATGCATAACCCTGTACTGATTACTTCTCTTAATTACAAATGAAAAACAATCAATTGAGAAACATGACTTAAGTACGAGTTCTCAATGAATTTTAATACATTCCAATTTAGTCTATTATAATAGTTGTATATATCTCAAGTCGTTACAATGATGATTTGCATGAAACATCTAACCATCAACCCAACTGTTCGAAAATACTTATTTTTTAATGCTCCGGGATCGACGATTAGATTGCACACACGTAATTATAAATGTATGTAAATTGGCTACAAGATATACAAAATCTTTAGTTTACCTTACCTAAGTAATATAATGGCCAGTCCACCACAGGTTAAACGGATTCTTCGCCATTCCGTCAAATACTCGAACTCAGTACCAGGGTTGCCAAATCCAAATCCGAAAATACCGCCACCAGATTGCGCACAGATATCCAAGATGCAGATAACCCAAATCCGCCCAAACGGCACATGGGATATTCATATAGTAGTGCTGTTAAAAGTGCTACGACGAAGGTTATTTCACACATATGGGCCCCCACCGGGAATAGAACCCAGGACCGCTTCCACCAAAGGTTAACGCGTAGCCCAGTTGGCTATCCGGGAGCGGGAAATTCATACAAGGAAATGCCAAAGTAAACATCCAAAGCGAACAATGAAAGACCTTTATTTCGCAAGTGAATGCGTGAAGCATATTAATTTTGATGAATTAGAAACATGAAGAATTTAGTTATTTTGGAATATTATTTTCTTATATTAACCATGAGTTATTAGAATAATAACAATTGTTGCACATTTAACTGACATATATTCTTAACTAAATAACTGCCTCTTAGATCCAAAGAGAATGTCCTCTTCACTTCCACTCGTGCTAGCCGCTAAAGAAAGTTCTTTCAAGCGTTTCAAGCCTTCGTCCATTTGAGATGAATAGCAAAATTGTATCTCCTCGGACAGAATATAGCGATCGCAGGAAACGTGTAGCCTTGGTAATTAGTAAGGACCTTAGTGTAGCCTACTACAAAAAAACACTTCAATAAATTTGAAAGATATTAATCTGTTCCGATCCCCTAATGAAATACAAGTGCTTTCGGTAGTCGCTCGGACTCTTCTTGTTAACATATTACCCGCATAGTTTATTTTATGTGCCATGTGAAAACTTGATATATTTAATCACTAAAACTAAGGTCCCCTGCCTCTTATCCTCGCCACTCATATATGCCAGGACTTTTGCAACTTGTTTTTTTAGTGACACAATATAGGCGTCTCAGGCGAATAATGATACAACTTTCGTATGTAAGAACATACGAAATACGATTGGGTTCGAGTCCCAGTCATGTCGCTATTTTTCACACTTGTTATTCCTTGGGATTTAGCCGCACAACATCAATATGCAAAGTTAACACCTTTACCTCAATCCGTATGTAAGAACAATTACGCTTAAAAAGGGATGTCATCTGGGTAGTATAAGAAAAACCAATTTGCGATCATATAATCCATAATCAACCCTTTCAGATGTATGGACCGCATTAATTACGCCAGCGGCTACTTTCTATTTTCCATTAAACTATGTACTTTTATTAGCTCTCCTGCGAGAAGAACGTAAGAACTGTGAGGCTATATATTATATAGAATAATTAAACGCTCAAAGCAGAAAACTTTGTCGCAGTAATTGAAGGTAGCCCAAATCGCGGTCATTGGATAAGCAACCCGCCTAATGGGCGGATTACCGCCAAAGGGGTTCTCAAATCCGCGGCTGCGCACCTTGAGATAGACTCATCCGCGGAAATCCGACAAATCTGGCAACTCTGCTCAATACTCAGACGAGAGATGGTAAATGCTAGTAAAAGTTAGGGGAGAAACTTCTCAGTTATCAACTTACCCTCGTTACGCCAGGTTTGAATGCTAGAAATTCATCTTTAATAAATCCATTGCAATGATTACTAAATCGTTCAATTGACGGATGTAGTGAGTGCGCTCGATCGCCCCCTTTTAATGATTTTTCTGTATGAAATTTATTTACACAACGAAGAGCTAATCGTTTCTTTGATAACTTTACATCAATTGAATTTTTCATAAAAATGGCATTTTTACAGTTGGACGGAAAAAATCAATGCACTATCTATCTTTCACTAGTAGGTTGTATTATTTTTATCTGCGTGTTTATATGTAAATTGTAAATTTTCAATTTTTTCTGAATTTAATGTACTAATTATAATCATGTTATTTGGCAGATGTGCTATAAGTTGGTCATCTCTCCCATAGTGTATTTTCTGTGTGACAGTTTTGGTGGTTGGTAAAATTTAATTCAGCATATTAAATAAAATTTTTGCACATCTTTATTCATGAAATTGGTTTAATTGAATTGCAATGGCTTCCTACTGGCACACTATAGCTCCTAATTCCTTGGGAGCTCATACAATCAAACTTGCTTCATACCTTGCCCTCTTCTGACATCATCTATAGGGCAACAATTATTGTTATTCACAGACATCAGACATCATCCTAGCATCTTAATTCTTTACCTTATTCTATGTAATTAAATGCATCGTTGCTTTAATTGGATTGAGTAAAGGGATCTGCCTGATTGGAAACCCAAGGAGAATTTCTGCATCAGATACACAAGGAAAGCACCAAATCCTTCCTCAAGGGCATTGGAATTCAATATAAATAGAAAGTATCATTATGTATTATCAATACTTTGCTCAGAAAATAATTAGCTTTCACAGACTTCTACGAAGCATATAATATGAACTCATCTGAAGGTTTATTCACAATAATCAACACACGCTTACTGTTGAAAAGGGATTTATTAACAGAGCTGATGAGTGATAAAATGGCACATGGCCAAAAATCAGTGGAAAGCAAACTGTCAAAATACAAGTGCACAGGGCAGATAAGGATGCAATGCATTCTTATAATATGATACTAAAACATGCTCATATTATGAGGATTTGTTGAATAAAATACTAATTCTCATGATGTCAAGATTCCAAAAAGTGACTGCTTCCTCCATGAATTTTATGCTCATATTACTTAGCCCCAACTAATCAGTTTTCCAACCTTCTCTTCTGGGTTCAGCCCAGAAACCAAGGCTATTGTGAGGTGAATTGGATAAACAAACCCTGGAGGAAACAGGATCTAGATTTATATGAAATATAAGGGCATAATAATTTCATGAAAAGGGTGTTATATGGTGGACTAGGAATCTGTTTATTCATAAACAGACGAAGCTAAATAATTCATTGGATTGCCTTGGTAACTGGGAAGTGCAATGTTCATGAATAAAAGACAAAAAACAGGAATTCAGAGAGGGTACAATGGAAAAGAATATTGATGTTGCCATTCTATCAGAAAAGGAAAGGAAGGAAATTTAATAGAGCAGCTAAAAGATTTTCTAGCTGCCACAGTTGTGGTTAAATAACTCATAGAAATACTGATTACAAAAATATCAAAAAACACAACATCATAGAAATCACTCAAGGAACATTAAATAATGACTATGAGAGAGAGTTGATAATCAGAGAGCAGTTAATAATCATTGTGTCATTGCAAAAGCATATACCTCTAATGAAAATGTGTATAGTTAAAAAAGAGGGCAATGAAAACAGCCTATGTCAAAAATAGGACATTAAATTGAGGGAAATGAGGTAATAATGGTTAGAGGTACAAATAATAGACATTGTGAATAGGATTACTGTGTACACCAAAATAATAATCAAGATTTACAGTACATTTTTAAGGCTGAATTTGGGAGATAAATTTTTCAAGGAAAATATTCTGGATCAAAATTTTAATTAGTATAAACAAAATAGAAAATATGGGAAAAGAAAGAAAGGCAAGGAAAAATAGGTTAATTAAAACTGGAGAAGATGTGCTGCTTCTAAGGCAAAATATCTGATGATTACAACAGTATGTGGTGATACATTCCAGGTATGTTTAACTAAAATTTTAAACATATTTTCTGATTTTATGAATTTGTTAACAGAAAAGCATGTCTACACTTTGGCTGCCAGAAAGTGTACATCAAGTTGTATACATAATGATGTGCTCTACTTGGCTGCACATATGCTAAGACCCTTAAAAATGTAGAGTTGCCTTACGTTGGAAGCATGTTTATAATTCTAGATTTCTAGCCATAGATTAGGGGTCGATTTTCAACTGAGATCGAATGTTAAATGGTATACACAGGAATAGAAATGGAGAGACTGATATACATATGAATATCTATGAAAAAAAATTAGCTGTGAATGATTAAAAATGTGTTGCTTAAGAGGAAAATTCACCAATACCAAAGTAATGAAGAAACAAGAAATAGAAAATAAATGTTGGATTATCATGTCAGAGACAACATTACTAGACAGTACCCACTATCAAAAATATAATGTAAGAATGACTTGAGGTTCATAATTCAGAAGTCACTATAACCTTCTACTAATTAAGACATGCCCATGGGTATCAAATAATGTATCAATACCACAAGAACAAATTAATAAATTAAACATTGAAAAAGAGCAATGATCAGTAAATGAAATGAAATAGAAAGCATCTTCAAATAGGTAAATTCAGTGATAAACTGATATAGGAAAATATAAATAAAGAAGAGGGATAGAAAATAATAAGAACAGCATAAAAGAAGGAAAAACAATGAAGAGCCGCACAACATCAATATGCAAAGTTAACACCTTTACCTCAATCCGGTGGGACAAGGATATTGAACTAAGAATTAAATAGAAAAGAATGACATCTAAATTATTTACAAAAAATAAAAGGGCTAAAATGGCAGTGTAATAGTCTCTCCTCCACTATGTTTAAAATATACTTTGACAAAGACATAAAAAGCAAGGAAAATAGTTTAGAAGTGTGGGACCTTGAGTAAGAAAAAGAGTGTTAAACTCCCTAGATTTTGCAGATGACCTACTCGTAGTAGTAATTGCAGAAGGCATAAATGATTTTATGCCACATGATCAATATACCATAAATCAATAAATTATGATTAATCTGGACTTCTGATAAACAAATTAGGATATCTTTTAATAGAATGTGGCGAAGCTACTGCAACCAGATTGGTTGGAGTGGTGTTCATAAGTAATGCTAAAAAACTTGTTTTCATATCACACAAGTTTTATTTCTTTTAAAAATTAAATGAGGTATGCTTTTCTTATGAAATCCAAAAAAGTATCAAAAGAAGGGCAATTGAATATAACTTACTATTTTGGAAATGGAACATTGTTTTCTCCTTGAAATTGCAAGTTTAATAAAAATCACAACAATTTCATAAACATTTAGTTTTCACCAGCCCATCCCCTTGGCCAAGGCAATTGTTGAATAATAAATTATTGCATTGGAATAAATGTGTAATTGATTTAAAGAAGAGGATCATCTTTTTTCTTTCCCAAGTGAATAGCTGAAAACTGAAAAATACAAATGAAGTCCACTCCGATCAGATAATTTATGAAGTGGCAACTTTATTTGAAACTAACTTTATCTTTGAGGGATGCTGCTTGTTTGTTTTATAGCTGTAAGTTATTTTTCTAATCTATAATGATTGATATTTATAAAATTTAATAGTAAAAAATAGTAATGTTCTGTTAGCTTAGAATTACGATCCCATCAAAGGAAGTTCTGTTATCCCTGATCAAGGAACTTATATTTACATAAGAATACTTGGGAGATTTTGGTTCTGTAAAATTATTGATAGTAGGATTAGTCTTCTTCCATTCAAAGTAAATTGCTGAAAATTGAAAATTACAACACACTTGTAACTCTTAATTTCACAATATTAGTCATTGCAGTTTAACGAAAGACAATCAAGTAATTTTTTTAGGCAATTCAGCATTTATTTCAGTGTTAAAATTTTATCATGTTTGTTGCATGTAAGAAATTTGTGATATTATGTAATATCACAAATCACTTTTGGCTAGACCTCAGGAACCTCTCATAGTGAGGTGCCAATGTGGTCACATACGTCCTTTGGTCAGTAATCTGAATATTGTAATTGGTAAAATAGAGACCCTTTGGAAAATTCAAGACAACAGTTCCAGAATTTCCTCATCCTTCAAAACTAAATGAATTGGAGGCAGAGAGTGGAAATGACACTTTCCCTGGAAGGGTTGACTTAAAGCCTTTTACCTGTTGAAACTATTTTACTGTTGTGTTACACACACATAAAGTTGCTTCTTCCTTAGGCCTAGTCTAGAAGAATATAAAATTTAGATCTATGGAATTTGTCAAAAAGTAGAGCTTCTAGCATAGCACAAAAATACAAGATAGGGTATGTTGTATTTTGTTGCACAACATTTTGCCTCAGGCAGCAAATTGCCTAGGCACAGCCCTGTATGTGATTATATACCATATTTGTGTCTGTGTAAATAAAATAAAGNCATGCTAAATGTTTTAGTCTTTTTCTAATGAAAAATTATTAAAAAGTGAAGAATTTGTTTTCAAAGAGCATTTGACATTTGAGTTTTAATTCTTAACTAAATGTATGAACTTCAACATGGTTTGGTAAAACATTAGTTTTACTATAATTAATATTTTTAATGAGATTTCATATTCTTCAGGCAATTTTAAAAACTGTATTGTCATATAAGTATGTATGGCTATTTTCTGGCTCAATTAAAAATGCCTGAGTTAACTAATCTGGCATTGCATCCTATATGATTCATTTCTTAATTTCAGAATGATTTTAGAAGGGCTCATGCATATATTATTTGAGTGGAAATGTATGGTAAAAATTAAACTCTCCTCCTCAAAATTGATGTGCACAATTTCTGCATAAAAATGATAAATTTTTCTTTTAACTTCTCTGACTAACATGTATGTAAAATGTATGATCCCACAAACATCTGGGAATTCTCAGTCTAAAACTGAAGCGAGTGAGTACTAATTGGTTTAATCAAAATTCAATATCTTTGGTGGAAAATTAATCATTATTTAAAATATTATAATTTTTGACAATTTGAAATATTTATAGATTTTAGATTAATTTTAAATTTCTGTAGCACATATTGGGATATTAAGAACACAGTGTTGAACAGTTACAATTATTTTTTATTGAAATTTAAAAAAAATTAACCAGTTTATAACAATATTAATGACATTGCAACAGTTATATCTTTTATTTATGGGTATGCTGTTTGGAACAAATATTAAAAAATCATTGAACATATGTTAAATTTTGTATATGATCATTTCAGTTTCTCTACGACCATAAATGATATGCAGTATATCCACTGCAACAATTGAACATTTAGTAAGCTATTGATAAATATATTTTTGATTTTATCAATAGCTTTCAAATTTTAACACAAATTTGGCACTAATTTTATCAACCGATTTCTTAAATTTACATAACACTTATTGACATATTAAAGCAATCTGCTGTTCTAGATTTTTAATACTGGAATTTATTTAAATCCAAATGAATTGATAATTATACTATTGTGCCACATATTGCTCTATGAAGCAGATTTGCTTTTGATGATAATTTTATCGTTTCTAAGCGGCAATGATACCATCATTGATTTCATTTATAGATCCACATTATTTACAAAAAGGAATTTATTTAGATAAGTTTTTAGTATAATTTGCATATCTAATCAAACCAAATCTTGAATTATAAGTAATCCATTATTTATACATACCTCAATGGATGAGGAAAGTTGTTAATAATTTTGATAAAAATAATAATTCTATTGAAAATACAAAAAATATTGTAAGACAATTCAATTAGTTTGCATTCTGGATTATGTCTGAGTATTATATATTTAAACTATGTATTTAAGGGAATGCACACATCCATATTCATTAGTTAAAAAGCACATTACAGTTTTGTTTGCAACCTGTACCTTTATTCTATAAGGCTTCATTTTTAATATTTTTTTGTATTGTATTTTGTATATCTCTTAAAAACTTCCATTGCTTCTAATGTGCATCATACTTTCAAGCAAACAGCAAATTTCTTATTCATACTTCCTCATATAACAACCTTTGCAGTAGCAAATTCTTTGATTAAATCTTAATACCTATGTTAAAACTTTTATATTAATGATTTTGTACATGTATCTTCAATTCTATTTTGAGCCTTCCAAGTTTCAGTGACAATAAAAAAATTTCTTGCACTGTTGTCATTGCATAAATTATGTACAAAATTTTATAGCAATTAAGTAATATATAATGCTTATTTAAAACATGGTACCAGATGTATCATCACGACATATGGTTACACTCTTAACAATGAAAAATCTCAGTTGTTAGTTACTTTTTGATTCATTAATCATTTTTGACAGCACAGTTTGAGAATATGCAAGCTTTGGAAAATGAAGGGGGCATGGAATGATTTACAAAAATTTATGAGAAATTAGGAAACCTATACCATTTTCATAGCACCTTTGGGTACCTTTCTCAGAGTATGATTTCAATACTTATCGTAGTAAACTATGATTTGCTTCAAAGTCAAAAAATATATGGCAATGACCTACAGAGCTTTCATTCAGAGTGCATGCATTTGCTGAAAGATCAACTTTGGATTATGAAAAGAATAATTCTGCCTTTTCAATGATTACTCTAGCCAATTAGATTCTTGATTTCTGCTGCAAATTTAGCATGCTTCATATGATAGATAACTTTCTTAATTTTAGTGGCATAAGTTATTTACTCCTTATTGTCATGTATTGATTTAGCATTTACAGTATTATCTGGCATATATACCCATGAAAGACACCCTGCATTTGTTGTGGTCAATATGAATAATTAGACTGAAAGGCTACAGTAAATGAGTTTTTGGTGAAGGGGAAACAGTAAACTGAGTTCCAAAAAATATCTTTTTAAATTTGCTCCAATATTACTTTGAAATCGACAGTTAAGATATGCTTTTAACAACCATCTCGATTATATCATGACAGCTGAATTAATTACTGGTATTTTATTATTAAAACACTCCATATTTTGATCCATATTATTCCATTAGGCCATGGTTGAATACACTGTATATGAAAATACCACTTCTTAATTTTACTGTAAACAATATTCAAGGTATGGAAGAGAGCTTTAAAAAAAAAAACATTTGGACAAATTCTAGGGTGTCATATAAGCTGGAATACAAATATAATAATATTTAAACAGTAACTTTGCATGAATTAATTAAGTTTAATTTACAGTAAACCTTTTAAAATAAGTGTTTAAATACTTTACTAAGTAAATGATACTAAATTTTCTGCAAATTATTCCTTAATTTGGTATAAAATGCCTTTATAAATACTTTCGTGTTTGATGCATGGATCTTTCATGCCCAGCCATGAAGTTCAGGAATTGTTAAATCTTTAAGAATCTATACAGTGCCTTTGAAATTAGGAAAAATGTTTGTTATGCATCAGTTCATTTTACATGTTCAAGGAATATTACAGTTTATTGCATTTAAAATTAAAATCTATATCATTGAATTTTCAAATCTTTAGATTCATATGAAGCATGCTAAATGTTTTAGTCTTTTTCTAATGAAAAATTATTAAAAAGTGAAGAATTTGTTTTCAAAGAGCATTTGACATTTGAGTTTTAATTCTTAACTAAATGTATGAACTTCAACATGGTTTGGTAAAACATTAGTTTTACTATAATTAATATTTCAAAGAAATCAATTCTAAATTTGTCAATCAATCAAGTTGCAACCGAGTCAAATCGCTTACAAGAGAATAGAGATTTTCTAAAATTTAAATGTACAACTGTTTATTTTAACAATAATATTTTCAGTGATCATCAGCCACATTCATAAATAGATATCATTATCATAATTTTCATCAGAATACCAAAATTATAACTGTACTATAAAAACAGCAAAACATCTTACTGGGTATTTCATGGCACCTAGTTTCATTTAACAGTATTCAGCTTTGTATGCTTATCTGACACAAGTTTTGTTTTGTTACTGAGTTGAAGATTTTAATTAAGCAAAAACAAAAGGAAAAATTTCTTTTCTTTAATGAAAAATATTCTTTCAAAGCAAAAATGGACATACTTATACATAGGAGAATCACACAACATTCATATTTTGATGAGCGATTAGTGATGAATGACTGCAAAATATTCTATGATGAGTGGGCTCAAGTTTTGCTCAAGGAAACATTCCAATCTCTTCAGCATCATAATTCTAAGCCAAATCTATTTTTACAAAAGAGATTTTAGGCATGTGCCAATTGCTAAACAATGGCATTGGTTTTCTAAATAATTTAAAATTTATTCCAAGTTGGCAAGAAAAATTTGTACCAAATAAGATAACTTTGTGTCTACAAATTTTCTTTCAGAACTGATTATCTACTTTTGGACAATGATTGGGATATTGTCTCATTTTTCATGTATCCTTTTGGATCATTTCATTTTGATCTAAATCCTAAAAAGGAATGCCTACACAATGTAATTATATTTTTTTCACCTGCAATAATAAAATTCATTTTCGGCCCATTTTGCCTCTGTAAATGGTGATACCCTTTCACCCTCTCTTCTCAATAAGAAGTATCTAATTACTGAACTTCAAATAAGGCATCTGCTGAGAGAAGATTTTTGGTCAGTGGATGTTGGGTAATTGGCTGACTATCATATTCCCTTCTTAAAAGTTTGATACACTCAGGCAAATTTTTCAATAAGAACTGCACACTGTACAATCGTACTCACTCTGAGACCATTTATCTCACTTTTAAGTCATCAACTGTTCTTTGTTAGCAAATACTTTCTTTTAATTTAAATTTGGAAATGTGCTATCATTTTAGTAGTTTTATATTCTATTGTTACTGGAAATGCATAGAAAAGCAAAGGGTGGAAGATAGGTTTTTTAGTTTCTTTAGTGTTTAAAGAATGGTCAAGCATTTGCTTGAGCTATATGAGATTGAAATTTGTCCTCTGGAAACATAAAGGTCAAACCTACATGTATTTGTGCTCCTGAAAATCTGATCTTTTAACTCTAAAGAGAGTTTAATTACTGAGGATGCCAACAATAATTTTGTCTTATTCCTGCAATTATTAAAATATAGAAACTATGTAGTTAATGAAACAAAAAATATTCCACTCACTATCTATGTGCTGGTGATTTTCTTAGAAAATCTCTAATTTTAAATAGTAACAATTTATACTCTTATAAATTATAAATCCCATGATACCTCAACTGCTCAATTTTTCTGAAAAATTTGATTTCTGCATATAATTTCATCACCATTTCTTAACTCTTCAGATTGGCTTAAAAATTCTTCAGAGTAAATATGTAGCACTAGAATCTCACCAAAAAATGGTTTATTGAGGGCATCGCACAACTGTTGTTGTTGCAATTTCTGAGAACTTCTTGTCAATAGGGATTCTATCATCATAAAGGGTAGGGGCTTGGAGAATAATTCCTGCTGTACCCACTAGAACAGCCAATGTGAAGATCCAGAGAAACAGGCGATCTAGAACCATTGCCACGTACTTCCAGTCCTCTTTTACCTGTTGNATTTAGGTGTGTTTCTTCTCCATACTTCCAACAGGATTTAACAATGAAGTGACCTAAGGTGCTTTTCCTTCAGAAAATCTAAACCTGAAATTGTGTATTGTGAGCTCCATATCAGGGTGAGGAAGAGGGTGCATGTAACATGACTCTACTTCCCTGGTCGGTTACTTTTGCCAGAAGCATAGCCAAGGGGTTGGTTTTGGGGGTTCAAACACTCCCATGAGAACAATGGAAACAATAAATGAAAGTATGAGAGAGGATGGCCTCTCACAATTATGCCTTACAATCACTGCTGGAGATTTGCAGGATATACATGTTAAAATAAATGAGTTTCTGTTTTCATTAGATTTTGGGTGGAAGTATTCCTATCCCTGGATTGTGAATAACTTTTGCATATCGTAGAGGTATCTCCAGTTAATAATAATAAAAATCCATGTCTCATTTATCAAGGTGGCTATCTGTTGATGATATCGAATATTTTTGTTTCCAAATACCATTCCTATCAAAAAAATTTGAGAGATTTAAGATTTTCTTCTCTACATATAAGACTAATATATTCAATCTTACTTCTGGATATTTAATTTAATTTAATGTATGAAAAAATGCAAAGATTTTACAGTTATGTTGAACACCTAGAAAATATGGGAAATTCTATTTCAATAACTACTTTTAATATATAATTGCTTCTATTTATTTGACATGCATTTTATAAGACCATAAATGATGGAAAAATGCTACATTCTAGGTCTAAAGAGAGGCATTAATATACGTGTAGCAAATTTAATTCAAGATAATCATCAACAATTAATAATTGGAAACAAAATGGTAAACAGAGTTTTAGAAAGGGCAACTGAAGACTAGCAAAAACTTCTACTAAGTTTCAATAAGGGAGAACAAATGTTATGAAGTTGAACTGAATTTTTGATTTATAAGCATAAATAAGGAGATCATCCTGTCAAGGGTTACAAGAGTATGAAATAAGAGAAAACCTTGAATGTATAGGTAGAAAAAATATAACCATGTACGTATCTGTTTTTACTTTGGGTGGAAACAGGATTTTTTAAAGACTTATTTTGGAATACATAGCTGGAATATTATATTTTCTATCCATTTTTATAAAAGATAAAATACTCATTTATATAGAGTGAGGGAAGTTCAATATAGGGGCTCCTGAATAGCCAAGTTGGCAACGTGTTTGACTTCAATGAAAGCTGTCTAGGTTCGATTCCTGGTGGGGGCCTACGCGCAAAATGACCTTAGCTGTCAAAGCACTTTTAACAATGCTACTACTAAGATCAATATAGTTAGGCCTTTAAATTAGGTTAATTTTAAATATAAGTAAGTAGCTCCACCAAGAAAAAAAAATCTTTGTAATTGAAGGATAATGCTTGCTTCTGTTTATTTGTTAAATTTTGAAGTAAATAATTTGAAAGAGTATTCTTTAAGACTATGATTGGAATAGCTCATTATCAATTATTACCAATTAAAATATATTTTAAAAGCACTATAAGATTGCAGGTTTTTAGAAGTTATGGTTCATGACTATGAAGTAAGAAAAGATTAGGAGCAAAATTATATCAGAAAAACCTCACAACAACAAATATTAATAGATGAAATATCTCTATTCAATTTCTATTGCTCTAGTTTTGATAAAATACAATACGATGAGTCATGAAAGCTGACTTTTAGTTAGACAGAAGTCTACATAACTATTTGATGAAAATACTTTACAACCATCTTCAAATATTTTAAAATTGGATTTGAAGATAAATACTATTAAAATACAAACAGTGTTAGTTTTGACAGAGTTTTAAGTGCAGAAGAATTATTTCCGGCTGTCATCTTAAAAAGACTTTCTAAAATATAATTTGTATAACTTTCTCTTGTTGTCTCTAATCTAAGAATGGGTATAATCATGTAAACACAATGCAATTATCATTAACAATAAATAACATGCTGTAGCACTGATAGACAGTCCCCAGGCTATCATCCAGTCTAAACTGACCAATCAACTCCTGCTTTACATTGGTGGTTGATTAATTATTTTAATGAGGTACATGATCAATTTAGGCAAAAAACTAGCAATATTTGATAATTCAAATAAATTATGAACGAACAAATAAAAACACAGTGAAACTTGTCAATAGTGGAACCTATATATAGGAACTTGGAAACCTGTCCAAAATGGAAAATTTTTCTGGCACCATATGATTCCACTATAGACAAGTTTCATTGTTCAATGAAATGACTATGGAAATGTATTGTGCAATATATAACAGGTTTACTGAGTTCTGAGTACTTTACTCAGTGCTGAGTTTAGATTATCTATGGGAATAAATGTTCCTTATGCAGAGGGTAAAAAGTTAATCACAGGTGCCTAACATTATGTCATATGTACTTAAGGGATTGAAATCTTATCCCTAGATAAGTTAAAGTACTATTAATGTTCAAATGCAAATGGAGATGTGTTGCCTCCATAGAAGCATTTGAATAAACTGTATTTTGTATCACCCTTCAAGAATTTGAAAGTAAATTGTATATATTTTATGAGAGTTTACGAATTGTTATTTGTGAGTGACAGTACCCATATGGAAGAGCCATATGAAGATTACCTAATTAATTTTTTCTACTATTTGCTGCAAAACTGGAAAATGTAAGTTAGTATACCCGGAGATGACATGGAAATGTAGTAAGCTGCAAATGTGATTTAATTCCTTAGATAAATCCTAATTATATTTGGGCTCCAAATGCAGTTACAATATGATGGAATATTTTCAAAAGGTTTGCAAAACAACTAAGTCAAATTAAACACCTAATTAACACTTTCACAAATCTCTATTGTGAAGTAGAGTGTGTTTATGTATGTTTGCCCAAAACTCAAGAACCAATAGTTGTAAAACTTTCAAAATTTGCACATTATCAAAAGTCTACCGAATGGTTTGATCCCAGAGTCAATCGTTCTCATAAGAAATACTAGTAAACCTAATTTTATTGGTTAAGTGCTTTATTTCTATTGCAAAAATATATTAGAAAGAATAGTCATATGAGATTGAGATAAGCATCTAAAGAAAGAAAATGAACATGGATTTTTGTCTTTTGTCATGGATTATTGATTTCTTTTCTAAATTGCATTACTTTTTTATATACACAAAACGTTTTAAAAATGTTGTGATTGTGAAGGCCCATGCAATTGTTAATTCCATTCTGATGCATTATCCCATAAGAATAAATTCAGAGTTTAACTTCAGTTTCACTAAAAGTTACAGTTAATATTAACAATTGACTATATGAAGAGGATGCCATTTTACACAATATTAGCATTTGCAGATAGATACAATTTGCATTGATGAATCGAATGGACAACAATCATTTGACCATTTAGGTGTGTTTCTTCTCCATACTTCCAACAGGATTTAACAATGAAGTGACCTAAGGTTCTTTTCCTTCAGAAAATCTAAACCTGAAATTGTGTATTGTGAGCTCCATATCAGGGTGAGGAAGAGGGTGCATGTAACATGACTCTACTTCCCTGGTCGGTTACTTTTGCCAGAAGCATAGCCAAGGGGTTGGTTTTGGGGGTTCAAACACTCCCATGAGAACAATGGAAACAATAAATGAAAGTATGAGAGAGGATGGCCTCTCACAATTATGCCTTACAATCACTGCTGGAGATTTGCAGGATATACATGTTAAAATAAATGAGTTTCTGTTTTCATTAGATTTTGGGTGGAAGTATTCCTATCCCTGGATTGTGAATAACTTTTGCATATCGTAGAGGTATCTCCAGTTAATAATAATAAAAATCCATGTTGTTGATGATATCGAATATTTTTGTTTCCAAATACCATTCCTATCAAAAAAATTTGAGAGATTTAAGATTTTCTTCTCTACATATAAGACTAATATATTCAATCTTACTTCTATGTTCCCTGTTGAGAATTAATGGGCAATTCAGCTGCATATAAATTCATAATTTTTGAGAATAAATTTCAATTTTTTGAGCTTCGTTTGCTTATTTAGTTACTGAGATACTGATTTTGAATCACATCCAAGAACAAAAACTCAATTTATTTACACGTATTAGTATATATCAATGAGTTAATGTCAGATGTCTCTATAATATAAATATTTGATGTAACACACAGAGCTGCACCATCCTATGGGTGAAATGTATCCGGGCAGTGGTATCTAAAGAGCGGCAACAGATGTGTAGGCAACAATTATTATTATTACAACAACATTAATTGTTGCTTTCTGTGTGATACAGATGACTATTTAGGAAGACTATGATGTGAATTTAAAGATTGGCAAACATTTAGAGGAAAGAAACACCGATAACTAAAGACAAGAAAGGAATATTTGTGGGGAGGATTTAATCAAAGAATTGGAACCAGTACAAGACTTCCTGGTACCAAGAATACATCCTCTTCAGATTTTGGAATATATCTTTACTTTATCTGATCTGAGTCTTTTCTAATTCTCGATTAACTTTCAGTGTTTTATTGACACTTCTGGAGACTGTTGCTGCTGAGATAATGATAATCAAAAGTAAATTGAACTATTAACTTATAATGACCATTCACAATGTCAGCATATGGAATATGCATAATTAACTGTTACTGATGTTTTGTAAGTTGGGGAACAAAGTCATAAAACACTGGTTTTACAAAACTTTTAAGGGGCGGCAAATAGATATGGGTAGATATGCTGGGTATGGCTCTGGTTACATGGATTCACCATGGAACAGTGTATAAAATTACCCTTAAGATCCTAATGTGGAGGTACAAGTTTCTAAAGAGGTAGCACGAGCATTAGTTTCAATAACTAAGATAAGATTAGACTATTTCTTTTTACTGATAAATATCATATCAAACCTTTGTTGATTCTTCAAGCATCTTTGTATGTTCAGCTATGAAACGAACACAAAAGCATGACTTGTGAACTTCAGGGGGGCAGTGTGTGTGAGCAAATGCTGGATTCCTCAGAATGGGACTCTTGTCCTCATCATCTCCTTCATCATCCTCTGTTCTTGGACACGGTGTTGCTGCTCTTGCAGCAGCTGTTGCTGATGCTGTTACTCTTTTTGCCGCTGCAGCAGCATCTCTATCCTCTTCCCTCATTTCCTCTTCCTCCTCCATTACTCCAGTTTCCTCCTCTCTTGGTTCTTCTTCTTCTGGTTGTCTTCTGACTTCATGCTCTCTGTCATCCTCTTGCTCCTCCTCATCCTCATCACCAGGTGGCAGTGGTGACGCAAGATGGGTTACTGAGGAGGCTAAAGGACCATGGATTTGGCAACTTCCTACGAATGGACCGTCTGCCAACCTTTAAGTGGAATCAAAGTGGCGATTAAAAACTAAAACACACAAAACTATAAAATATAATTATCTTAGGACTAATACAGGAGGGTGAATTTTGTAAAGAGCTACCATAGATTTGTGAGAACATTTTCTTGCTTAAGTTCATTATCAGTATTGTTTTTTAGCTCAAGTTATTGATTAACAAGTATATAACAATAGGAATGACTATTCATTAATTTATCTAGACTATAATTAATGCATCAGTTCATTGTAGTCAATGTGGAAGCTGGAGCTCTACTTTCATTGTCAATGACTATAAAAATTTGTATAAATGATACTGTTAGTTGGCCAGTATTTCTATTTGTAAGTAAGTTATTTATTATCTAGAAATAAATAGTATGTCAAAGGAAAATAAATTGATATTCATCCACACACTCTTTCCTCTAATGCGTCTCTGTCTTTCAAAGTAAAGCTTAGGAAGGTTGTGTTATACTAAAATATACTAATATACTAAAATTTGATGTCTTAATAAACTTGGCAAATTGGAAGGGAATGTTAACTCCCGGAGGATAATCTATGAATCAAATACGCGTTTTGTCAAGTGAAATAAAGAGTGAGAAATTCCTTAGGTGAAGTGTTAAGTAGATAAGTTCTAAAAGAGAGGAGTTTTTCAAGCTTTCAATTAAATACGAATCTTCAAACAGACGATAAACAATATTATTAGGCTTGACTAGTTAAAGTGGGGTATTTTGAGTAGTCATAAGAGAGCTCTTTCACATATGAAAACAACTGGAAAGTAAAATTTTTTCGACATATCTAGTTTTAAATAGAGTATCGTGGTTAGGGCTCGGAAATAAAAGAAAGGTTAAGGTGACGAATCAGAGTTTAAGTGGCTTTTCGTTGTGTAATGTACTTGGCGTACGTGAACGAGAGAATGGAAACACTTTCAGGACTACTTACCCATGAGAGGGAAGGTGGTGCTCCTTGGCCGTGCGTAACCTCGGCGTCCCTCTTGGCGTTGCTATGTGGGCCAGGTGGTGGTGGGGATGTGTCTGAGAGAGGTTAACCGCAGCTCCCAGAGCCTGTGGTATGCTAGAATGATGCATGAGAAGGGGTGGGGGAAGCATAGGAGGAGGAGATGGAGACAGAGGCGAAGCCGCCCTTTTCGCGGAGCCCCACGTCGCCCCTGGAAGGCCTCCCAGGGAACCTCCTCCTCCCGGCCAATCCGTGTAACTTTTTGGAGTAGGCTCTTCCCTTGGTGGCCCTTCGCATGGGGCAGAGGCTTGATACGGATAATAACAAGGTCTCACTTCCGTACCACCCCTGACTGTCCGTAGCACCACTCGGCCAGAGCCGTACCTGGCGGCTGCATCGGCTGCGGCACCAGCCGAAGACGTACAGCACGCGAACATGTGACTATAGAGTAAGAAAATTTTATCACACTCATTTAGATGTTACTAGACTCTTAAAGTCCAATTGACAGCTTGTGGCCCCTGTCTGCGCGGAACGTAGGGTAAATTCCCATATGGGGTGGAAAGAGGAAGGGGAAATAAAACCCTAAGCCATTTGTCTATTGAGTTTTCAGCCACCCTAACCTATTTTGACGCAGTGGTTAGATGGACTTATATCGTAGACTCCTTTGGACCGAAAAATTACCTCTGCCCTGGAGCCATAAGCTTTCAACCGTACTGTAAAGGCTTATTTATCTGGTGCCTTATAGGTTATTAATGTATATGTATATAAGTATAAAATTACTCCTCTTTCACGAATATACACCCCTTTACTTTTAGTATATAATAAGAGCTTCAGAAATTACATCTCTTTTAATCCGAATTAAGACTGAGTGACTGAGAACACGTATTTACAATTATTCAGCTGAACTTACCAAATCATTAAAATTCATCTTGCCATTTTTCTTATAAACGATAACGTTTTAAATATTATCGGGTTTGTTCAGCCGGCGAGAATTGTAAAAGACTTTTTCTGAAGCAGTTATTAAATTGTTTTCTAGCCACTGCAAAATAATTTTGTCAGGATACATGCCTTGATGTTTCAAACTGATACTGAGGCCTCCGCATGACCAGCAGCCGGGGCAGTATGTGGATGAAGACCCGCTTCACCCAAGGGGCCATCTTATGAGTTTGTGGAGATCGGAAGTGAACATTGAGGACAACCACCGTCACGCATATACTGTAAACATGAAAAAGAAACTCAGGATAAGAAGAAGCAGTTATTTACTTTAGTAGATGTCATTACTTTCCAATGTGTACAGAGGGTTGAGGGAAATTTCTAGAGCGTCGATGAATCTGTCCCATTAACCACACATTAAATTAACCCATTAAATTAACCACAAATTTTAGGAAATCGCAAACTCTCGAGGACACTATGGTTTTTACCACTGCAAAGTTCAGGCCACGTTGAGGATTTTTCTTTATGTATTGGAGACAAATTGTAATTAACTGGCAATAGCCGTCTGGTTTTTGGAGAGATGATCCAAAATGATTATTACTTTAACGGTTGATAATTGTCGAGCAAACATTTGGTGACTACAATGTCGTATATCTTAGAAATTTTATATTTTCTGCACGATAAAAATAATGCCATTATTCGATAAATAGAAGGTATAATGCAGATACAAAATAAAATTTGATTTTTCAGTTCAATCAATGTTTAAGAGTTAAAGGAACGCTTTAAATGATTCATTCAACAAGATTATCCCAAACTAGAATACTGACAAGAAGTCATTTCGAAATATGCAATTATTGAAAATGTTTGTATTATATATCATAAAGAAGATGTTTGAATCAATATATACGAGTAAGTTACTTTGCAAGTGTACAGACTACATCAGTTATGAGTAGTTTTGAAATGGAGAAGAGTACTAAATTGATTAGATTTTTATTCACATTTATGTCAACTAGATATTTCTTCAAGAGTGGACAAGAGTTCAAGAGGACAAGAGTTCAAGATGACAAGAGTGAAAGATAAAATAAGAAAAAGGAGAGAATTGGAAAGGAAAAAGAGATAAGTTAATAGATTAGTTTAACAAGACTGATGAGAGTTATTAGGATATGAGTAGAAGAGTAGAAAATAGGGATCAATGGAGAACTCGAGATAAAAACCAAGTTCTCGAAAAAGATGTAAGGCTAACGATGATTACAACCTTATCGTGATTTCTTCCTTCGATTCTATTCAATCCTTTGAGCTTGTACCAAAATTTAAACTGCATATTGCTCTCTCCACACTGTAACGGGTTACTCAATTGATAATACGAAAGTCTGGCATGATTGGAATATCGATAAACGATCACTTAAAATTGCAAACAGGAAAATTATCAAAGGCTATCTAAAGATATTAAAAAAATAAAGCTCACCCATTAAATTTGTTATTATGACTGATTTGAATAAGCTAATTCTTAAAGTAAATTATGGAATGTAATTTCTTGCCAAGTAACTGTGTCAATGCACGATGGTTTGCAGTTCATTCCGACCTGACCAGGTCTAGTAACCCTTTTGTCTAGTATTCGAAAATATTTTCTGCTGTAATCGTAAACGACGTAATAACCTCTTCATATTACACCTTTTTGGGGTTGTAACACCTTTTCCAGTGAAAAATTATATGCCTTAAATTAAAGACACTAATGGGTTTTGGGAATATGAGAAGGGTGTAAATGAAAGACAAGGAAGAAAAATGTTGACGGATAAGGGAGGTAGGTTAGTACGGAAAAGGAACGTGAAATGAGTTAATCAGGCTGAGATGTGGGAGAAAGTAAGAGTCGAGGCAAAGAAAGTGCCGTGGGAAGAAAAAAGGGGACTGGGAACAGATGCTGGCTAACAATACGAAGGAAAAGGGTTTAGGTGAACGATGGAGGAAATAAAGAACACGACAGATTCAAGGAAAGGCTTGGAGGCTGAAGGCTTGCATAAAGGCGCATTCAGTTATTTAGAGCATGAAAAATACCTTACTGTTTTTTTTAACATTCTTTGATATTTGTTGCTCAGATAATCCCTACCATGAACTCAAAGTTGTGGGCAATATACTAATTTACTATCAATGAAATCTGGTGATTTCTCGGAGAATGTCCTATTTTGCTATCGACTATGAAGTTTCAAAAATTCCCAGATAATTGAATTTTATCACAACTCGTTTACCACAATTTTTCGATTTTTGATTTTGATTTTGATTTTTAATTTTCTGAGTCTCTCAAAGTGATACAATAAAGAGCAGGATGCACAAAATTTTCCGTAAATTGTAAAACTCGGATTAAAGATTATACAATATGTAGAATACGAAAATGGCGAAGATATATTTGAAAAATGACATTTCAAAATTAATTTATATAGATCTAAATCGTGACAATTACCAAGTGTGGAAATTTACAAAGTTCTTTTTTCTCACTTTGTCGTGACAATTACATTAGATTGAAGATACTAGAAAATCTTATGCTTGATTTTCGTATATATATTGAAGATGCTTCACTTTTGAAATATTTTCTCTTCTGGGAGGCTACCAAACGGTCTTGTTTAAAATGCAAATATTTTTAAGGAACAACGTAAATGAAAAATAAAATTAGTGAAACCGGTAAAATTCCTCAAAATTAAAATAATTATCAAAAGAGGCAACGAAAATATTGATTTATAGTTAAAATATTTTTGTATAGAGGTTACATTTTCGGAACAGTATATCAGATGAACTTCGTCAGTGAGATATACGAAAAATTTACAACTTGCATGACTCTGCAACAATTTTAGCTTAGTTAAGCAGATTTCGAGTTCCACTCAAGGAAAATATGATCCCCTGCGATCATGGATAACATTTTGAGTCCATTCAAGGAAACCTCGAACTCGAAAATACATCGGAAATGCGACGTCAATTAATAAAATGCATTGTTTCATATCAAAGCCGTGGCTGCATTACTAGACGTGCAAGGGCATACGTCGTCCATTTCCTGTAACCGTATCTTCATTAATGAGCAGCTGAATTTGCGAAATAGGAAGTTGGCGACCCTCAACGTGCGATCTCTCTCACCGAGAGGAGGCACTTTCCATTTAAACACGCTGCAGAGATCGCTAGTGCGAGGGGAACTCATAACTGAGCCAAAGCTTACAAGGGAATCGTGAAGAATTAGCCATTATAGGAGTTTATGTCTTCATAACCTCATTCTAGCCTTCCATTTGGTCTATTTCGATCTGGTTTCATCTCCTTTCACCTCCCAGTTTCTTACCCTCCGCTAATGGAAAACAACCGCGATATATTCGACCCCGTTGGCGCGTCAACAGAACTTTAAATTACGCCACTGCTCCCGATAATTGGATTACGAGGGACACCTTACTTTGGAGGCAGCCTCTGTTCCCAAGCCGACGCGGGATGGTTCCAGTTTGGCGCAATATTAATTTGCATCCCGCACTCTGTCGGGTTAACATCGCAATATGGGTGAGAAGGGTAAAAGGGTGAGGTGGAGTTGCTTTCCGAGGAAGGAAAAGGGTGCTGGGTGCTGGCCGAAGATGTTTCAGTACCCTCTCGGAGTCACGATGATACTTGAATTTATTACCTGAACAGAGATTCGGGAGAGTGGATCAGAGTTTTTGATTGCTGTGCATGTTTGTTTGAATTTTGTCGGCGTTTCATTCGTAGAGAATCCTTTTTCTTCTTCTTCCACCTTTCTTCCCAGGCTTGCGCCTGTTTCCTTCAGTACAATTCCCTAACATCCAGGTTATCTTTCCACCTTTTCCTTGGCCGACCCACACTTCTTTTCCCCTTTGGAACATTGTCTCTTGCCACTCTCACTATCCTCTGTTCATCCATTCTGTCTATGTGTTCATTCCATTCCACCTTCCTTCGTCGAACCCACTGGTTAACATATTCTACACCGCACTCTCTTCTTATCGACTCACTCCTTCTTATGGACTCACTCTTTCTCACACTCCAGGAGTGAGCGAGAATACTTTTTGAATGGCATAATTCCAGATCAAGGCAGGTTTTCAACCTTTTTCTCTACTTCTATACAAGTGTCGTTGCCATAACTTTTTGGCAGTGCACCGTAGGAATTGAAATTGAAAAACGCAAGCAAGATGGTGCCTTTCTCTACCTTATTCATAAGCTTGAATATATCTGGAAATGCTTTTGCTATGCATTCTTATTACGCTGTTTAGGTAATGGATACATACTTTTAGGAAAGGATGGAAATGAGAAATCGAATGAAATTTGGGAAAAACAAGGAGAAAAAATTTTCGCCAGCGTAGTAATTAAACGTCGAGGTTATCTTATCAATTTAGTGATAATAAATGTTTTTCTATCGTTATTTAAGTTATGTTACGTTATGTAAGTTATTTTTCAAATATTGTTATCCCGATTTATTCTTTTCAGAGGTATATAGTGAGTCTAATAAAGGGATATTTACCTCCTTATTTAGAAAGCTAACGAAGTCTAACAAGTTTTTATTTTCGGATTAAAATTATTGGCTTCCTTTGTGTTGATAAAACTTTGAAAGCAAGAAATTAATGCCGGAAGCCCTTATTTGGAAGTTACTAATGAATACTTTTGGTAAATACGGAAAAATGTCAAAGAGACGGAATGAACTTGACGTGTATTTTACAGAAATCTTAGGGCACATTCATATTTTATCAAAATTTTTACGATAAGTTCATTTACAGGGACTCTGCTAAAGAGAAGGAAGGAGTGAGCGATTTTTTGAAAGAAGTTTCGCCAGCCAGGATATCATGTAAGTGGATTAATCTCGTTTAAAAACACTATGGCGATGAAGCTGCGCCAAATAACCTTTCAGATTGCAATATATATGTAGCTTAACGAAAAGATCTTCCCACAACCTCGATTATTCGCGGAAGGGGAACCAAAACAGCCACGTTCTTAATCCACTAATGATTTCTCCCGTAATGGAACTTATCCTCCTAAAATCATAGACCAACGTTCTTTTACGCCCACCAAAATCCGCCACTTAATCATCAATCTTCTTCAAATGCACCTTCCAGACTCCATATTTTTTGGATCGGAACTTACACTCGCGATTTTCCACTCAGCGTCTTCTGAATTGGAAGAAGATTGAAGGCGCGGTGGCGCGACTTCATTCTTCCTCTCAATAAAAAGACAGGAGTTGCCACCCAGGGCTTGATAGTGGTTGGAGATTCTCCGCAGCTCCTCCTCTGCCTTTAATCCATGCGAACGCAAGGCCCGTGACGTAGGTGTACGCGAGGGATTTAACATGTCAGGGAATGATTAACTACCGCCCGGTTCCCGCAGATCGTTGCTCGGCTATACGTCGACCTATAGGGATTCAACTGCGCTGTAAAGTGTTCATTTTTTCTCCCTCCGCTTCGTCGTTGTGGGCGCCAAGGCCCAATAAGGATGGAGGCGGAAGGGAAATTGTCCTTGACCGATGGATCTCGTAAGCACCGCGGACAGTGGGTTTGCTGATCTTGCCCCCTTTATCCTTATCTCTGCACATCGAGGGATGCGATTTTATTTTGAAGAGAAGGTTTTCAGAATATGGATTACGTATGTAACGAATTCCTGGCTCAGCGTTTATTCGCGAAGAGATATTTTTTCCCGTCCACTCCTTCGTTGGAATGAATTTTCCTTTAAGGGATATGGGAGACCGTGGGGCGGCGCTGTGATGTCTCAGAGACCTAAAATACGGGATGACAAAGCTGGCGGAACATTTGCTCCAAAAATTACTTTCTTTTGTTCCAAAACTTGCATTGAGCTGCCAGTGTTTCCTTATTATACGAAAAAAAGAAAGGGTCGTTCAGCACAAGGTCGAGATGTTTCCTCTTACCAATTTATTTCAGCTAGAAAACACTTCTATAGAGCAAAAAACAAGGCTTACGTCATCGAAAGGAAAGTTATCCGCAATAAAGATTTAATTTGTAATTTTGAAATGCAAGGAATATAAGCGATGACTTTTTATTTACTCCATATTCAGTCACGCTTAAATTTTTGTTCCTTTATGTACTCATCAATTGAATAGCATATCAATTGAATAACATATCAATTGAATAATAAATTTTACAAAGTAGGAGTCAATTATCAAATCATTGTAACTTGCAGTGCACGCCAAATTTCTACCTCAAATAATAAACTTATAACATTTCCTCATGAATTCGGGAAAAGACAATAGTGGTCCATGAAGAACTATTCTGAGTGTTCCTTAACGGGACATTCTGTATTTCATTAACTAAATTTTTCATTAACTAAAGGTAATTAAAATATTAATAATTATATTTTATAAATGAAGAATCGCGATACGTAAACGTTTGTGAATAATTTAATAAAATCAATTAATCAACCAATCTAATAGTGATTGATAGGCTAGGAATCGATCACATATTAATATTCTTTTATACTGAATACGTACAGTTCATTAGAACAACATTAAGAATCAAAGCTAAAACAGCTTTTCGTCGAAACCTCAACGCATTCCATTTTAGAAGTGTTATCTTTTTCACAACGAAGCACATGTGTTATATATTATATATATATAAATCAATGTTAGATAAAATCTCACTTTATTCTTATTTTTTTCCGATATTATTTGCCATATGAGAGTTAGAATAAAGATTGAATTCGTTTGGCAAGCTTTAGTAAGCTGTATTGTTGAATTTATTTACATGACATATATAGGAAACTTTCATTGAATAATATTAAAACAATCTTTATTGCATTCTGTATATGTAAGGTATGTAACTGTGTTATATATTTCATATATAAATGCAATAGTAATAGAATAAATTTGAATAAAATCAAATAATTGTCTCTGGATACAGTAAAATAAATTTAAAAAATGTAATTATGTAAATTGTGCATTACTTAAAAATTAAACTCTGCGAAATCCCTAAAAGTGCGTCGTATTTACGTCGTTTACGAAGGATAACGGGTATTTCAACAACAAATTAGATGGATAGTTTGGAAAATTAAACCGACATCCCTTTAAATCTTCTTAACAGGTAATCATTATTTTATATAAAAATGCCGGAGAGAAAACAGAATTTGATGAGGTATATATGTATCATATTTTGCAGAATTGCGTAATTTTCAGCTGACCAGTAGGTACGAAAATTTTCCGTGAATTGAATTGATAAGAAAATATCGGGAAATATTGGAAGATTGGGGGATATTACCTTTAAAGACACCCCTTGCACATTAATTGGAATAATAGGTTCATTAGCTTAACAACTTTGGAACCCTTTTCAGTGGAAGGTAGAGAAGGTAAGTGGAGCGATGGTGCTATAGAAGCTATAGCCTCGAGGTGACGCTTCAGAGGGAGATGATAAGAAGCGAGGGAGAGAGGAGCTTGTAGGTTGTTGGAAGTACGTGCTGGCGAGACGAGAATGTTTAATTTTGATTGGCTGAGGAGGAAGGTGGTAAAAGAAGACGAGACTTTGCGGGTGGTCAGAAAAAGCCTTGGCATAACAGTTGCATGTAGAGAAGAGGCTTGAGTTAAGATAGATGAGATATAGGAAAAGTCAAGGAAGAATGATTTCGCGACAGCATTCCAGAAAAATAGATAAGATTGGACAAAAAGGATGAAAATCAAAGTATAGAGCAACAGAAATTAGCGTGATTTTTTTTTCTAATAGTAATTAAGATAAAGGAAAACACAAGGATTAAAGGAAAGGAAGGTGTCTTAGTAGATTGAAAACCTACGAAAATCCCAAAGGAATAACAAGTGTGAAAAATAGCGACACGACTGGGACTCGAACCCAGGTCTCCCACTTTCCGGGCAGGTATTCTAACCACTGANGAAATATTGGAAGATTGGGGGATATTACCTTTAAAGACACCCCTTGCACATTAATTGGAATAATAGGTTCATTAGCTTAACAACTTTGGAACCCTTTTCAGTGGAAGGTAGAGAAGGTAAGTGGAGCGATGGTGCTATAGAAGCTATAGCCTCGAGGTGACGCTTCAGAGGGAGATGATAAGAAGCGAGGGAGAGAGGAGCTTGTAGGTTGTTGGAAGTACGTGCTGGCGAGACGAGAATGTTTAATTTTGATTGGCTGAGGAGGAAGGTGGTAAAAGAAGACGAGACTTTGCGGGTGGTCAGAAAAAGCCTTGGCATAACAGTTGCATGTAGAGAAGAGGCTTGAGTTAAGATAGATGAGATATAGGAAAAGTCAAGGAAGAATGATTTCGCGACAGCATTCCAGAAAAATAGATAAGATTGGACAAAAAGGATGAAAATCAAAGTATAGAGCAACAGAAATTAGCGTGATTTTTTTTTCTAATAGTAATTAAGATAAAGGAAAACATTTTTAAAAATTTCTTTGAATTTAACTTATACTTTGACAGCTTGGGCCTATACATTTATCTTCCAGTTTTGGTCATACTTCCGTATTATTCCTGTTAATTGAAGTTTTACATACATATTCAAATAAAATTATTATTATTATACTCTTAGGTTAGACTAAAGTTAGGCCAAAATGGCTTCTCTTCCACCTAACCTCAGGAGAAAATACATGATTATTTATACAATTAAATCAAAAACAATTGACTAAAATTAAGACGCATCTAGAAAAATAAATCATTGATGCACTAAAAAACAAATGTAGATACTATGATTGGTACAACTAATAGATACCAAGTGTTAGACAGAATAGTATATAAATGAATGCAAACATGAGATTATTATTGATTAACATGGGAAATACGCAATTATACCTAGTACAATTTATGATTATCATAGGAAATACGAAAAAATACTATGTATCTCACTTAGTAGTCTTTTTTTGAATTCATAAATCAGGGCTTTGAGCGAATATCGCGATTTTCTGGGCATTAAAGCACAATAAAAATAACGTTGCGATATTTTTCATAGCTACGAAGACTGATCGGCTTATCATCAACGTTCGTAGTGAATGCTATTGGCGAAAAATCGATTTCACAAACGTAATCCGTACTATTTCGTTGCTGTAAAATAACGAAATGTTGAATTGCGAAGTAAATTCTGGAGACCAAAGAGATAAACAATAAAGAAATGAAGAATTCCATTTTTATGTTTTCACTCTTTAGTTTGAGTTAATTTACTCCTGTCATAACCTGTCATTTTTGTATTTAAATATGAATAGACGAACTCAAAAGCTCTAAAAACTGCCCAAATGCCTAAAAATATTGCGATAATTTCTATTGCAGTGGTACCTCGACTTACGAACTTAATTTGTTCCAGTTTAACTCGAAAAGTTCATATTTGAAACCCAGTTTTTCATAATATTTTTTGTTTTTTATTTTTGGTTGATATCTCGGAATTAAGCTCGTACCTAGAGGTCAAAATGGAGTAAGAAAGAGTCGTGTCTATGTAGCATAAATTTGCCGAAAACTTTGCACATAGAGCTCGTAAGCCGAGGTACTGCTGTAATTGTTTCATTGAGCGTAACTTCATGTGTCAGCCATAAAAAATGCGATTACGTGTTCATATGACACGGTAAATATCGTGAGTTACACTACGATAAACTATTTTATCCTTTTTCTCTCGAGAGTACTTTTGCTATCTTGAGCACTGTTGCTCTCTATGGAGTTGTTCGGTCCCCCTTTTCGTTCGTTCGTTCATTATCTGACAGCTCTCTGACAGTGTGCATCAACTGCTTGTTCATTTACGAGGTTAGTTGTCGAGATCATAATCGATAGCATTTACTCTCAATTGGACGCGGAACTTCATGAGATGGAAACGGTTATTATTAACTCGCCAATTTTCATGGAGCGGACTTGAAGTTAAAAAAGAAAAGGAGAGAGGCATAAAACTGCAGAAAATGGAAGAAAAACATGAGATTTGGCATGGATTTCTTAAAAGAAATTGGTATTCAGTATTCCGGGCAGAATGAGATTTGGGTGTACGGAACAAGAGAGGTGGCGAGAGAGTGGGAAGAATGGTTTAGAGAGGAGGGCGAAGAGGGCGAAAAAGATGTCTCCTCAACCCTCTTACTTTCACTTACCTGATGGAAACGAGGATCATGGCGAAGATGAGGTACTTTCCCAGGAGCGGAACGACAAGTGAGGTGGGGGGGATGATCTCGACGACCAGGAGGAAGAACACGTGGAGACTAATGAGGATGGAGATGGACAATGTAACCTGCGGCGAAATATAGGCAGAAGAATTAGAGGGATTCTGAGCAAATTTTGTCACCAAAAGAAAAGCTCTTTTATAATCGCCGCTGCGAATACAATTTACGACACATACGAATACGGATCTTCAAAATTTAGGTTGATTAAGGTATCGGTTGTAATTTTTCAAACTAAATTTTTTTGATTGCTAGCAAACTTTTTGGGGCGAATTTCAGTATTTAGCGAACTAAATTAGCAAACTGCTAGCAAACGTTTTGAAATTAGCCCCAATGCGGTCGTTCATGCGTTTTGTACCACCACTCGTGGTTTGCTAAGTTTTTAATTACTTAGATTTCTGAAGGCGAATTAGTTTCAAATATTTTTAAAGTTTCTCATTGAAAACGTAGTTTAAATATGAGTTTATAGTAATTTTATCAGTCAGATATAATCCGTCCGCATTTTCATTACCAAGGACTTACGACATATAATGAATATGAATTATTTATCACTAATGTTAATAGGATAGATTTTAATTTTAATAGGTTCATAAACGATGAGGTATATGAATCTATTATAATTGTACTAAGGCTTAAATAAGTTAATAAAATTTAATGTAACATACTCAGAACCCACCTAACTCAGAAAAAGTATTAGACAACCTTTTTCTTCAATTAGAGGCCAAGTGGGCATTTTATGGTCTCTATGCGCAACGTAAGCACTCGCATGGACTCACTTATTTAAACCTGGAGGGGTGCCCACATTTAAAACAGACTTATTACTGTGTATTTCGTTGAAATATCAATAACAATTACAGAAATTGCAAATAATTTTGTAAATTACAGTTTCAGATAAAATTGCCAAATTACTCTATATAATTACTAAATTATTATAACTATAATGATAATAATATTAATGGAGAAAATATATTATTTCAATTTAAATGAGAAAAAAGAATTTAAAGTATGAAGCACATTATCAGTTTTTCGCCACATAATCTATATGGATTTACAAAAAACAGGAAGTGAGAAATTGTAGGTGTATCTAGCGATAATTTTTCTACCATATACGTATATTATTTTTCTTTAATATGTTACTGTATGTAAACGTTCCGTTAAAAATAGAAAACATACATTGCAGACATTTCCGGAGCTTACAAATATTAAAGAAAGATTTTAGATTTTAGTTTGTGCTTCTAACATGCTAATGAACGTTTGGTGTACGAATAAGTTTTTAGTATGATACGAAACATTTATAATAAGCCTTCAAATATATTATCAAAGTATCTTAGCACAAAAATATTTAGGTAATATTCCGCAAATAGATAATTTTGTTAGCCATTTCGCATACGATCTTGGATTTTTACGCATCCCCCTTAGCGAATCGAATTGTGTGATTATTCAGTCTTAAAAAACAAAATTCATAAATGAGCGTTTATTAAATCACTCTTTCTATAATCCAATCCGCTTCTTCAAGAAGCCAAGTTTTTAAACACTTATCTTTAAAAGCGTTGTCGTTTTATCAAATATATTTGCATAAAATTTGGCTTGGAAGTACTTTTTTACAACTATTTGAGAAGAATAAATTTGGGAATCCATTGTATTAGTATCACATCTCTTAAAATGTGCCGCATTTCAAGCTCGTTGATTCTTATTTATAAACCCTTCGGTGAGAATCACATGGAGAAAAAAACTTGATTTTTCCAAGCATGAAATTATTTGTTTAAACGGTTGAAGTTTGGGTATCGAAAACCTAAATGGTAAAATCTGGGCTAAATTCGGAAGAAACCGATTGAAAAACCTTGCAGAGGCATTTTCGAATTCCTTCAATCGGCCTCCTCCAACTTATAGCCTTTATTAACTGCATATTTATCCTTTACGTACCTGTACTACTATGTTCTATGCACGTTTAAAAGATGGTAATTTTAATTTAATATTCAAGAGGGTATGGTGCTTCGTATGCGTAGGAACATCTTGTTCTTTAAAAAATTCTGCAGAAGTCACCACAACAAGGATACTCAACTTTCAAACGAGAAGTTGCTTTCTTGTTTTCCATATTTCTCTCAATTTTAATTCAGAAACCGTATCAAACCCAATAATCCAATCATCTCTTTTTCTCAACACTTCCCCATGATTTCTCTCGATTTTGAATTTTAAGAGTATCTTTTGCTTCTTTCATGTTTCCTTCTCTCGATTCCTCCCGCAGTGCCTGAGATTATGGAAGTCTTGCGGGTTCTGATATATTCCTCGCGATACACGGAGAAGTGCCATATCCTCTTCTTAACTCCTTTCAACTCATCCTCTGACCTTAACCCGTTCCCTTCTTCTCTGTGAAGACTCCTCTACTTCGAAGACGCGCTCAACAATTTCCGCCGACAAAGGAACGTCTCTCACAAACTCCAACTATGTAGTGCTAAAGATGACCGTTTTGTGGTATGCAAACACACCAAAGGAAGATGTGAAAGACTGAGAAAGAGATAAGACTTAGTCAAAGACGGCAAGAAGGCAGTCTCTTAAAGCATAACATATATCATATCACGGTTTATCGATATATAAAGAAAATGTAAGATAAACTGGGCATTAAAGTTAAAATTAATATAACAACTGAAATAGAGACATAGTTGAATTTTGATCTCCAAAACATTCTTGTTCAAATACAAGGATATCTAATGTTTATGTTACGGGAAATACAAAGTCAATCAAGTTAGAGATTACTAAATGAACCGCTTTAATTTATTATAACTTATCATGTTTATCATCATTGGTCGTCAATCCGAGGATCAGTTTGTCGCATCTCTTTTAATCGTCCTATCCTCTCGCAATAGCTTTATTTTTTATGATTCATAACTTCAAAACTTAACGCCATCTGCCTATCGTGGAGAGACTTTCCATAGGATGATATAATTTATATAATTTATATAATGATAATGATTTACCATTTGGTTGAATGAAAAGCGCTTCTGTGGAAGCATCTGACGGCTCTTTAGTTGTGTGTGGCCTATAATCAGTTAAACATCAAAATTGCGAATGAGAAATGGCATTCGCAGAGTGAAATAAAGGGAAACATTTTGCATTTTTTAAAACTTTGCGTCATTACCAAGATTATGAAACAAAATTTTCAAATACAGGAGTTTGTTTCAAGAAGTGAATAAAAGGCCGCATAGGACGCCTGAAATAGCTGCATGTGGCCTTAAGGCCGCAGGTTCCCCACCTCTGACCTATGCCTACCTCTACAGTCTCCGGACAACCACATGGGTAACTCCTTAGACTTCTGCGGAAAATAAAAAGCAAGTCGATGCGATATTTTTAGATTTTCGGAAAGCATTCGACAAGGTTCCCTATCACAAATTATTGTACAAATTAAAACTTGCGGGCATCAATGCAGAAGTAAGAGAGTGGATAAAAGACTTCCTCTCCGACAGAGAACAACGCGTAGTACTTGATAGAATTAGCTCCAACCTAGTTAAGGTAACCTCAGGCGTCCCGCAGGGAAGCGTAATCGGGCCGATACTGTTTTTAATATATATCAACGACCTTAGCAAAATAATCGATAGTAAAGTTAGGATATTTGCCGACGATACGGCAGTTTACAGGGAGATTGAGAGAGAAGAGGATAGATCGATCCTTTCGAATGACTTAAATAAAATTGCGAAATGGTGCGATGATTGGCAATTGGAGCTAAATGTAGATAAATGTTCAGTAATTAACTTCTTTGACAGAAAATCGACAACTAAAGATTACTCGTATAGCCTCCAAGGGAAAAACTTAATAACGGAAGAATCGGTGAAATATCTAGGAGTGACCCTTACTAATAACTTATCATGGAGTGCCCACATCCATAACATATGTGGAAAGGCTTTTAAGAAACTCGGTTTTGTTAAGAGAATAGTCGGAAGAAGCGAAGAAAAAGTCCGCGAGCGTTGTTACTTCGCGTTAGTCAGGCCTCACCTTGAGTATGCATGTAGTGTATGGGATCCGGCCGACAAGTGCCGTATTTTTTAAAATTTATTTATTTATTTAAGATTCGAGAAATAGAAAAGGTGCAACGAAAGGCGATACGTTTCGTGAATAATTGCTATGATAAATCAGTAAGCGTTACTGAGATGCTCAAGAACGCGGGATGGGAATCATTAGAAAAAAGAAGATTAACGCTAAGGATAAATTTATTAAATAAGTTCAGAGAAACCACGTTCTCGGAAGACGTCGCGGACATAATGCACCCTCCCTGCTATATAGGCCGCTCCGATACAGCGAGGAAAATAAGAGAAATAGATGCGAAAACTAACCGATTCAAGAATTCGTTTTTTCCGCGAACGATACGCAAAAGTAATCGATTAGGTAAATAGAGTCTTGGTGCATGCACCCCCTGCCACACGCACATAGACATAGACTTCGGTGAAAGCGATTCCGGGTTCCATTTCTGGGAGAGGGCACGTGCAAAATGACCTTAGCTGCCGGAGAACTTTAAAACTTATCACTACTACCTTCTTCTATAACTTCATTCTTCCACCGTTACTTCCGGTTTGTTTTTTCCTCAAACTCAATAATTTCGAATTTTTATGTACTTTTCCATATATTTCTCTTTATATTCTCTCCGATGTATGTATTTCCTTTCTAAATACTCGGTTAGTTTGAGTAGATGGCAAGGAGCTCTATACAATGGGGGAATTGTAACATAGCTAAAGATTTAAGTTTTGATTTGAAAGAGCTCCTTAAAAATGTAATACTTTAGTGTGAGTTTTTTCAGACAGCCGGGCTTATTTCTCAAGATGACCCCCGAGAGGTTTATGTGTTTTTGCTTCGCTGGAAAAAAGTACCCTATATTTTTAAGTATTTTCTCCTTCACTCTTCTCTAGACTCCGCCCTTGCATTAGATATCGTAGATCTCAACTGCCTATTTTTTGTCACTTCTTTCGTATACCCTTCTTGAAGCGCCACTCTTGAACTGTTATTTGTTCAACAAAGTTTTAGCTTTCTGTGATGATGTAGAACTAAAAGTGTGACTGTTAATTTTCCTCAAACTTTCGATTGCTAAGAATATACGCTCATATTTTTAAAGTATGCTTATATCGAATCATTGAAATAAATTTTCAGTGGAAGGATTTCTGTCCACAGAAATAACGAAACCATCTTAATCAAAGGTTAGAATTTGAAGAGAAGAATGGAGAATTAAAGAAGCCCGATAAGATCGTTGAACTTTTGAAGGAGAAATCAAATGAAACATTTGGAGGAGGGAGGAAAATAAAGGGAAAAATGCCAGTCGTGCAGCACGATAAAGAATTCCATATCCTTTGAGGAGACAATGTGACACATAAGTCTTTGATTCAGAGGGAACGAGGTTTTGCTTGGATGAGAAAAGGGCTGAGGGAATGTAAATGAAACGAGGTCTTAGAAAAATATCTTTCTTTCTTGAGTGACAAATAGTTGATACGACAACGAATGTTGCAGAAGGAGAATGGGTGGAGAAGAAAGGAAAAGGGGCAATAAGACGGAGTTTTGCAGCTTGAACGTTTTGAATTTCAATTTGTTTCGGGATGCCTAGAATAAGATTCTAGACTGAAACTTAACCTCGCATAAGGACATGACGGGAAAGGCAAAATGAGGAGTGATAGGAATACATATAGGGAGAAGCACTGAAATTTCACCACTTCCTTCAGCAAGATTGCCTGAGCGCCGTAGAACCAGGCAACCACTTACACACTTCTGTAATACAATTTATATACATTAAGGGGTTTCATAAAAAAACTCATTTCAAATTTCTGTACTATCGTAATTTTGTTATTTTGTTTGGCGTACAGTACCATTTATTTACTTCCTCTTTTTTCTTTTCTTCATATTATTTTAAATAAGAATTTAGTATTTTATTTCGCCAAAATGCATGCCATATTTTTGTAAGCGTTTTTTCGAGAAAGTAGAGGTGCTATAAAGAAAATTGTTCTTTACGTTTCAACGGGAAAGAAATATACGAAACGGAATAAAGTACTGTGAATGGGACTAGTTTTAGCTTACGCAATCTTTGAAGTCTATATGAATAATGAAATGAAAAATAAACTTCCGCTGAAAGGTATTTGATGAAACAAATCCCTACTTCCTAAGGAGAAACGGACTAGAAAAAAGTCTGACGGAACCGGGACTCGTAAAGTCCGGGAAAAGTAGTCGAATTTGTTTCTCTGGCCTAGATTCTCAAAATAATTTTATGTACTATTTTCTAGTTTAATTGCGTCCATGATTACTGAATTAATCCAGTTTCGATCAGAATCTGATTCTCGACAAAAACCACAAGACAAAGAAAGGCTCCGTGCACCGACAATTAATTTTAGCTACAATATAGAAGCTGATTTTATTACTGTGATAAAATATTTCATTTCTATTACTGACTAAATTTCTTGAATTTGTGTCACGCAATCCCTTATAATGATGTCTATTGGATATACAGCCCTCTTTGGGAGAGAAAATGAGTACATCGGCTATCACTCTTGCATTTTTTATCCCATGAACTGCAGGTGGGATTTACTCTAGATTTATTTCACGCCCGAGAAAGACAATTTCTAACAGAATAATCTAAGTTATTAAAACGCAAAAAATATAAAGTTACAAATTCAACTTGAGAATAAATGAATAACTTGGAAAGAAATATGTGAACCGATTTCTAGAAGAAAGGGTATATCTATTCGGGCAATATAATTAATTTTTCAGTGGTATTCCTAAAATACCCGCTTGCAAAAATGGAACGGTATTACGCGCGATCCGATTTCTCCTGTATAAATAGCTTTTGGTTCTACCGAAGAAACAAAATTTACAAAACTCCTTCCCTTGAAACATTTCTCGGAATTCATTTACTCTTCGCCTTAATACCCTCGAAGTACCGGCCCAACGTACAAAAAAGTTCATTTTTGCTGGGAAGATTAGGGAGAGAGAGGAGGCTTCCTCGGAGGGATTGTGGTCAAGAGCGGAATGATAGAATGCCAGGCGCGTGTTCTGGGCGTGAAATCAGCGGAAAAACAGCTTGAGAAGATATTTCGAGAAACGAAAGGGAGTGAAGAGTGAAAGATGTTTCGAGGAAAGATTCGGAGGAAGTCACTGGCGAAGAAATCTCAGAAAGGCCTCATACAATAAGGAAAGAAAAATGCGACTAAATCGACTCAAGGAGTCAGGAAGATACACGTCTGAGTTGATGCCGACAAAAACTGGTTAGAGATGGCGTCGTGACAAAAAAGAATCCCGCATGACGCATTGGGTCGAGAAGAGAAAGCTGGCCAATAGGGGGAGGGCGTGGTGGAATTTCGTACAGAGGAGCAAATGTTTTGGAAGTGGACGATAGATAGTCTTTCGAGACCATGGAGTCTCTAAATTGCTCGGAAATTGGCGGGGAGAGAAGAGCGAAGGAGATGTGTGCTCGAGGCGTTGAGAAGGAATGAAGATTTTCTTTAAAGAGAATAACGTTTCGAGCCGAAAAAAGTAAGATTGAAACCACTCTCTTTATGTTGGAATAAAATTGGAGTTGGTAACACCGTGTTTTGCTTCTTCGAAACATTTCAACTATGTTTGAGAGAAACGTTTTAGTCTCAGTGAAGCCCATCTGTTCTCTGCGGTCACCATACATGCAGATAAATAAGTGTTCTACCTTTCGATAGTTTATGTGCCTTAAAATTCACTCTTCAATGCCATTTCTTTCGTTTATTGGTAACTTACTCCACTCTTTAAATCATCTAAAGAATAGCACGTGTGAAAAATTGCGACATGATTGAACTTTAAACTGAAAATTACGGGAGTAGTCAAGATGCTGTAGAAGTCTATTAGAAATGTTAAGGAAAATATTTATTTCATTGCAAAGTATGTATTCCTATTCAAAATAAATCTTGTTTCTTAAAAGTTTGAAATTATAAATAGAAAACATTTTATCGCTAACTGAAATAAACAAAAATAAACAGAAATAAACAGAAATAACCTATTTCAAAAGAAATTAAAAATGAAAAATGGCCACTTAATTTCTTTACACTATAGAGAATATTTTGTAAAAAATTGTTAAATTTGATAGTGAAAAGTAGCATGATGACATCATATAAAGATTAAACCGTTTACCTTTTTATTTTTTATCGGAATGATACTTACAGCATTTAACAATAGTATATTACTTAGTATTACTATCATCCACAACTGCAAAGAAACCGGTTTCAGGAGTCACGCAGAGGCGGACGAAATAAGAAAAATGGATCTCACAGAAAATGAGATGAATAGCTACGAACGAAAAAATAATGAAAACAACAAAATGCTTGCAGTAGGCTGTTGCAAAAGCTTTCGACGAGATCCTTTCATATTCCCAAAGCATCTTTATTTCCAAAGATCAAAAAACTCATAAGAAGCGAAACTGCTATCTTTTCAACCTTACAATATTTTCTTTGGTGAATTGCCTTACCTGCGAACGAGAAGAAATGTAATTGGAAAGAAGCACACTGAGTCTTGGTTTTGCGTTGAGTTACTTCTGAAAGAACTCATATACCATAACGAGAATTCTACCCTCAGTCGCTGTTAGGTAAACAATAACATATAATAACTTAAGTAGTATGTCTTTAAATTTCCGAAAACTATATAATACAAATTTTTCTTTGTTTACTCATATTAACGTAAGTGATGAAAAACTGAATAGTTCTAAGGAAAGAGACTTTGAGTTTTAAAAATCGCAATTAATCTATTTTTTATTGAATGGCTTTATTGTCGTTATAAAAATTTGCCATCGAGATTATTATTCGCGTAGAGTGTTAATCATCAACACTTTTGATTTGATTTCCACACGTATAAAATGAGCGAGTAGAGATCTGTTCTGAGCCAAATACCCATATTATCTCTATCTATAGCATCGCTATGCTACGATGGATGGATAGAAATTCGCTATGGTATTCGAGAGCAATATTATAATATAGAGCGAAAAAATTAATGGAACTAAATCGAATAGCAATAAGATATTATAAATACTACGAACTCAAGAAAATAAATGGCAATTTAAAGGTCTCTCTATAGGAAGTTTAGATATCCGGCTGGTTATTTAAGTGTTATCATTTGCGCTGAAATTATTTAGCTGATAAACTTTTGCTGAAATTTTTGGAAAAAAATGATAAACTAAGATTTGAATGATCATAATAAATTTCGTCAAGCAATCGTTAACAGGCTTAATTAGTGAAAGGATTAAATGAGGGGAGTTTAATAAACAATTCAGCATTAAACTGATCAAGTATATGGATAAAATTGAAGTTTGCATTTCGCACACCTTAAGAGGAATTGGCAGATTAAAGAGTTACTTCCTAACCAGAAGATAAATTTTAGTCTACTGTTTTACATTAACAATATGCTGTGTCATAGTGATTGAAGTTATATAAAAACTAGCTCATTCATTTGCCTTTTTAAGGGCTGAAGCGAGCTGAATTCCTTTATTTCATTAATTATTGAAACTTTATAGAATATTGTTCCTTTTCGGAATAAGTGATTGAATCACTTGGCTAATTCATACATTTTAAAGAAATCAGAAGATGATAGCAGGAAATGAGAATGTCCTATCTTAGATCGACTGAAGCTTAACTTAAAAATGTATTGAGCACCTTGGATTTTTAAGAGAACATTTAAATTGATTTGTTCTAGCAATGTTGAATGCTCCCTATCATAAAATGGTTATACTTCATATAATTTATATTTGACCCTCCTATCAGAGTTAGTTATTTCCTTGAATAAATTCTAATAAAGAAGCCGTCAAATCGTGGAACAACATTTCAGAAAGCAGGAAAGAAAGTGACATAGCAAGAGTTCCACGTAACTTTTTTGTTAACACGATCGCAAGATAGTCTAAATTTGGAATTTTGGTTGGCAGTGTACAAGGAGGGTTGAAAAATCAAAGCTGCAAAAAAACTTGTGAATTATTAATGAGATATGGCAAGTGTTCTATGAGTGTAATCTATGAAGTTTTAACACTTTAACTCATTGAAATTACTTTTTTTGATTTCCATGAGTAAAAGTTGACTTCATTTTCATAGAATTTCTTTGCAACTATCCACGGAAAGCATTTTCCCGTGGCAAATCTGCATTTTCCGTTAGAAATATTTAAAAATGTATTTGTGCGAGTATTAGCTGTATTTTCACAACGAAGATAAAATCTCTTAAATTACTTCCTTGTCTTACCCGTCATATTACGTAACAAAGTACCTTGTAACTCTGCGAGAGAAACTGCGGAACTCTTTTGCCTTAATGGTAGAAGAGGTAGTTGCTGTAAAGTAAAGTAGTAAAGTAAACTTTACTATCAAGAATACCTATCTGTCTTCCTCTTCTAGGAAGCCCCTCTTCTTTATTTTTAAAATATAATTTAATGAGGTTACCTTAGCTCTAGGTTTAATCATTTTTGGGCTGAAAGGGTACGAAGGTTACTTGAATGCGTAATATATCTTCGTTTTCAAGGGGTGAGAGCAATAATGCTAAATTATTTTTTATTGGAGTTCTGAGCGTTTTACGTGTGACGCATACTTGGGTGCTCATTAAAACTTTTACGATGCCGTACATTAACTTGTTTAAATGCTATAAGAATATAAAAATGGTTGTTAAAAGGTCCCTACTGTCGGAAGGCGAATGTCAACGTTCTCCTCACTCTGTTGATAAACAGATGATAGTTTTCTTTTTTATTGTATTATCGAATAGATTACACTCCTATAGTTAGGTGCACTCTAAGAAATCGAACTTATTTTCTTATAAATATTAATCACTAGAGACATTTACAAACAATTTTACAATCACAAGAATAGTTTTCTCACAATAAGATGATGGTATTTGACTTTCTCACTGAAACTTTCTCGACTGCCATCAGCTATAACACTGCCACTAACTGTTAAAAATACTGATGTACTGATCACCATCTTTATTTACAGTGTAAACATTTCTTGAACTCTATTATAGAACCAAACTTATACAGATAATTTTCTTTCAGAGGTATTGATTTTAAACTGATATACACAATGACTTATTGCGAACCATTAAATATATATCTTACGTGATGGTGTCGTATCTTTAATTTTTACAGACTTCCTTCCAAAGTGATGGATAATCAGGTGTTCCAAGAGGCCACCTCGAATTCTTCAGACGTAAAACGTTTCATGTACTTAACTATAGCCGAGTCTATGGATTGTTGCGAGGTGGAGCGTCGTTCGATTTTGCATATTATGTTAACAGTAATCATAATAGAAATCATGACGGATGTAACGTGAATATACGTTGCACCGAGATCTCAATCAATCCACATCTGAATTTATTTTGAGGTTATTAAGGTTTTGGGTTAACTTGCTTCGTTTTTTCTAACAAGTACTCTTCCTTTGCTTGCTGCGCGATTTTGGAACGACACTAGTTGAGGACAATGGAATATCAAAATTAAGTGATATCGTATTTTTTAAATGGGTTTCACTCCTCCCCTTAGGAGATACGACTGTTTAAGAATTCCACTTAAGAACCTTCTTCACTCTACGATAAGTACTTGACTGAGAACGGCTTTTACTACTGAGTTGGTAAAGGTAACAGCTACAGCTTTTTGGCTACGTGTTCGCAACCAAAAAACGATTCTTTTTTCTTCTCTACTCGTATCTATGATTTTAAATCTAAAACTTTCATCTTTTATAAATCTACCACATAACCTCTTCCGCGTACTTTTATCCATTTTTCTCGAATGTTTTCGAAGCTCCGTATAGCCAAGTGGACAGCGCGTTCGACTTCGATGAAAGCGCTCCCAGGTTCGATTACCGGTGGGGGTCTACGAGCGAAATGACCTCAGCTGTCGAAGCACTTTTAAAAATACTACTACTTGAACGCTTCCCAATCCGTTTCAAGATAACATTCGCATAAAAATAGCAATTTTTCTTGGTAAACAAATGTAATGGTTTATAATTCTTATTCCTTCAAACTTTTTTTAACCTTTTAAAGTCAAATATTTCTTTTCATCCTCTTTTTTATAGATAAATGTTTTCTACTGTGTCGTCTCATTATTCACACCTTTTTTTGGTTTGTACCCCGCTAAAGGCAAACAAATATTACAATTTTTATCAAATATGGTCGGTGCAAAAGGAATAAGTGATTTCCTGATGGAATCTAGCGTGTATGTACGCCTTTAGGATAGCGCAATGGTTTCATTAATCTGATTAATGGTTATCCTTTTTTGCAACATTTACATCTCGACTCAGATTAAAGGAATAATATGGCAATGAAGTACTCATTTTGTATTACTTCGGTTCAGACAAATAACTAGCTTATCGTACTTATCATCCGATTCGATTCGAGTATGAGAGAATTCATTTAATTCATAATGCATATAAGGAAGTGTTTAGAGCCACGCGCCTTCACCAATTATTAATCGTACGCTTAGATAAGCTATAGCCGGTCCCAGCTGGCTGATTGCGTCAGAATCACATAAAACATTCATTACAGCGGTCATTCTTCGAGCGTAACAATTAGCGTTCGTGGAATGGAGTCGAGGGCTCACCGTGGTGCCTGATGATGTCAAACCCTACGATGCCCTAAATCACCTCTATATCGCCCAACTCGCGGGTAATAGTGGACCTTGTTCATTATGTGAAAGGAAGCGTGAAATTTTTCGTTTTTAACATTGGGAAGGCATCGCCGAAACAATGAGAAAAGCTTCTGTAGCCGTTCCAAAAAGAGGAGGAAATAAAAAAGGCGGAATCGTTGACACGATTAATAAAGCGGGATGAGCTCGCACCTCTGTAACCTGCCCTTCCCAAAACAAGATACGTATCTCGTGCTCTCACGTAATTGGATGAGTTTCGTCGGGAGGGATGTGGAGAGGGAAGGGCGATGAAGAAAGGGAGGGGGGTGAGTGAATAGAGAGTGATGGAGAAAGGCGGAGGAGAGGCATAATGAACAAAGGAGTGGCGGATAGGAGAGATGGTAGCCGATTCCTCGGACCGTTTGTGCCTTTGTCTCCACTCAACCTGAAACGCATTTATGGGTTTCGTAATGGACTGCTGAGGTGGGAGGGGCACTCTGAGGAGAGCACCGAAAGAAAAATACTCGATGAGGAAAAACTTCGGCTCTTTCGCAGTTGTCTTCTGTTTGACTCCCAACCAAAGACGCACACAAGTCGGTGTTTTTTCGTGCCGTCGCGCGTGTTTTATTTTTCGTTTGCAATTTTCTCTAGTGCCCCGTCTCCCTTCTTTAACTCCCACTGACACCCTTTTACAATTTCTAGTTCCTTTTCTCTGTCGAGCTCATTGTTTCCACTCTCGTCCCTGTTCTAGTTTCCTCAGCACCTTTCTACTCTTTGCGTGGATAATAAGTGGATGAAATGTTGTCGCTTTCCAGACTTTGCGCCCATTTTGCGCCTTGTTGGAATCTTGGAGATGTACGAGCCTTCTCCTCAAATGCAGTTTCTATTTCGCTATCGCCTGATTAAAAACTGCCTCCTTGAACTTCAAAGTGAAAATGGCTTCGTGTTGTGCCACGTACGATTTTTACCTGTGGATATGGACGCAATTTTGCAAATAAAAACAGATAATAATTTGTAAGTTGATTCTTAAAAGAAGCGTACCGAGGTGTCACATATAGGTCAAATAAATGACTATTACTTTTTATAGTGAAAGCCTATCGTCTAAAGATGACTGCTATTGATATAAAAGTTCATACTCTTAATCCTTTCAGGGGTTGTACCTATACCAATAAGATAGGAAACGATGATTAATTTCAGTTTTCATAATTTTTATGGTTTATTGATTTTATCCGGATATTTTTTTATAAAAATTGTTGATGGTTATGTAAATTGATAGTTATATAATAGGCAATTTACAATAGCCAGTGGCGTTGGGTTATGTCTAATATTAGTTTCTTTTAATTTGTAAGATATAGATCGTTTCTTTCCACGTACTTTTTCATTAGAGATCGAAGGGAAGCTTTCGATAGAATTTATTTATAACAGCACTAAATATAGGTATTGAAAGTAAGAATATCAAACGTTACGTTTGCCGCGGGGATAATTTAAAGAGGTTAGTAGTACATTTCTTCCAAACAAAAAGAAAACTAAAGAATATGAAATATATGGTGTAAACATTGCGGAATCGAATACTATCTTTCTATGGTGACTATTTTTCATGATATGTCTGTGGCATTTGCAGTAATGAAATCATCGAATCGCATTTGTCAGGGAAAATATTTGTAGGAACTTACCGTGATAATAATACGCTTGAATGGGAGTTTTCTTTTCATAAAACGTATTAATCAATGATGGTAGGTTGGTGGTACCAAAAATTCGTTTCCGATAGTAAGTAAGAGCGAAGAAAATAAAGGTCGAAAATAATAGGCTTGAATGAAGCTTGTTTTCTGGCGGTTAAGAGGTTACGAAGTGGCTGAAGTTGTGTGATACACTGAAAATGAAATTACGGGATGAAGAAAAAACAAGGGGAATCTCTTAGCGGAGGTGAAGCAAATTAAACAGGAGAGATATTACGAACCGGAAATGAAGGACTCCTCGCTGAATTTTATTTGCTCTACTTCCATCCGGTTAAATTTGTGTACACAAACACCTTTATATTGCTGTTTCAACATTTACAAACATGCTGTACAAGATTGTTGTAGAATGTCGATTTATTTCGGTAACTCTAAAATTCTATTAAAATTTATGATGGTGGGATATGGGATGTGAAGACAAATATATAAATAACAACTTTTCCCTGTTTTCATAAGATGACATTACGATGGTATTGAAGTGCTACAACTCCTGGTATAACTGAAGAATACACTAACTTCAAGGGAAGAATGAAGAAATTTTAGTAACATAAAAACGTTGTTTTACTTATGACAGAGTCGCTTGTCACGTTCCCTATCATTTACACCTTTTTATTCTTATGACAGAGTTGTTATGAATTAACGATTAATCGTGCAGTATAATCGAGAATTTCGTTTTCATATTACACCTGATGATTAATGTAAAATTACTTTATCCTCCGCTTGATAACATTTACCATCAGCTATAATTTGAAAAGGGAATTCTGTATTAAACTGCATGGTAAATTAGGACGGTTCCTAACAACTCCGTCACGAGGACAAAAAGGTGTGAAAAATAGCGACATGACAAGCGTCTTTGTCATAATTAATACGTTTTTATGTTACTGAATTACCAAATTTTCCGATCCCTCTTTCAACGCACTGCGATCATTGGGGTTATATTAATAAACTTAGTAAAACTTGAGAAAGTAACACAATATGTTATCGATTTTTTTCACGTTGAGTCCGTAGACGGATTACGTAAAACCGGGCTAAGCCACCGTTCTCTTTCGCCTTGCAAACCTGTGCTTAAGTAATGCACATTTTGGAATTTGCGGGGAATATCCTAATAATTTTGCAAATTTTGTAATTCGCAAATAAGAATTCGGTTCTGACAATAATGGAAAATGATGAAGTTTATGGGTAAAAATAAAATTTCATATTCGACATTCATGTTTCTATTATTTATGAGTGTGTGTAAAATGAAACTAAAAAGAACATGAGGAATGTTGATTCAAGGGGATAATGCGGATTAAAAAAGAGAGAGGGATACTTAATTTAAGATTACGAATGAGCGACCACCTTTCGTTGATTTCTCAATTCAGCGAGTGTGCACAAAAAGCTTATTTAATTTAGATCGATGATTGAAGAACTTTGCTTTCTAGTTATTTATCGTGGCAATATTTTTCCAGTTATTATTAAAATATTATCACATCAAAATAGAATTATTATGTGAGATGTTTGCTTATATTAATTTTCATGTTATTTGTCACAAAAGGATATAAGCAATTTCAAGGCAGTAACATGCATTTCTATTTTGGATTAAACATTTTCACTGCATGGAGTTTTATAAAGAACAATTAGCCGATAAATAGTGATGCACAGTATTTGAATAATTCAAGTTCCGTTACATTTCTCAAGTTCTTGAACTTGCGAGTGTTTATGCAGATTGACAGAAAAGGAGTGAAATGACACAGTCATACAAATTTAATGTAAGGTTCACCCTCTAGATAAGTCTCTCAATCGGAGATCCCGAGGTTACATAAGTCTTTGCTAGAAAATCTGCAAGAAATATCCACTAATCCTGTATAGAAGAATAACCTTTTAACTTGGCAAATATAAACTTATCTTTGAAATGTATGCATTTGCGGTCGTTGTGTTAATGTTGAAACTCGGAATATATATGTTAGCGATGGTACGTAATAATGACTATGTGGGGGTTCCCTAAAATATTTATACGTGTATTATTTAAAGCCGTGGTGCCCCACCAGCAGCCTAAAAAACCGTGGGGTCCAAAAGATAGTTCTTTCTTGAAAGTTAAAAGAACTTTCTATCCTTAAGTTCGAATACTGAGAAGGGAGAATGATTGTAAGATACCCTTGAAGTTGAAACATTCTTGAAATATAACCGGCGGGGTGCCGAAGTGGTAAGCGTGCTAGCATTTCGACCCCATGTTCCCGTTCTGGCTAATAGGATTTTTCAGGTTACGAAACGGTTGTTTGTTTGTCAATATTAATAACTCAAGTCAATAATTATTGTAATGGATATAATTGTGATGTTCCTCCTTCCATTAAATAAATTATTACGTTACAATAGCAACTTTATCATTAGTGGTAGCAATAGAATTGTTAAAAGTGCTCGATAGCTGAGGCCATTAATCACATAGGCCCCCACCGGGAATCGAACCCGGGACCGCTTTCATCGAAGTATTGACCGCGTATTGACCGCGTAGAACGCGTATTGACTCTTGGCTCTCCGGGAGCCCCTTTTGATTTATTATCAAGATTTGAGAAAACAGGGAAGTACCCTACTTGAGGCTCGCAAAATCTTCATTGGAGCGACCAACGGTAAACACTCTGACATCCCAGATTTAGAACATTCCGTACTGGCAATAAGGTCTAGAATCGTTGCTCTAGATATTTCATCTCATTATCTTTCTAATCGTATTTTACTTCATTATATTTAACCAAATAAAGAAGATCATCCAGCGATATTTTTACTCTCGCATACGAAGATCGTCCTTCACAAAATAAAATCCCTCGATGAGAGCGACCCCTTCATTACGAAACAAGAGGCGACGCAAATACTGCGGCAGGGAAGGAAATAGGGGCAGAGGGTTAGTGGGAAGTCGGCAAGTCGGGGGAAAGAGGAGTGGGAAAAGGGATGCAGCTTGTATACCGTTCGGGGCACCAACAACATAGGTGTTGACGTCCGAACGATCCACGATCGTCGTTCAGCCTTCGCTGTGACCTCGCAGTCGGATGGATCAGGGAGTGCGCCCGAGGGATTTTAAAGAGGCGAAAGGTGACCCGTAAGGGAAGTGAAAGGGTACAGAGGAGGAGGGGACGAACGGAGCAATTTGTGTGGGGAGTAACGAGAGGAGAATATGAGGGGAAGGGGCCACCGTATAGCTTTAGGTGTTTGGTTAATGGGGGATAGTTTCGGGAAAATGTCGGTCGGAGTAGCGGAGGTGAGGGAGGACAAGAGGATTGTCGGCTGTTGAGTGAGTTTACAGAGCGACGGAGAGAGGAATTTGAGAGAGAGCGTTACTGGGGGATGAGGTAATGGAGGGAGAGGGTTCTTTCGTTATGAGTAAAGAATAGAGAAAAGTGGGAGGGAATGTTAGCTGAAAGATGGAGGGAGATAATTACGAAGAAAGGGCTCAGCCTTGATTATATTTACATTTAAATGTACCACTAATAGAAGCCAAATAGCTCGAGGGACCTAAAAACACCGGTTTCTCCAACTTCCTAATTTATTCGCAGCAGCTCTCCTATACGGCGAATGAACGAAAACACCGGTGATGCGGACATGATTATAGGAATTTTAAGTATGTTTATGCTCTCTGCGAAATATAATTCAGGAATAAAACGATGCTTGATGAGGAGGAAAGACAATTGAAATTTCGGCTCATTGCCATCATCCGAGGATTTTTTGTTACAGGTTTCCTGTTCTTCCTGTTCCCAGCCAATTGATTCATTTCCTTAAAATTTTCATTTTTGTTATGGTATGCAGGGTGAGATACGGAAAAGTGTTTATGAAATTAATTGTTTTAAAAGATTTCGGCAAAAGGTCTAAGAAGAGAAACCAAGAAACTGCAAAGTTAATTCACATAAAATAAAGTGGATAGAAGTATGAGGAAATTTTTTCTGATTTTATATTTTGTATTTTTCAGATTGGAATAATTTTAAGCGTTACTACTTGCTACATAGTGAAGAAAGTAGGAAGAAGTAAAACTGGTTCGAACAAAAGAGGATACGTTTGGATTTCGTTTTTTTTATCAAGAAGTAAATAGCATTTAATCCTAAACAAACATCGAAATGATTAGGAGAAACTTTCGATATGGGAATAGTTTTCAACTCTCTTAGTAAATATTTTGTTAGTTAATATAATCTGGAATGGAGAAGTACGAAGATGAAGGAAAGATCCGAAGGTAACGGCTAGCGAGGCGTCGTGCGCTCATTAATTTCATGGTGTTAACAGCCACACGTATTTGGATTTGTATATTGAAAGACGGCTGGAAAGGCAATGGGTTGTGATATTGACAATAACCTTCGGGGAAGGTTTAGAAAATTAATGGTAATGTATACTATACCGTGTATTGTGACTAAATAACATCGATTGCGAAATTACAAGTCACCGCGCCGTAAACAAAAATCGTTCATCAAAAAATTATTATGTAATAATCATAATAATTAAATTATGAATTAATTATATTCTTGAATAATATTAGCAAAAAGGAGAATAGAATGTTTGGAATGGAAATTCTATCGCGGAATTGTAATTGGAGACGGGATAGAAATTATTGGAAGGAGATATTAGAGGGGCGAGAGTTACATGAGAGAGCTAAGCGCATAAAATGTGATGGGGAAACGGAATCAAGGGAAGTGGACACGTACTTGAGCGCGGCATAAATTTCCACCACTATCGAGGTCACCACTCTTTCGAACCAATTTTTTTCGAAAAAGATCCTCCCGTTGCATCCACTTTCGATGAGAATTATTTAATCGGCGGAATTAGGGGATGGGAACGCGCAGAATGGTCTTGCGCAATCAAAAAGTGAAAGAGGAGCATGTTTATATTCCGGAGGTTGTAAAAACACGACGAAGTGTTTGCATTATTCCAACTGCAAATCCTCTTCGTAGACAGGTGTTGTTCCGCCTTCAAACGACTCCGCTCCGGCGAAGTGATGTGGTCCGGATGCGCGGACTGCAAATAACAATACATTGGTCGCGTTGGTGCGACCGTGGACTCAGAAATTGAATTGAAATCGGAGTCTGGGTTCGCCGTTGAATCAATATCTGCAGTCTCTTCAACGGGCCAAAGTTGTTTAGTCCGTCGTCATTTACGCAACGAGCTGGCTACGGATGTAGATACAAGAAGAGAAAAATTTCCGAATGGTTTGTGACGTAATGCCTTAGCTCTGGGAATATAATCGCCTTTGTACTATTCCGATGGAAATTCCGCAGATATCTGTTTGAAATTGATCATCGTGCTTTGAAACCGATCAGTCTTTGGATATTACGCCAAAGGTTCACGATGAGCCATCACAAGGGTTATTGGGTCTTCATTTAATAGCCAAAATCAGGTTCATTAATACGACAGATAAAGACAATATCGACCGCATGGACTAATCGCCGTGCTATGGGTGGGTGTTTGGTTTCCGAGCATGGAGATGTTAGCATTAGATGAAGCGGCAGAATTACTGGCAAACTGTCAACATAAACTACTGGCCAAATGTAATCAAAGACTTCATGGAGCTTTGTACGGAAGTGAAAATTGCGAAAGAAAAATTTTATATTTATATTTTTTATATGGAGATAATTACGTATATCGCAAATAGAATTTTAATACTCTGTTAAGTTTATGTTTTTGTTTGGATGAAGATATTAAAAAAAAAATTTCAGAATAGAAAGAAAATTTAGGATATCTACTATCTTCATTTTCATCGAAACAATCGAAATTCATCTCATTACAGAAATGAAGAACATATTCCAATATCTTTTCTAAAACACTTTAATGAATTCTGTCTCATTTTCCCATCGGCTTTTCTGATAGAATTCAACAATATGTGTATATATCTTACATGTTTGAAGTGCATCTAAATAAATTATGTCTGTTACGTTATAAGTAATTGAATGCATAACAAGTGATTTAGAATAGTATATGATCAGAATAATAAAAAAGAGATACAACTAAAAGAGAGCATAACGCAATAATCAAATAGTCGAGGCTGTCATAGTATAAATGCGTTTCTATTGCTGCCTATTTTGAAACAGTACAAATAAATTTCGGAAAGAGAACAAAAAATAATTTTCAAGGACTGCATCGTTAAGTCCCTCGATTTATTCATTACGACAGGGTTGGTAAGAGTTGAAGCGTTGTCAGCTTGATTCGACAACATCCTGGAGAGAGAAACTAAATATTTTAGCAGCATGAGCACTTCAGAATATTTTCACTAACATGGCAACAGTAGTCAGCATCACAATGCCATCGTGTCTTGTGTATATCTAGCTTTTTCTGTGCATAAAGCTGGCGTTTCTATTGAAAATATTTTTTGCGCAATCTTTTGTAAGAAAAAGGTGAGACGGTGATGTCTCTGCGGGAAAATCTGGCGAGCTTTGGTTTTTTTGGTTGAACGAGTGACGGGTTTGACTTACCTTCTCCCCGCTGTCAGAAGGCAGGTAGAACGTGAGGACGGTGAGGAACGAGATGCCCATGCAGGGGATGATAATGTTAACTGTGTAGAACAGAGTCTTTCTTCTCATGGTTATGTTGAACGTGATGTCTAGGTACGGCTCGTCGCAGCAAGTGTAGAATTTTTCGTTTCTGAAAGAAAATTTTGCGGTTACAAGTAAAGGATGACTCCTTAGGAGCTATCGAAATTGAAACTAAAACATTAATGAAATTAATTGAAATACATGATTCGGACTACGATTTCACTACTAGGAAGGCACACCAAGAAAATTTCTGAGTAACGAGCAAATATTTACGTCATAGTAAAAGCGATAAAATTCATTGGTGATGATGGCGATCATTCGCCGAAACTAGTCGTGTGTTTTTATTGTTTGTTTTTAATAATAAATAGATTGTGGAAAAAGTAGAACTATTCTTATTCTCTTCAAGATAAAATTCAGTTTAGTCATTCATTAAAACTTTTCACCGACAAACGGGAAAGTATTTTCAACTCCAAAATCGGTCGGTTTCCTTAATGTATTGGGTTATTTTCCATTCTGACCAAATAATGCAGCATTTTTGCAAAACTTAGGTAACTTTTTAAGAGTTACCCTCAATTAAAGGGTATTTTGAAAGGAATGTAAGTATCTTAGGGATCGGGTAACCTCAGTATTTAGAAGATTCAAATGCGAGTTGATTTAGGCACGAGTCAAATAATTGTTACTTAAGGCCGACGAGATTGAAGTACTGTCTATTTCAGATGCGGTTTTTAGTAAACGAATGTTTGGCTCGACGATTCCTGGAAAATTGAATTGTCTAGATAAAGTGCATTAAATCACTAAAATGAATTTAAAGCAGAAGATATTTACGCTTAGAGGAGTTCTTACATTTTTCCTAAGTCATTGATTTCCTTTCTGTAGTTTTTAAATCCCATTTGGTTGTAACAAAGATAAATAGGGTAAAACTTTTGATAATGTACTGAAACCGGTCGCAAGGCCGAACAGTCTTAAGTATAGTAGGTCTAAATTAGATGGTTGCAACTATTTATTAAAAATTTTGCCACTATTTTCTCACTTCAGGTGACAGCTTCAACTCCCTTAGTCACACAATGAACACAAAATAAGGATGATTTATGAGAAATACTTCGAAATCTAAAATAATCAATATGAGCAGAAAATGAGCAAGTTAAGGCATTAACTAGAGAGACTTACTCTGCTTTGCGGAATCGGGATGGTAAACTCGTCTCGAAGTTTTACTTTTGTTTTTGAAAGACATTTCATTGCACTTCTAATTAAAAAATGCACAATACCATTTCTATTCATCTTAAAATCGATATATATATATATATANTACATATATATCATCGGGGAGAAGATGGAAATTTTGAAAATTTGGTAAAAATATTTTTGAGGTTCATTGGAGCAAATGATTTGAAAAACGACTCGAAGGAAAAATATCTCCAAGCACTTTTCTTTTAATCATACCCTTGAACGAGTCCTTTCGAAATATAAAATCACCGATACGATCGTTTCAATAAAATCGTTTCCTCAATCATGTTTCCGTCTATTCCAAATGGATAGGTATTTATTAAAATATTTGAAGGAAGTCATAACTAGTTTTTACTATTCTAAAATCACTGAAAAATTTGAATAGCAGCGATTCAAATTTGTGTGTGGATCACATCATCACTTGGGTTAACTGCTGTGGAACCTAAGGAACATATATAGGAGATTAATGAGAAATTTTGTGGATAATCCAGAAATTTGTTAGGTGCTGATTTTGTAAATATTTTGAAAAAGAGAATTCCTAATTAACTCCACCTATTCTGATCAAGGAAACCCTGTTTTACTCTAATAGCATTTGCGTACGAGTACTGAGGAGTGACATATTTATCATCCATTCCGATACGTATATCATTAGTGATCATTTAATAATATTAAAACTGTGCCTTCATATTCTAATTATCAATTGTAATTAAGTTGTATTCATTCAAATATTTTTCAGTCATTCATCGATAAAACATTAAAACATATATTGCTTGAAGTTTTTCGACCATGACAATATCATGCGACATGGATTTTATTTAAGTATAAAAAGTACTGACGAGCAATATTCTACTGAAGATGCACATATATCTATTACTATAAAACAATCGTAAGGATGACTGTTACTGGTGCAAAGATTGGCCTAAAACTCCTAAGATTTAGGTATATTTAATAGATAAAATTTTAATACTGATCGTCACAGGCATTATTTCATATATACTTTGTGAAAATAAATTAACATCCATTACTCATGGAGTTCTACATAGTGAACCCCTTGCTGATTAAAATTATCCAATACCTCTCGCAATTGAGTCATGTAATTTTTAAACAAATGTAACGAATCGAAGAAAACGGTTCAACTTTTTGAGTCGCCGAGGAGCATTGACCTTAAAAAGGTTAAGATGCCAGGAACGTTAGGGTGAAGCATGCAGCGCATAGGGTTACTACGTTTCATTGGACGAGACAGGACTCACCTTACTGCAGGAACTTCTAGAATGTCCCACTCGACGGACATGTAGAATTCTGAGAGGTCGACGCCCACTTCTACGATGTTTGAACCGGCTTTCTCGTCCATATGCCGCAGGTCAACCTGAACCCCAATCCCACAAAGACCGGAGAACCAAGGATATTGTGGGGAATAGAGAAGAGAAGAAGAAGAAACAGGGAAAGAGAGGAAATTGGGTCATGGCGGAAGAGGAATGGGAGGAAAAGTGGATGGAGAGGGGATAGGAAATTGGAGATAGAAGAAGTATTGGGATAAGGGGTACGGTATTGGGGCATGGGGAGGCAAACACGGCGGACAGCGGGGATACACATTTAGGAAACGCGTGCTCAAAAAGGAAAGGAGTCGTATAAAGAAAAGACGATCGCATTGCGTCAAAAGAGCGTATCGTCCCATCTTTCTCGACCCTCTCCAACACCAATACCAAGAAAAGATAGACACCGAAGTTATTTTATACAAAAGTAAACAACACAATTACACACAGAATAAGTGAATCATTGTCCATCTATATACCCATGTACTTAACACTTATCACATTGATTGAACCAAGATTACAAAACTCGTGACTACATAGATGCACAAAGGTCGTGAACATCTTCACCTGAAGATTATTTCCGTGAGGAAAAGAAATGTGTATATGGAATGAGAGAAAGATACTTGGAGAAGTATGTGGCACACCGAAAATGAATATGGAGATTTACAGAGAAAATCAAGGAGAAAGATGACGTGGCTTTGATAGATTTCTGCAGCATTTATTAGTCAGTCCTATATACATTATATGACATCGGAACTGGCCAGATGTTTTTAGCTCAAAAATAGGTTTTAGCGTGGAATTGCAAAAGAAGCGTTGCCATTTTCCGATAATCTTCTCTGCCTTCCCCCAACATGACGCGCTTTTTTAATTAGTTTCTTTTCAGAATGGGAAGGATTATTTTTATCACGATTTTATTCAACAGGGATCTCATTTTAGTTAAAATAATTGACATGAATTTCTGAAAAATAAATCTGGATGATTTATGCTCACAATGATTCGGAGTATACAAGAAGTAGATGAATTATGCATTATGGAACAAAGTTAGCCTTCTGTAAATATTACACACAAATTTTCCCATACAAATAGTTTATTGAATTTTTATAGCGTAATTTTTAATGGGACATTATGTTATTATATTTATGAAAGCATTCTTGAACATAGCCACCGCAAATGGGAATGAATCGGTCAGACCGGGAAGCCATTTAAACGATCGCGCTTTTATATCTCGTATGATTTACTGTGGAGAAGCATTCGATGGGTTAAAGTTGCGAAAATAATTTTGCATATTTTTTCTTTACGCAAAATAATATATCGACTCTCTCCCACCCCTCTCCTCTGGCTACTTAATTAGTTGGAAATGATTGAGTTGATGGATTTCCTATTATGACTTTTTCAGTCCGAACTCTTTCGTTACTTGCAAGGACGCAACCTACATCCAAGAAATAGACCTATCGCTCCGGATATTAGTAATTTAAACCTTTTCCTTCTCACTTATCTTATTTATGGAATAGAGAACGCCTCTTATGGTTTTAGGATAAGATTGATGATTGAGTTTTTCCTGCCAGTAGAAAGAGACAGTATATGTCCATAATTATGAATTCCACATAACGAAATTTTACGAATTGAAAGCTTTATACTTTATGTGCGTTGCATTACAATAAAGATGGATACAAAAAGAAAGATTTGATGTAATGCTATGATCATACTATGTGATATTATTTAACACGCAATGAAATGCGATAAGCATGGTGTGTGTAGGATTAGGATTTTGCTGCATTAAGCGTTTATATTACAGTTTTGACCAAATTACTGCCAAATATTGCTAAAAATAGCCGTAGTAGTTCAATATCTACAGTGAGTATATGCTGAGCGTGTGTGTGACTGCAAATAAAAAGTGCATTTTTTCTTGCCGAATACAAAATATTACATTAGCTTCAAATTGTCCTAAATACTTTGTACATTCCATATAAATCATACTCGAAATCCAATAATGACACTAATTTCAGTTCAAAATGTTTTCTATATTTTAATAAACTTGATTTGAAACTCATATCACGGTAAGATGATCCAATTTATTGTGTTATAATAGTGTATTGTTGAGAATGGAAAGATATCTGTTGATACTTTTGTTATTAACCGAATAGGGAAATTATTAAATAACAGACCTATCAATATTACATTAGCACACATAGATTTATCTGATTTTCAAATCTTTACTTTAAACTTTTTATAATATAGCTATGATACAAGGTGGGATAGATTGACACATTGGTGTTGTTACATGAAGGTAACTTAATCTGCAAGCAACTTCATGAGCTTCATTATTGGATTATATGTACATACATCAATGTAATGAGGTTCTGCCGATAAATGATTATTGGCGTATTAAAGTTATTGTTATCGTATTCTATATTTATTCAATTATAAGTACAGATGTCATACGATTTACCCAGTTTTAAATGCATTCCTTGAATATATGCTTTATATATTACTCAAATATAAAATGATTAAAATATAAAAAGCATAAAATTTGAGGTTTTAGTAACAACATTCATATAAGATTATTGTTTCGAATTAAAGCGGATTTTGAAAATAATCTGAAGTGGTGAAATTACAAATAATCACATGCAACCCAAGTGTTTAACAACTTAGCGAATAATAATTAAAAAGAAGGCAGAGTGAATACGTATGCTATGAATTTGTATACAGGATATAAAAGGCAAATATAAAAAGAACGGGAGGACAATATAAAAAACGGGACAATGTGAAAAGTGGAAGATTATGATTCTTTTGTACAAAATTTTTACATTCAAATCTCCAAATGAAGACCTGAAAATAAGATATTAAAACAAACTAGACAAAGTTACGGATACAATGTACAAGAATATGGCAAACAATGGTTACCCTACAAGAGATACACAGTTAATAAATATTTACAACTAGACAAAAATATTCGTAAAAAAGATTGTGGACAAAAAATTGCCAAGTTCTAATCTAGTGAACACAAAGATGTAGCTAATGGAAACACACATAGAGCAAAAGTCATGCTGAGACATTTGCATTTCGTGCATGCTGGATAGAAACATATATACAGACTACGGATGCACGTGACTGGTTGCGTCACAAACACCGAGAAGTACGAGAAACACCAAGGAAAATATCTACAGCAGCTGAAGGTAATATACAAGTACTTACAGAGTGTGGTTTAAAGAAGGAGATTTATAGCGGGTGACTACATCACTAGTTATGTATGCGCTTCAGTCACTAGTGTTATGTGGATTTATACCTCAGGAACCATTATCATGCCTCAAACTTTTGTCCTGAAATTATTCAACGATCTAGGTTGAACATTTTGGGATTAACACAACAGAGAAAATGATAAAAAATTCATGTCATCTTAGAAAAACAACACAACAGATTATCACGATTACTCAATCGATTTATAATTTCCGTCAACTATCACGTTCTCTCCTTTTCATCAGACTGTTCTCATAAATTTTCGATCCTACCTCGGTAAATATTGGCGCATTAGACTTTTGAAAGAATTCGTGTCGTGTAAGTGAATTAAATAAACAACGGGATATTCTGAAATGTACACGACCAATTTGCAAACGCGGATGATATGCTTCAATTGTTGAGACATCAATAACTGATTCCAGGCTTTAGCTTGTAGAGGAATTTAACTTACGATAAGCACATTCTTGATGTATGAGAGAGAAAGTTTATCGATATTTTACCAATTGAATCACTTAACTAAATTATCGCTGTTTATGAAGAATCGTATTTATGTCAAAATACATCTCCAGGTATCATATATTATACAGTCCAACTGCGGAGTCCTCTGCGGTTTTAGTTATTGCTTGATTTAGCTGAAGATGTATTTAATTTGCACAATTTAATAGCAATAAAAACATCTCAATCTGTCATAAATTTCCGAGTGGTATTAATTATGATTTACTACAAGAGAGAAGGCTTTCCGAAATTTAATTTCAATCAATTTTTATTAGCCAAGGAACTAATTTACTAGGTACAAGTTACTTTTACTTCCAAAGAAAGTCACTTCAATTTGCCACGATGTAATTTAATTCAGACCCAAGAAGTCTTCGAGAGGAGAAAAATAGCTCAACTATATCCCAAATAACCGTAATCATTGGTATTCTGCAATGAAAAATTTACTAGCTATTTGCAATAAATATTAATTGTTCTGCAATATATATTTAAGCAAAACCTCCGTCAGATATCACGATTTAAACAGCTTTTTAACGAAGAACCTACTAGAGATATTCTTGATTCTCCTGACTATAAGCATGTCTGTGTTAGGGGACCTCAGCTATTCACTATTGTCTCTTTCGACTAACTCTAGACAGAAACACTTCATAATTAAATGCGACGGGAACTATTGTAAAAGCGGCTTTTCTAAGGGAGAGTTAAAGACAACATGTATCACTTGTTCCTAATTAAGGAGGGTCATTTAAAGTTTCCAAATAGACTTCCATCCAAGAACGATAGGTAAACGTCGATTACACATTACGCAGATGCACACGTAAACAACGAGACAGCAGACATTCACAGACACCTATTAAGACATCTAGGGTTGGAGCGAAGGCTGCGAGGTTGGGAGGTTGGCTGGTGGGGTATTCAGGATATGTTAGCTTTCGCGGATGGATGAGGGTGAGAAGGTTGCTGTATTCCATCTAGGCAGGCGGGTACGGACAACACCAAACAGCGGTGAAACATGTCACATATAGTGGACGCATTGGCAGGTTGGTGAGGGGTTTTCTTGGTGCTGATTGAGGCCCGGGAAAGAAAGATGGGTGAGACTAGATTACAAGGCTCAGGATATTTTGTTCTGAACACATACGGAACCGATTTCTCGGTGTCCGAGGAGAGGTTTACAGCAATCAATTCGGCATTCTGGGATGGGGTACAGGGATATCTTGCACCGGCAGGCACGTACACACATAGAGGAACGAAAAGGGGGTATACACACAATACAACATAAACGGGCCTCACTCAAAGGATTAGGGTGGGTTCGATGGATGGGATGGAGGTTTATCCGGAGTTGGTTATGGTTGGTTAGCGGGTCAGGTGGGCGACTTTGGCAAAAAGGCAGTAGCGGCTTATCTGGACTGCGGATCTTAAAAAACTGGCTTCACTCGCTTATTCTCCGAGTGATGACAAACAAAAAAATTATTTGCTCTCTTGCATCAGCGACGTAATAAAAACAGACAAAAGCGAAACACCCAAAGCTAACATTCACGGTCAAACTAACAAACTCCCTTGGGAAAAGGTATAAAATTCGCACAGGTATCTGTTTCGAAGGTCTGGATGTTTATCACGCTGAGAGGCGCGAAGTGCTGTCTTTGTTTCTTTTCATGGTTCGGCGAAAAACGCCTGTGGTTTCATGTAAAAACTAATATAGTTAATTATTTATCCATTCTTTAAACAAAATGATCTATTTTGTGACTGCTTTTGTAATTTTTAGTGAATGGAAAGACATTTTTTCGTGAAAATAACTCCCATGTCACTCGTTATTTATCAGCTATTGATATACTTATTTACAAGTAACAAATATGTACAGCAATCAATAAAGTTAATCAATACAGAATAAATTTCACCTCTGCAAAAATAGAAACGGAGAAATTTTCTTTAAAACATCGCAGTTATGCTAATCGGTGAGGAAAGGAAACCAGCTTCGAATAAACAACGAATAACTATTATGTGTATTCAGCGTATAATGCCATGGACAACGCTCACCTTAATCAAAGAGTTTTCAAATATTTTAGCAGATATTACAGTTTTCCATTTGAATGTATTTGAAAATTTCAGTATAAAATTATCAAACTGTCGGAGACGTTTTTGGCTTCATATATACAACTTTCGATACCTTTCCTCTTTGGTTGGCAAAATAGTTGTACAATGCGACAACAGGATCGACGGATCAGAGGAAATTTAAAATTAAGCCCGTAGATACACAGATGTGGCGAGAGAGTATCAGGGATATGGGATTAGAATGTTCTCGTAAATACAATAAGAACACAAGAATCGCGAGTACATAGCGCGTACAAAAACCATGTATAAAGTTCTTGCACGCGCAATATGCGAGTAACCCGAGAAATTACTCTCGAGGATTCCGTTGGGCAAAACAAAAAATGAAAAGAAAAAGCCACGACGTCATTTGCCGTCACGCCTTTAGAAACACGGAGGAAGGTCGCCTTCTGTCGCATAAGCAGATTGCAGCTCTTGGAGGAAACGGCGTAACTTAGTAGTATGTCTTTCGGAGTGGAGATGGAAGTGTCGGTGAGAGTGTCACGTGCGTGTTGGGAAGACCATGTTCTGGAGATAAAACGTCCACTGTAGAGATGTGAGAGGTTAGTGGAACGGTGCACGGAACACAGGTCACGTATCCCGAGTCATCGCTGTCGACGGGGACTCTGAAGGAGTTTTGCTGGGATGCGAAGAGGAATGGAGAACGGTGGCAAGAGTTTCAGCCTAGGCGTTTTTTACAATTTGGCGAGATGTAGGTTTTTTTAAATGGGAGACGGATTTCCTCGCCGGCGTAGAGAGCGGTATCTCGTTCAAGAGAAGGAGAGAGAGGTTATCACCCGAGTGAAAAGCGAGAGGAGTGGTACAGCGGAGGAAAAATTGAAGAGATAAGAGGGAAAATGGTTTGGAGGGTGATAAAGTGAGTTAGGCCAAGTAGGAAGGAGATTTTGAAAAGATAAGAGGCCTCGAGAGCGTGAGAGCTCGTTCACTTCTTAGAGAACTGGGTGGCGAATTTCGGTCAAGATTAAAAATAGGCGGGCATTTTCTCGGGACCGGTGAGGCAATGCATATTGATGTGGTTCGCGACTAAAATCCAGGGGTGAAATGTCCTCGATGATATATGAAGTGAATTTCCGAATAGCTGAAGAGAATCGCTGGATGTCGGGATGCGCACGTTAATATCCCAGGCTGATTTTCATTATGGCTTGAATGTTCCTACACTCATACTAATAGAGAATGAATATTAAATTATGATGAAATGTAATTACAGGTTTATGATATATTCACATTACATTCGAAAGTTTCCTTATTTAGTTTGGTGGAAGTTTGTCAGCGTTTGAGGCTCTCAGTGCTGTCCAGCTTGTCTTTGCTGACGCTAGAGGAAAGCATTCTATTTAATCATAGGAAAACTTAGTTTTTAACTAAAATGTGTTCGAATTTGCATTTTAAAAGCCATTCTTTCAAAGGAAGATGGAAGATAGATTTGAGTTCAAAGGAATATTTAACATATTCTTCTGACTCAAGTTTTCCTAAAAATATTTTAAATGTGATAAATTAAGAGGAACACTATCATTTCATAACAGAAAAGAATACGATAGAGATTTTTTCTTCTTATGATTCATAAATATCATGTTAGCATGAGTTGGAGCATGCGATGAACAACAAATCGTCTGGCTCCTTTTTTAGAAAGAAACAAATCGTTTGGTCCCATTATTCTAAAAGGTACAGAAAATTAAATAACTCGAAATACATTTACCAAATTTCTATTCCTCATCAACATGATGAATGATTCCAATGAGGAATTTGGTGAATTCCAAATTCACCAAACCACCAAACTTCTATTCCTCATCAATATTTTCGGGGTTAAATTTCGCAAGTTCAATTAATTAGTTATTAGTCATGCTAATTATTCATTTGAAAATATTTCATTTAAGTGAAAATACATGATGTATACTTATTAGAGCTACTCATGTTTTTCTTAAATAACATCCTTTAAGTCTCCTCTCCTTAATTTTACAGTTACTCCAAGTACAAACAAAATTTGCAGAACTCTATGATTAAAGGAAACATTTAAACAATCTGTTCAAAATAAAAAATCTCTAAAAAGAATATTTTACAACTAATAAACGCGGAAAATCTTTATCATTCCTAAGAATCATTTTTAGCACGAACGTTTCAATTATTCCCATGATTTTTCTCAGTTTTCTTTGATTTACTCCAAGACGATGTTATCGGCATAGCTATAAAGTTAAAATATGTCTCAGCAGTGGCGTAGTTATAAAAAAGAACACCTGGCGCTAGTCTAGGACTTCATATATATGCAATACAATACAATACAATTTTTATTGGGCGAAATATCCTCCAATACATGGAGGGCCTCACTAAGATTGCATTTAGGAGCTTTTCATAGCATTCCATTTCAAATTTTTAAAGAGCAAAGGAAGTTCACCTCTTTCCGATTTCAAGGAACATCTTTGAGCATGTAATTATAAATAAATGTTTTCGCAACATATGTAATTCTCGTCTCGATGTTACGTCATGCATATCCGTTACTCAGGGTGATCGATAGAAATACATCTAATGATTGCCGCAAAATAAAGAATATTTTATGGCATGCACTTAATGTATTTTATAAAAAAAAAGCACTTTCACTCTGATGACTTCAAATGGGGGCCTCGATCTGCGCTTTGCGCTTCGAGAATTCGATATTCTAAATCCATCGTTTATCGATATTTTTCAACAATTTACGACACGCTGATGGGCACGTTATCTGCGTCTTTATATAGCCATCTCTCGGAGGGTAACAAGCACCTCGAAATAGCTCGGAACCTCATCGGAGTAACTTTGAAGACCGAGTTGATTTTGGGCGCGGAGACGGGACCATAAAATTGATACGAAATCGCTGCCGCGCACCCAACTTTTTTATTCCGGAATCAAACCCATCTCCGCGTCGCTGCTGAATAAACTCGAGGAGATCGAACGGAAGTTCTCTTTTGAGAGATTGGATTTCTTTTCTCGGAGAGATATGGAAAATCGCGAATGCGCGGGGAAGGGAAGGTTCCGGAGAAGGAATTACATCTCCCAGACGGTTTGGGGAGTCTTGGGGGCAATGCCGGGAGAAAAGGCGCGAGATAAGGGATGGGGAGGTAGGGAGGGAGAGGGAGTTGTATCTGGAGAAAAAATTCTTCCGCGGTGGAACGGTAATAGACTCGCACCCTTGGACACTCCTTACCGGATAAAAAAAAGACTCCATTCTGTCGAGGGCCAACTCTCTTCGGAATTAAACTCGGCGCACACTCACTGGCGCTGACCTCCGATCTCTCCACCCCGCGCCTCCTCAAGGCGACGCTCGCCTCCTTCCTCACATTATTTGAATCTACTTAGGCGCGGAAAAAATGGAAATTTCACGTCGTGGTAGTAGAAGGAAGCCGTGGTTTCTGAAAGGGCACTTGGCGAGAAGGGAAAAAACAACAAGGCTGAAAACCTAAAACGTGACCTCTTTCTGGAGGGTTCCGTTTACTTGTGTACGTAGGGAAGAGTGGCAGCGGTTTTTTGAATTTGAAGTTTCGGAAAAAAGGGCGCCTGCTCGGCCGGATTAACGAGCGCGAATACGTTTCCGCTGCAAATTTGTGCGTCGGAGCAAACCGGATTCCGGGACAACATTTCGCCCGCATATATTTATCTTAATGTTTATATAAACATGGAGAAAATCAGACAAGCCAAAGTCTTAACAATTCATTAAATCACGTAGGAGTGAATCTTCTTTTGGGAAGGATATTCTTATTTTTCGATTCTTACGTGATCGAGAAGCTACTTATCCTATCGCGTATTACCTTTCTCAAGGTTTTCAAGTACTACAGTGCAATACGTAACATTTTATTCGAATCTCAGGTAGGTTTCTTACAAGTACCTTTCTGGATGAGCAATTTCATTTACTTCTGAAAAATTAAAAACTTCAGCTTGTAATGCAAATCAGATTACCAGCGAATAAGAATCTACAAAATATAAACGTATACTATATAAAATTTACTATCTCATACCTTCCCTTTTAGAATGCGATTACGCATATCAATTTTTATCCAATTATTTGTTCTCTTCGCTTCATAGGGACAATTTTTGATACTAGATTTCATGTCATACTATAATCAAATCCTCTACATATTTTCCTGTTAGCGACTAATTAGATTAGTTTTGTGCATGCGTAAAATCGTGAAACATCTCAAAATATATAATTTTTAAGGAGTTTTATGTTTAAATTACGATTAAAAATAATGCTGTAGAACTAGTTAACTTGATACTCAGATAATCACACTGATTGTAATAGAATCTTTACAGTGTTTTCATATTAAGTCATTTGTTCTCGTAGCTTTGATCAACGTATAGATAGAGTGCTATTTCTAATTTGTATTGTTATAACTTTGATTTTCACAAACTAAAAACATCGATCAAGTATGGCTATTAAATGTGGGTAGTTTTAATCACTAATATGGACGCCAAAATTCAGATTCGAAAGGAAATTGTGCAAAGTGATGTTGAAATATCACGCAATCAGTTTGAACTCCCACTGTCCCACTGAATAAACTTTTATCTCCTCATACAATATAAAAACAATGGGAAAATTATGTGAAGTATACAAAAGGGAAAAGAGCGGTATCTTAAATTCACGAAACAACTTCAGGAATATATGACAATAGGTCAACGGAAAAAAACTCTCTTCGTAAATTTCCCCTTGGAAAGATTCAAATCGCCTCGGAAACGACAAACATCTTAGCCACTGGTTTCATTGAAACGGGCATCGTCATTTCTCGAGATGAAACTCATAGCAAAGTAAGCAAGGAGGTCGCTCTAGGTAAGAACAATGAGAGATATGCAAGCTTCCTGGACCGAGGAAATAAGAACAAGAGGTGAGCAGAATGTGCCAAGGCATGCACAAGAAAAAGTCCGTGTCTCGGACGATGAATTCCTTAAAATATCTCGATGGCCTGCTCGAGGGTGAGCGAGTCAGAGCATTTAAACCGTGTACTTCTTTTCTAATGTAGTCCACTTTGCGAGAGAGATTCTAAGGGGGAAATGGAATGCTCACCAACACGTTTACGAAGTGACCGCTAAGGTATTTTACTTAGCAATGTGTCCCACGTAGCCGTTTTATTACTCCTTTCCCACGTACTCTATTCGCCGTGCTGTTAAATAGCAGTAGTCTTAGAGTGAGTGGAGAAGAAATGGGAGGAAGAAACGTCTCTCATGGCCAACGCGTGACGATTTTTAAATTTTAATTGAAACGGTCATTTCTGAAATTGTACATTTCTGCATTTTTACTACTTAATTGATCTTACTTTTGCATTATTTACCTTTATTTTACTGGAAACATTGAGGAAAGCATTAATATTTTATTACGTTCAGTAATTACTTTTCAGAATCGGGATGTTAATAATTAAAATTAAAATGTCCAGGCGTGACTTTGTGGAAATCAACGCACATATGAATGAAGAAGTACTTGGTGATTTCCAGCAGGATTTTATACCTGAAGACTTAACCTGAAGATTTCAACTCGTGTACGAAACGAGTCAAATAAAAAGCTGCTGTGAAAACTACTAAGTATTCTTTTTTGTATGGATCCCTACCGGGAATTGAACCCGGAACAACTTTTGAAAAGGCCAACGAGCAACCTACTTGGCTATAAGAGAGTCCCCTTGATGACTCCAGGACAATAAGTTACTTAAAAATAAATACGAAAGAATAAAAAAGTAGTAATCGTGTTTAGTTATTTGGTCGTGAAATATTTGTGGGTAGCAGAAAAATACTGTCGTTCATACGCAGTCCCTAATGAGGAAAACCTTTGTAATTATATAACCTAAGATATTCATAAAAATTGATTGCATTCGAGAAATCAGAGTTTTAAGGGGATTTCTAAGTTCATTTCGAAGAAACAAGAATAAATAGGTAAAATACGAGAATGGCTTGACAAAAAAGGTAGTTGGTCGTTATCATATGAAGGTAGGCTGCATACAGCAAATGAGAGGCAAAGTCGTGGGGTAGGATACAGACATTCTATTTGGTGGTATTAGGATATGCAATAGTTTGTTAATATTTGGGAGTTATCTGTAGGAATAGGACTATTTTCCAGATGCATCGGACATTATAATTACTTCTACTGAATGCAGTCGTTTTAATTAGAATAGTTTGATAACTACGAAACGTGTTCGAACTCTTTCACCGTTCTTACTATTTATTATATCAAAATTTCATTTCTTTACAACAATTAAAACAAAAGGAAAAGTAATTGTGCGAAATATTTACAGTGAAAAATTTATATTAATCGCTTCTAAGGGTGCAATTTCAACAAATAGTTGTTCAATAAAATTATATGAATGAGCAGAAATCCCGTTTACATTTTCGTTTTTATAGCTTTCGTAAAAAGGAATCTATTTTATGGTTCACATTTTCAACCTTCTTTCCTGCTAATGAATGTTCTTAATATTTAAATGAGATATTTAATGATGCACGGGTGATATTTCTATTTTCTAATCGTTCAGTGAAAAGAATGTTATGATTAACACAAAAATGAAGTGAAAAATTCATTTATTTACTTATGGATATAATAATTCTAGAAACTATTTAAATGTTAAAAATTATTTCAATCATCTATTATATTTAATTATTTTGTAATTTAACCTTTATCAGTATTTTATTATAATTTAAAGTATAATTTTTGAAATATACAAGCTCATTTTGCTACAGATACACTCGTTACTATGTATATTACATCCACTTCGACAGTTACAAAAATAGCATTGAAATCGCAATGGATTGCTGCTGTTGGAAGGACATTACATTGATCTCGTATAGCCATTTCTAAACTTTCGATGTCCTATCACTTTTTTAAAATCTATACCCAAAATCTATACCATAATCTATCATCCAGAATCGAAAAAGTCACTCACCCACATTCCTTGTAAGATTTCCATTCTGGTCCACACCTTTCTTCCTTTTCAAATTCTCTTTGAACACTTTTACATCATCAGCGACTCATTCGCCGCAATCAACTATACAAATTTTCTTTCTCCTAGCGAACAGTCGAAATATAAACTTCGCTCCCTACGTATGCCTTTGGGATCACCCTTTATCAAACCCATCTCCACCTCCTATTCCCCGCCACACATACACTCTACCTCAGCTTTTCTTCAACCTTTTCTCTCTTTCCTTGACAAAACACGTCGCCCGTTCTCTTGCCACACCATGTCCTCATCCACCTGCTTCCCGCTTCTGCAAACGAACCCGAAAAATTCAATTTCGCCGACTGCCAAGTGATCTGGAACCGGACTGGGAAACTCTTTTCGAAGTTCGGAAGATTGTGGGTATGGGGTGGATATAGGAAAATGGGGGATGAGCGGAGGGGTATGAATAAGGTTTGGAATGTTTTTGAGTGGGGTGGAGATGGTGCGGAGCGATTCGAGTGCTGACTTAAAGGAAAGAGGGGAGATAACGGTGGAGGGGGTTTCTCACTAGATTGGTGACCTTAAAGGGGAATCATATCAATCTTCGATATTATGGCGGTGAAAGGTGATGATATATTTCATCTCCGGTTTATTGAAAGGGAGATAGTAGCGTGTCGTTGGAGCGAGAGGGAATTTGATGGTCCTCCCCAATAAATAGTCGTAACGAAATTAATAGTTTTCCTTCATTAAAAATGGAGGATCTACTTTTTTGGGATTCAGAAATATTAAAATTCGATGAATCAGTCTACTAATTTGCTTCTTACCAGACTAATCTTAAATTAAGGATTTAAGAGCCTATATGAGATTTTATGAAGACGTATTTCCAAAATGTAATGAATTTACATCGTAACGATGTTGTGTACGGGTAGGAATAGTTCTCGGGACTCCAACCGGGTAGCGTCTCTCCATATCGTCGACGTTTCGGCCGCGTACTTGGCGAACATCCTCAGGACAATGAACAATGATGTTGTATACGGTTTTCAGAAGACAGGATTTTCCTTAATATACCTTGAAAGTTTTCATTTTTCAAAATATTATCAAACTATTTGTCAAAGCACGATTAGCGACCAAAGAGAATTTGACGCAACACGAAAATATAATCCGCGTTATTTGCACGTATCAATCTTTTAGATGTGTTCCTACACAATTTCATTGATTTTTTTGACTTACCGTACGTCACTTATATACGAGAAATCTAAAACCGTATTCCCAGCAAGACTGATTCCGAGCGTTAGATCCGAAACCCGGTTTACTCACTAATTAAGGTCACTCACGAAAAGTATACGTGAATTTTGTTCGTCGATTGGTTTCACTAATGCTGGAAAACCTGCTGTTTCCAGACCAAGCGCTGCATTTTTTCTTCTCCTAATAAGACTCCCGATATTTTTATTCTTTGATTTAATTTATAGCACAAAGTTAAAGAGATATAAAACTATTTTCTCCTTCAAAAGCATTAGATTATTCTCGTTATTGAAGTTTCGTGCTCAATGTTGTTGTATGTGCAAAATGCGCGAAAACGTGCTGTGGTCTCCTCTACGCAAACATGCGTTCAACCAATAAAAGGGAACCTCATTTCTGCAAATACTCTTAATTCCTTAAAAAATTAGTTAAGAGACCGAATTAAAAAGAACAATCTTCTTCCGTTTACGTTTGTGTATAGAATTTAATCGTCAAAACTTTAGCGACGTCAAAAAATGAAAACTTTACCCTTCAAATTCATAAAGACGGCAGACAAACATTCAATCTCAAACGCTAGCGACATCCTCTGTATAAAGGAAGCGATTTTTTGAGCATTCCAAAGGAAGCTCCTAAATATTTATTCGACTCTGTCAACAGCGGCATTATTCGGGCAAATATTTGTTAAGGCGGAGATGACGTCGATAATTCCCCACTTCCTTTTGACGATGGAGATAAAGCCGTAAGAGTCGCCTACTCGACAGAATCGGCCAATTCCTCCGAAAATATTTTATGAACGTTACTCCCGAGCGTCACATTCCGCGACTGTTTTTACGGACTCCCCGCTGTAACTCACGTGCCGCTGACGAATACGAAATAAATAAAAAAAAAGCTCTGCAGCGTAGGAACGGAGGAAAGTAGGGATAATGGAAGGGGGTGATTGACACTATCGGAAGGCAAAGAGTCAATAAAAAGGTTTAATTCTCTGGAATTCCGGAGAATTTATCGTTGCAACCTTCGTTTTCCACGGAAGGAAGGGTCTGAGGGGAAAAGAACAAAGGAAACATCGATGCAGAGAAGTAAAGTATCGGACGGGGGACTTTTCGTTCCTTATCGGGAAGGGCCTCGTACGATGGTCGGGAACAAAAGGACGGCCTGAGGGCATAAGTGGAGGGAGAGTGAAGGTCACGGCGAAAGAAAGGACCAGGCAGGAATGATGAGAAAAACTGAATGGTAAGTGGGTATGGGAAGAGCAACATCTCTTGCTTTTTTATCCGAAGAAAGAAAGTGCGCTTTGGAGAGGCAGTGTTCCACAAGGATGCGCTACAGAATAGCGACTAAATGCTGGGAAATAGAGACAAAGTTTTCCGGAAAACTCATCGAGAAGTAATAAATGTCTATGTTCCGTGTGAGGGATGAGACATAATGGCGAAACGAGAACGGACTAATGGTTCCGAAGTTTCATGTCCAATACACCAAAGAGCACGGTTTATAGTCCTGCATTTGAGACTTTAAAACTGAGCTATGAGAGATCCCGTGTGAATGAGAGTGCTGTTTAGTTTTAGATCAGTGTTAATGAGAGGTTCGTGTCAAGGCAACTTTAGTAATTCCGTAAAAGAATTACAAGGATTTAAAGAAAGATGAATTTCTTCTCATGATGAAGTCATGAAGCTAATCCCATAGGAATAACAAGTGTGAAAAATAGCGACATGACTGGGACACGAGCCCAGATATCCCACTTTCCGGGCAGGTATTCTAACCACTGAACTACCATGCCGCGTCTCTTCCACACTGTTTAGGGAATGCTTTGTGAGCAAGGCAAACAGCCTCCACATTCAGTGGTATGTACGAACTGCCGCCTGTCCTCTGGGTGGTGGAAATGTATGTACGATAGGTGAAATGGGAAAATATAAGTTTGAGAGAAATCGGAGTTGAAATGTCTGTAGACGATACTTGATTGAAGAAAATACATCAAGTCCGAAAATCATTATTTTGAATGATTGGAAAAAGAAAATGATAGAGATTACAATAATGATGGGATTATTGAGAAGAAATCTGATCAAAAGAGTAGGAATATTAAGATTAATGGGAATACCTTGGGAATTTGACTGGTTAACTCCGGGTTTCATTGCTTAAGAATTGGGATTTTTATCGATCGTTAGAATCTAAGGAAGTACTTTATATGAAACCTCATCCATGTTTTTGTTTCGATAATTTTATTTCATATTCATTTACTTTCATTATTCTCAACAGTGTACAGTGTTGAAGTTGTCGCCAGGTTAGGAAGAGATAACCTTGGGAAATCAATGAATCCCTGAAATTTTAAGTGACCACTCTCACCAAATCGCTTATTGGGAGTTTTGAGGTTCGGTTAAAAATGAATGAATGGAGAAAGAAGGCATACATTTAGGACGAACTCCAATATCAACAGAAGGTAAGCTATGGCTGCTGATTAGATAATGATGAATAGAAAGAAAGTGAATAGGTTGGTAATTCCGTCAATAATTAAACATAAAGAGATATAAGAAAATAAGTTCTCCGAATATAAACTTTGGAAAAAGTACTCCGTTTACCACAAATTATTCATTTTACAATTTCTTCATAATTGTAAGTTTTAATCCGCCGATAATTTAGTTAGGTTCCTGGTGCCATATCTCGATGGAAGGAATATTTTTGATTGTTCTTATGGCACAAGGTGGAAAAATTGTACCTTTCATGAAATTTTTGAAATGTCTTTCTCATGGCTGTGATATCATAAAAAGCTAATGATGATGAGCTATTGATAATTAACATTTTCATTCGTTTTGAAAAATGTTTATTCATAGAAGTGTTATTCATGAGGCCATTGGATTGCACTAAATTATATACTTTGCTCTTATAGCATACTGGCTTCGTGAGGAAAGCAATGGAAAACTACCTCACCTTCATCTTGTGAAGTCACCTCATTCACTCTCTAAAGTTTTTGCAAATAATTGTTCTGGGGATGAAGTCCAAGCTGCCCTCGGGCTTAATAATTTAAAGAATCAACTCTTAATCTCTTCGTTATTATTTTCTCTTGCACACTTGAATTTTTGATTTCTCGTCCAGAATGAAATTTCTTCGTTAAGATTTCTCAAATTATCTCTTTGGTTCCATAAGAACTTTGGTAAACTTTATAAAGAAGTAGTTCTCTACTTTTTTCTACAGTTTACCAAAATTCAGTGACCTGAAGATAGAATTCATTGACCTGAAGATAGAATTTAGTGTCCTGAAGATCGCCGCAGAATACGCGTTCGGAACGTCGACCTAATGAAACGAGGCTACCCGGTCGGAGACTCGAGAACGATTTCTACATTGGTAAACTTTCTTATCTGCTGTGCACTGTTTGCGCAACTACTCTAAGGCTTCAGAAATAATTCATTAAATATTTCCCTATAAAAATGTGAACAATTTTAAAATTCTTGTTCTTGAAATTGTTCTTAAGCTGGTAAAAACAAAACGTAGTAAGTTTCACAAGATCATCATCAGGTGATAGCCGTCCAGCAGGACCTGATGATTGCCGTCAATGACTGAAACCGGTCGTAATAAAATATCTTGTGAACATACTAATTTTTATGCTTACCAGTCGTCATGGCGTTCCACGAAGTACAGCCTTCCCATATCAATGTTCAATTAAATATTTTACCATATAATCACGTACAGTCAATACAATTTGTTCGGTGTGTACATTTTGATTTACTTTGGAACGTCTTTGCTCAATATAAATCTATTAATATCTTTCTAATTGAGAAAAAATGTAAGCGGAATTGAAAGCAGATGGTTTCCCATAAATGGTGTATGTTGTATGTCCAAACGGACAGTATGTTGTTTAGTATTTTTTGGTTTCCATTTTCCGTTTAATATCCAAAACGAGTGTATTTTTCGGTAGTTCACTCTCCGAGCTTCTGTTAATGAGAAAAGGATGATTCTGAGGGGATCCAGCCGAAGAAAATCGGAGAGGAACACATTTAGTCCTAATGCGAGGAGGCAACATGGAGAGAAAACAATCTCATTCATTTGAAACTAAAGTACAGATCCTATATGCTACGCTGATTTCGAAGATAATCTAAGAGAATTTTCTTTCAATTTTCTTCGTCAGATACACAGACAATTTGGGGCGAAAGCGAATTAAAGGAAAAGTAGAAGAGGAGAAAGAATGGAAGACGAAAACGAAGAGAGAAAGTGCATAATCGAATGATAATAATTCTGAGAAGATAGCTATGGCAAGATTTATCTCTTCACGATTCGCCATTATCTCATTACGAATGAAGTACTTTTAGAAACGGAGTTCACAAAAACTCTCAACGAGATATTTATTTCAAGTTAGGAGTTGAATGAGAACTAAATTTTTCTGTAGATTTTCCGAATGTATAAGACATCAAATAAACGGAAATTCAGTGACTTTCGGCAGCGGAAACTCAAGCGTGAAGAGGAATATACAATGAAAAGCTACACCTTCTGCATTTCCTTGATACAGGCTGAAAATTGGGTATTGTATGATTTCTCGCACAGACGTCGTTGGCTAAATACTCTGCATTCACCAACCCAATCCAAGTCATAGTAGACCCGGTATCATAATGTATACTTAAGATGGACTTAAGGTAATGTTCACCTTGGAACCCGATATTAAGATAATTTGTTAAAGATTGTAGTATTAAGTCATTTGTTCTCGTAGCTTTGATCAACGTATAGATAGAGTGCTATTTCTAATTTGTATTGTTATAACTTTGATTTTCACAAACTAAAAACATCGATCAAGTATGGCTATTAAATGTGGGTAGTTTTAATCACTAATATGGACGCCAAAATTCAGATTCGAAAGGAAATTGTGCAAAGTGATGTTGAAATATCACGCAATCAGTTTGAACTCCCACTGTCCCACTGAATAAACTTTTATCTCCTCATACAATATAAAAACAATGGGAAAATTATGTGAAGTATACAAAAGGGAAAAGAGCGGTATCTTAAATTCACGAAACAACTTCAGGAATATATGACAATAGGTCAACGGAAAAAAACTCTCTTCGTAAATTTCCCCTTGGAAAGATTCAAATCGCCTCGGAAACGACAAACATCTTAGCCACTGGTTTCATTGAAACGGGCATCGTCATTTCTCGAGATGAAACTCATAGCAAAGTAAGCAAGGAGGTCGCTCTAGGTAAGAACAATGAGAGATATGCAAGCTTCCTGGACCGAGGAAATAAGAACAAGAGGTGAGCAGAATGTGCCAAGGCATGCACAAGAAAAAGTCCGTGTCTCGGACGATGAATTCCTTAAAATATCTCGATGGCCTGCTCGAGGGTGAGCGAGTCAGAGCATTTAAACCGTGTACTTCTTTTCTAATGTAGTCCACTTTGCGAGAGAGATTCTAAGGGGGAAATGGAATGCTCACCAACACGTTTACGAAGTGACCGCTAAGGTATTTTACTTAGCAATGTGTCCCACGTAGCCGTTTTATTACTCCTTTCCCACGTACTCTATTCGCCGTGCTGTTAAATAGCAGTAGTCTTAGAGTGAGTGGAGAAGAAATGGGAGGAAGAAACGTCTCTCATGGCCAACGCGTGACGATTTTTAAATTTTAATTGAAACGGTCATTTCTGAAATTGTACATTTCTGCATTTTTACTACTTAATTGATCTTACTTTTGCATTATTTACCTTTATTTTACTGGAAACATTGAGGAAAGCATTAATATTTTATTACGTTCAGTAATTACTTTTCAGAATCGGGATGTTAATAATTAAAATTAAAATGTCCAGGCGTGACTTTGTGGAAATCAACGCACATATGAATGAAGAAGTACTTGGTGATTTCCAGCAGGATTTTATACCTGAAGACTTAACCTGAAGATTTCAACTCGTGTACGAAACGAGTCAAATAAAAAGCTGCTGTGAAAACTACTAAGTATTCTTTTTTGTATGGATCCCTACCGGGAATTGAACCCGGAACAACTTTTGAAAAGGCCAACGAGCAACCTACTTGGCTATNGAAATTACAAATAATCACATGCAACCCAAGTGTTTAACAACTTAGCGAATAATAATTAAAAAGAAGGCAGAGTGAATACGTATGCTATGAATTTGTATACAGGATATAAAAGGCAAATATAAAAAGAACGGGAGGACAATATAAAAAACGGGACAATGTGAAAAGTGGAAGATTATGATTCTTTTGTACAAAATTTTTACATTCAAATCTCCAAATGAAGACCTGAAAATAAGATATTAAAACAAACTAGACAAAGTTACGGATACAATGTACAAGAATATGGCAAACAATGGTTACCCTACAAGAGATACACAGTTAATAAATATTTACAACTAGACAAAAATATTCGTAAAAAAGATTGTGGACAAAAAATTGCCAAGTTCTAATCTAGTGAACACAAAGATGTAGCTAATGGAAACACACATAGAGCAAAAGTCATGCTGAGACATTTGCATTTCGTGCATGCTGGATAGAAACATATATACAGACTACGGATGCACGTGACTGGTTGCGTCACAAACACCGAGAAGTACGAGAAACACCAAGGAAAATATCTACAGCAGCTGAAGGTAATATACAAGTACTTACAGAGTGTGGTTTAAAGAAGGAGATTTATAGCGGGTGACTACATCACTAGTTATGTATGCGCTTCAGTCACTAGTGTTATGTGGATTTATACCTCAGGAACCATTATCATGCCTCAAACTTTTGTCCTGAAATTATTCAACGATCTAGGTTGAACATTTTGGGATTAACACAACAGAGAAAATGATAAAAAATTCATGTCATCTTAGAAAAACAACACAACAGATTATCACGATTACTCAATCGATTTATAATTTCCGTCAACTATCACGTTCTCTCCTTTTCATCAGACTGTTCTCATAAATTTTCGATCCTACCTCGGTAAATATTGGCGCATTAGACTTTTGAAAGAATTCGTGTCGTGTAAGTGAATTAAATAAACAACGGGATATTCTGAAATGTACACGACCAATTTGCAAACGCGGATGATATGCTTCAATTGTTGAGACATCAATAACTGATTCCAGGCTTTAGCTTGTAGAGGAATTTAACTTACGATAAGCACATTCTTGATGTATGAGAGAGAAAGTTTATCGATATTTTACCAATTGAATCACTTAACTAAATTATCGCTGTTTATGAAGAATCGTATTTATGTCAAAATACATCTCCAGGTATCATATATTATACAGTCCAACTGCGGAGTCCTCTGCGGTTTTAGTTATTGCTTGATTTAGCTGAAGATGTATTTAATTTGCACAATTTAATAGCAATAAAAACATCTCAATCTGTCATAAATTTCCGAGTGGTATTAATTATGATTTACTACAAGAGAGAAGGCTTTCCGAAATTTAATTTCAATCAATTTTTATTAGCCAAGGAACTAATTTACTAGGTACAAGTTACTTTTACTTCCAAAGAAAGTCACTTCAATTTGCCACGATGTAATTTAATTCAGACCCAAGAAGTCTTCGAGAGGAGAAAAATAGCTCAACTATATCCCAAATAACCGTAATCATTGGTATTCTGCAATGAAAAATTTACTAGCTATTTGCAATAAATATTAATTGTTCTGCAATATATATTTAAGCAAAACCTCCGTCAGATATCACGATTTAAACAGCTTTTTAACGAAGAACCTACTAGAGATATTCTTGATTCTCCTGACTATAAGCATGTCTGTGTTAGGGGACCTCAGCTATTCACTATTGTCTCTTTCGACTAACTCTAGACAGAAACACTTCATAATTAAATGCGACGGGAACTATTGTAAAAGCGGCTTTTCTAAGGGAGAGTTAAAGACAACATGTATCACTTGTTCCTAATTAAGGAGGGTCATTTAAAGTTTCCAAATAGACTTCCATCCAAGAACGATAGGTAAACGTCGATTACACATTACGCAGATGCACACGTAAACAACGAGACAGCAGACATTCACAGACACCTATTAAGACATCTAGGGTTGGAGCGAAGGCTGCGAGGTTGGGAGGTTGGCTGGTGGGGTATTCAGGATATGTTAGCTTTCGCGGATGGATGAGGGTGAGAAGGTTGCTGTATTCCATCTAGGCAGGCGGGTACGGACAACACCAAACAGCGGTGAAACATGTCACATATAGTGGACGCATTGGCAGGTTGGTGAGGGGTTTTCTTGGTGCTGATTGAGGCCCGGGAAAGAAAGATGGGTGAGACTAGATTACAAGGCTCAGGATATTTTGTTCTGAACACATACGGAACCGATTTCTCGGTGTCCGAGGAGAGGTTTACAGCAATCAATTCGGCATTCTGGGATGGGGTACAGGGATATCTTGCACCGGCAGGCACGTACACACATAGAGGAACGAAAAGGGGGTATACACACAATACAACATAAACGGGCCTCACTCAAAGGTGGGTTCGATGGATGGGATGGAGGTTTATCCGGAGTTGGTTATGGTTGGTTAGCGGGTCAGGTGGGCGACTTTGGCAAAAAGGCAGTAGCGGCTTATCTGGACTGCGGATCTTAAAAAACTGGCTTCACTCGCTTATTCTCCGAGTGATGACAAACAAAAAAATTATTTGCTCTCTTGCATCAGCGACGTAATAAAAACAGACAAAAGCGAAACACCCAAAGCTAACATTCACGGTCAAACTAACAAACTCCCTTGGGAAAAGGTATAAAATTCGCACAGGTATCTGTTTCGAAGGTCTGGATGTTTATCACGCTGAGAGGCGCGAAGTGCTGTCTTTGTTTCTTTTCATGGTTCGGCGAAAAACGCCTGTGGTTTCATGTAAAAACTAATATAGTTAATTATTTATCCATTCTTTAAACAAAATGATCTATTTTGTGACTGCTTTTGTAATTTTTAGTGAATGGAAAGACATTTTTTCGTGAAAATAACTCCCATGTCACTCGTTATTTATCAGCTATTGATATACTTATTTACAAGTAACAAATATGTACAGCAATCAATAAAGTTAATCAATACAGAATAAATTTCACCTCTGCAAAAATAGAAACGGAGAAATTTTCTTTAAAACATCGCAGTTATGCTAATCGGTGAGGAAAGGAAACCAGCTTCGAATAAACAACGAATAACTATTATGTGTATTCAGCGTATAATGCCATGGACAACGCTCACCTTAATCAAAGAGTTTTCAAATATTTTAGCAGATATTACAGTTTTCCATTTGAATGTATTTGAAAATTTCAGTATAAAATTATCAAACTGTCGGAGACGTTTTTGGCTTCATATATACAACTTTCGATACCTTTCCTCTTTGGTTGGCAAAATAGTTGTACAATGCGACAACAGGATCGACGGATCAGAGGAAATTTAAAATTAAGCCCGTAGATACACAGATGTGGCGAGAGAGTATCAGGGATATGGGATTAGAATGTTCTCGTAAATACAATAAGAACACAAGAATCGCGAGTACATAGCGCGTACAAAAACCATGTATAAAGTTCTTGCACGCGCAATATGCGAGTAACCCGAGAAATTACTCTCGAGGATTCCGTTGGGCAAAACAAAAAATGAAAAGAAAAAGCCACGACGTCATTTGCCGTCACGCCTTTAGAAACACGGAGGAAGGTCGCCTTCTGTCGCATAAGCAGATTGCAGCTCTTGGAGGAAACGGCGTAACTTAGTAGTATGTCTTTCGGAGTGGAGATGGAAGTGTCGGTGAGAGTGTCACGTGCGTGTTGGGAAGACCATGTTCTGGAGATAAAACGTCCACTGTAGAGATGTGAGAGGTTAGTGGAACGGTGCACGGAACACAGGTCACGTATCCCGAGTCATCGCTGTCGACGGGGACTCTGAAGGAGTTTTGCTGGGATGCGAAGAGGAATGGAGAACGGTGGCAAGAGTTTCAGCCTAGGCGTTTTTTACAATTTGGCGAGATGTAGGTTTTTTTAAATGGGAGACGGATTTCCTCGCCGGCGTAGAGAGCGGTATCTCGTTCAAGAGAAGGAGAGAGAGGTTATCACCCGAGTGAAAAGCGAGAGGAGTGGTACAGCGGAGGAAAAATTGAAGAGATAAGAGGGAAAATGGTTTGGAGGGTGATAAAGTGAGTTAGGCCAAGTAGGAAGGAGATTTTGAAAAGATAAGAGGCCTCGAGAGCGTGAGAGCTCGTTCACTTCTTAGAGAACTGGGTGGCGAATTTCGGTCAAGATTAAAAATAGGCGGGCATTTTCTCGGGACCGGTGAGGCAATGCATATTGATGTGGTTCGCGACTAAAATCCAGGGGTGAAATGTCCTCGATGATATATGAAGTGAATTTCCGAATAGCTGAAGAGAATCGCTGGATGTCGGGATGCGCACGTTAATATCCCAGGCTGATTTTCATTATGGCTTGAATGTTCCTACACTCATACTAATAGAGAATGAATATTAAATTATGATGAAATGTAATTACAGGTTTATGATATATTCACATTACATTCGAAAGTTTCCTTATTTAGTTTGGTGGAAGTTTGTCAGCGTTTGAGGCTCTCAGTGCTGTCCAGCTTGTCTTTGCTGACGCTAGAGGAAAGCATTCTATTTAATCATAGGAAAACTTAGTTTTTAACTAAAATGTGTTCGAATTTGCATTTTAAAAGCCATTCTTTCAAAGGAAGATGGAAGATAGATTTGAGTTCAAAGGAATATTTAACATATTCTTCTGACTCAAGTTTTCCTAAAAATATTTTAAATGTGATAAATTAAGAGGAACACTATCATTTCATAACAGAAAAGAATACGATAGAGATTTTTTCTTCTTATGATTCATAAATATCATGTTAGCATGAGTTGGAGCATGCGATGAACAACAAATCGTCTGGCTCCTTTTTTAGAAAGAAACAAATCGTTTGGTCCCATTATTCTAAAAGGTACAGAAAATTAAATAACTCGAAATACATTTACCAAATTTCTATTCCTCATCAACATGATGAATGATTCCAATGAGGAATTTGGTGAATTCCAAATTCACCAAACCACCAAACTTCTATTCCTCATCAATATTTTCGGGGTTTTCGCAAGTTCAATTAATTAGTTATTAGTCATGCTAATTATTCATTTGAAAATATTTCATTTAAGTGAAAATACATGATGTATACTTATTAGAGCTACTCATGTTTTTCTTAAATAACATCCTTTAAGTCTCCTCTCCTTAATTTTACAGTTACTCCAAGTACAAACAAAATTTGCAGAACTCTATGATTAAAGGAAACATTTAAACAATCTGTTCAAAATAAAAAATCTCTAAAAAGAATATTTTACAACTAATAAACGCGGAAAATCTTTATCATTCCTAAGAATCATTTTTAGCACGAACGTTTCAAGGTCTCAAACTTAAATCGATTAATCCATTTAAAATATTAAAAAATACTCATTTTCAAAGACTGCAGAACCTAGTGCAGATTTCTTTTGATACGCACCGATAAATGAATAGGTGAATAACCGAGATAGGATTCCTTTATACGGATTGAACGTCACAAAAATTGAAGCTTACGTAGTTGATACAGGTAGTCGTACGTTCCCTTTAATTGAAGGAGCGGCGTCTTCAAAGAAGTTCTGATCTTTTGATATTCATACGAAACAAAGTTGAATGTGAGTGTATAAAATAAGGGACAGAAGTGGTCGAGACAAACTACAAAGAAGGTACTGATTCCAGGAGAATGGATAGTGTAAATAAGTAAGACGAAGAAATTGAGGTGACTACGTGAGAAACGTGAGAAAATAGTTGTAAGGATCAAGGTAGCTGAAAGGTACGCAAAGAGGTGAAAAAAGTGAGGAGTTCGGAGTGTGGAAGAAAGTGGAGGAATCTCAGCTACTTTGACTTATCAGCTAAAGAATTACAAAATGATCGTTTTAGTTTCAATCCTCTCTCTATCGTTTGCAGAGAAATGATGGAAAAGATATTTGGAGAAAATAATCTGGGTTTAGTATATTTTGAAGTACAAACATGGGTTTATCGAGAAGAATTGTTTGGTATTTGAATTGTAATTTAGGTGAGAACCGAGCAAGTGAAACGTAAATTTTGAATAAGAAGATGAGGTGGAGAAAATGAAATGCATAAGAGACACGATACGATCTTAAGTCAATCGAAAACGAAGTGGATAAGGCGTATCCAAATAGTTGACTGTTTACTCAAAAGATTAAAGGTAGGAAACGAGCAGTATAATACATGGAAAAGAAGAATATACAATTTTATAGTTGATGTAACGGTGAAAGAGTGTATACTGTAACATTATAAAACTTGAGAACATAGAGAGGTGCAAACGGAATCTGCCCAAGAATAGATTAATCTTTAAAGAAGTCATCGTTTACAATTTCACTAATTTCAATGTTGCTACGCTCCCCCAAACAGCAGATTCAGCAGAAAAATCGAAATTCTATAAGTCTATAAACATAAATGGAGGAGAGGTTAAGAGGATCTCAAATAGATAATGAGGTATGTAGCACCCTGCCCCAAGGGTGCGTTTATTAGGGGAGGGATAATAACGCCGGTAAGGAGAATGTAATCCCCTTGAGGGAGCATAGCAAGGTGCCATAGAATGAATTCCTTAGTCCGGGAACTTCCCCCTTCGCCCTGTGCAAAATTCCCGCCTTCTTCCGGTGGCCTTTCTACTCCTTTCGCAAGCCTTTGCGCTCTCCTAAAGGAGGAAAAGAGCCACGAGGCAAAGATATGGGCAAAGAAAGAGGGCTTAAGAGAAAGTCGCCTTGGGCTCTTCAAAGGGGGAGAATGTGCCCTCCTTTGCCTTAGTGTGGGCCTTCGTGAATTTCTTCGGGGAACGAGAGGGGGTTGGGTGATGAGGTTTCGGACCAAAGAGGAATTTTCATAAGCTTGAAGACACGTTTCTTCATCCACCGAACTTTAAAGATACAATATTCAGATGGTGACTAATATAGAAGACGCTGGAATAACACTGACAGCTGCTACAAGTAAATGTTGAAAGAAATCCAGCTCGAGTCAGATATCGAAGATCTTCCAATGATGATTTATGCTTACTCCCGCACGTATAATACCTGAGTTCATCGTATAGCATGAGGTAGAGTGAATAATATTCATTCACCATCGTTTAATCGCTAATTACTTCTAAATTGCGTTTTTTATGATAATATGATAGTTAAAAATTGATAATGTGTCTTATGGTATAAGGCTGCAAGAATGTTTGGGAGTAAAATGATTGACGGTACTTAAGCTAGAAAGAGCCTTAATTCATTAAAGAATAGCAAGGTAGTCATTAAGCTTCAAATACAGAAACTTCAACAAATATAGCACATTTTTGTCGTAAACGAATTCAGTATGTGGAAAGCGTCATTAATTTATAAATAATCAATCACTCGAATAAAGTATCATTTCAAATTGAGATATTTGTCTGCACCTTCATAGCAATTCGAAGGTGGGCATTGGGGTTTACATATTTACATTTATGGTTATTTTTTCTTAGAGAAAAGGTTAACATTTAATGACTTACTAAAACCAAAATCATTTCTCTCCAATCATTTTAAAGTTTATTATTAAACTAAGTAATTTAATCAGATATTGCAACCAATTGTATCCTATTTCAGAAACTTTTTCAGGCAAAACTACTTTATTCACGGAGAATTTATACAGGAAAATAAAAAAATCTTTTACATTTCTCAAGTTTTACTAGCCCTCTTTTTAGGATTCGAACGAGAAAATAGTTTATTGATACCCATCCCTATTCACTAATATCAACATAAAAGTAATAGAAACGAAAAATTGAATTTCGTTCTGATCGTTGTTTATATAGACTAAAATTTCTTCATCCTCCAACTTCTCCGTTTTCGGAAAGACTTGAAGGGGTAGCTAAAGACAACTTCTTTTATCGTCTTAAGTCTTTATCTTTACCCAACCGCGACTACATAGACTAAGCTTATTGGGTTAACCTTATCACCTAAACTGCCTTTATCATCCTACAAAATCCCTTTCTTTAACGCAATGTCGGCCAAACTGGATTTCGTTGAAGCCCTTCCCTTATCCCTATCTTTCGTTCTCTTTGCTATTGCAATTTTTCTCTACTCACGCGAGCATGCGCTTTCACACCTCCACTGGTGCAGATTAAGGAGCTAAAGCGATCGAAAGCCTACTGAATCATTTGGGGAGAACCTGTAAATTTATATCGAATTGACCATTTTGGTTAGAACATGTAAATTCACATAGAGTTAAATTCAACTGTCATTTTTGCTATATAATGACGGTAGTAAAGATGAAATACAGTGTGCCACTCTTCTCAGGAAGCTAGGCCCTATTAAATATAAAAACACTGGAAAATACGACAAAAAATCAAAACTAAAAAAGGACACCACTAGTTTCGATGCTTGAACGTCATCTTCTAGTCTTTTCCCATTATTATTTTCTATTTTTTTATAATTTTTTTCAACTCACATAGAGTTGATTTCTTGAATTAAAGGAAGAGAATCGCATTTCATTAAATTGTATTGCTTTAATATTCAAATTTATTCGTATTGATGTCTTCTGGCTACATTACATACGTTAGAAAAATTAATCCCTCAACTCATCCGTCCATTTTTAGAATTTGTTTGATATTAATCCAAATAAAGAGAACGAATAGGCACAATAAAATCAGATTTCAAGAATGTCATACGAATGCGAAAGAAATATAATACAGAATTTAATGAACGCTCCCGTACATAATTGCAGGATTTATTGTTAAACTAATAGACTAGAAAGTGGTTACTTTAGAGCAATTTCGGGAATTCAAAATCAAAATTGTCTGCCAAACTTTCCCTTTTTAATGGCATTGAGTTTCAAGCTTTTATTCCACGGAATCTTGTTTCGAGAAATTCCAATTCCTAACATTTACTGAGGAGAACAATTTTTCACTCAAAGGATGCTAATAATTTCAGACAGAAATTCCCTTTTAGTGATCAACGTTTTAGGGACAACTCTGGCTATACATTAGTGTGCTTTTTTTGCAGTGGTCAACGTATTCAACCCCATCTTTTCAAAACGAGAATGGGAAAAGGAACAACTGAACACCGCGGGTGAATGAATGCCGAATCACGGCGGACTTTAAAATATTTACAATGAATGCCTGAGTAGGAAACGGAACCGTGCAAAGGCATTCGTGCATGACATCAACTATTTCATTGTTATTGCGGCAGAAAACGCTCGCTAGGGAAGCCGAAAGCAGAAAACTGACTGCGAGTTTTATTCCCCTTGTGGCTATCTAGGCGTATTAAGCGTACCCATTCTGAAGCTTTATGAAGTGGTGATACAACGATCCTTTACACTCATGTCCGTTTTCTGGTGAAAGACGTCAGATCGTCTATCGTTATTTGAACGCTGGTTGACACAGACGTTTAACGAAGATAACATCGGAATGTTTGTATTAAAATTTATCTTACAATTAGAAGGAATTCCCGCTCGGATATTGTTATGATAAACTTTGATTTCTTAACATAGAATTCATTTCGTGCTTATTTCATGTCGAAAATACACGAATAAGTAAATATAATAATAAGAGAAAGATTTCGAAAATTGAAATGATGAACTCTGCAGCACCGTCTTCTGTCATGAAGTTTGATTGCTAACGCAGAATTTTTGGTAGAGTATCCTTGATTTTATGCAATTTTCTAACACAGAAAAGGCGCACCATTTGCCTAACTCGCAGGCGTCTTGTAATATTATGCGTCCCACGGTGTTGTTTACCTTAGGATACCCATTGAGCGGTACGGCATTTTACGGCGATTACATATTAAATTTACAAAATATTTTTACTCTGTAATGAATAGATAATAAGAATTTGACAGGCGATACATTCGGAATTATAGAAGATTTCGCATATTTTCTATTTGAAGGAGAATTCTTTTTCCAAGAGCCATTCAACCACTTTCTTCAACCGCTTAATTTAAACGTAATTTACGACTGAACGAATGTTACCTACTGATGCCCTTTTCCTTTTCAATTCAATAACGACAATTTGAAACACTCCTTTACCAATATCGAAGTACTGTACTATAATATAATATAATATACTGTACTGTTAAGTATTTAAAATGCATTCCCTCCTCATTTCTTTGACTCCACTTGGCCACGAAACTGACCCATACTTAATTTTATCCAGCTTTCCTCTTAGCAGCATTTACAAATTTTGTGATTGTTTCACCTTAAATCACCTACCGTGATCAGAACTTAATTTATGATATTGCCAGAAAGTCTCCCTGATCCATCACCAATTAGTCTTTCTGCTAAATTGATGATGGAATAACGCTAGAGAAGGACGATCTTGTCACTTTCGAGAAAATCATCCGACATCGAGTTTAAGCAAACCGAGTACTTTCAAGTGTTCCAAAATCAAGCGTGCCGGATTCTTCTCTGAGAAAGTATTCCAGGTCATAATTCTGACCCACTTTCCAATCGAAGAGTAATCTACCGATCAAACGGAAAAACATTCCATTCGTTGCGAAGTTTTAGCTTTTACTGTTTGTGAACGGGAGAGTCTCTTCAGTCTGCTACGTTGCGTTTTAGGAAGAGTTGACGCCAAAAGCTCCACAACTATATTGCTTTGATCCGAAGTCGAAATAAAAAAACGAATTCACTCAGAATATTTTGGCACCCGTAACCGAAAAAAAATTTCTTTCCATCGCATTACTCTTTCGCTCGGCAACATCAAAGTACTTGTATGGGATATGCAGTTAGTGGACATCCGAGAGGAATGAGGCCGTGAACCGTTCCCATCTATTCCCAAAACTCAAATATTGTTCCTGGCTCCTCTCTCAATCACTTTGCTTAGCTTCGTCCATTTCTACGTTAAGTGTTTAAACTGAGGGTGAAAATTGCTTTTGCCATTAACATCAGTGTAGCGTAAGCGGTTAAAGTGATTGAGCTGCGAAACCTTGGCAACTCTTGAAAATGCGTCGCCTTATAAGTAAAATGTATTATTATTTTTAACCATCGCCACCTTCATGATTGTGGTAAAAATAACAATTGGCATGAAATATATGCTAATAAAATTCGGATATAAAAACAAAAATACTAATATTTTTATTTTGTAACTAAAAAATCTTATTGGAAAATGAAAGATCGACTTGAAAGTCGCAGACCGCGCTTGTGTCAATTTTAAGTAATGATAACAGTTCAAGATTAAAGTTTATTATAGGAAATTTAATGACTTATTAAATCAAATAACAGTACTTTGTATGTACTGTGAATGGACGAAATATATGAAAATTATAAAAAAATAGTAGTAAAAGCTGAGTAAGTTTAACATGTATGGAACACAAGTAATACAAGGTGTCATGAGCCTAGTAGACCCAAATCTTGATAACCCAACCAATAAATCTCATGTTTCCAAATGCAGCTGTATTTACGGCATGAAACATTCACTCAAATGGACCTTGACTAAGTTGGACATCCTTAAACTGCCGTCATGTTCAAAGCTTGCTCTCCAACGAATGAAATCGGAGGATTCCTGGATGGTACGATGCAGCCAGATCAAGTTGTGACTCATTTCTCCTGAGATGGTAATCTTATTCAGTGGCGTTGGCATAGATTTTCATAACTTGCATTCAAATAGTTTATAGGCCACAAAATATGTAGTTTACAGTTTCCTGTCCTTCGCTAGGCATTGAATTCCTCGTTTACGAGGGAGAATTTTCTTCCCTTTCTAATCTTTATCCCTCGGGAATTTACTATCTAATTTTTGTTATTGCTGTCACTTTAAATCTTTAAATCTTCATTTATGAATTACATGTATAAATAAGGGTCTCTTTAGCAAATGAACTCAATTGCCTAAGTTTTCAGTATCAATGGAAAATATATCACATTCATAACTACTCAGGAGTGCATAAAAACAGGGGAATTTAAGAAACAATTTTTTACGAACTTGCCGTGTAGCTGATTTGTTTTTATCATTTTTCAACAAATATCAGTTTTAGATGCATTTCTTTTGAAGTAAAATAAAACTAAAAAGCTTCATTCAACGGTGACAAAGAAAATATGACGATGTTTGTCAGTAATTTGCAGAAACAAAAAAAAAATGAAATGAGAGAATGATTCATTTGTACACAAATATGGGAATAAAAATAAATATTCACTTCGTTTCTATACTTACAGCTCTGTTGTTTTATGAATTGCCTTTTGTGTGACATTTTACGGATGAGTTTTTGCTTTGGCTTATTGAATTAGGGCGGAATGTTGTTTTTGTGTAAACCGACAATCCCAGCTAATCGTTTCGCATCAAACGGATAAACACACAATGAAAAGTTAGGGGTCGCAGTGGACCTTGAATGCTTTCGAGTTAAGCGATGATTCATGTTATCCGTTCCTGCGCTGAGTGAGTTCCACTGTATCCGGTAGAGCACTGCAGAGTGCTTAATCATTTCGGAAGTGAGGGCGATTCTCTCATGGTAAGACGCTTCTTCAAATCACGAATGAACTTGGCATTAGATGGCAAGTGAATAAGTCAACACTTTTAAAAGTAGCAGTAATAACAGGTGGAAATATGAATTGATTTGTTTTACGTGTCAGCTGATTAAATGAAATGATGGCCCATGTAAAGGATGGCAAGTTGATAGTTAACATTTTCATGAATAATTTTGGAGATAATTTTTATAGTTCATCGGAATTTTTTCCATAGAAAGAGCGTTGCCTTGGAAATGTAGAAGTGAAATTCAGAGATATACAGCTGTTGAGTACGACGCATGTTATTGTAAATAACAACATGTTTACGTTCCAGAAAAAGTTTACTAAGGAAAAGTTTGAAAAGTGAGAGGTCTGTTTTAATATGTATCGCCTTAGGAATGAGGCCAATGAAAATATATTTGTCGACAATCTCGAAGAAACGACCAGAGTAGTAAGTTATTGAATCAGATAATACTGAATGATTTAGGAAAACGTCTTTTTAACAAAACGAGATGTATTTTAGCAGCCCATACTTCTTCAAACTATTTAAAGAATTGTAAAAGAATGACTCCCATGTATAGAACGAATAAGAGGGATTAAATTTAGTATTACTAATATTAGTATCACTTATCAAATTTGGATAGAGTTGTTTTTTTGGGAATATTTGAGATACATTGAGACCGAGAGCTACCTTGGCGTGTTAGATATTACGGAAAACCAATAGAGTTGGGTTCTATCGCCATTCGTATTAAAACTCATTATTTTCATGAATTATATCTGATAGTTGTAGCCGAAGTCGAGAAATACTTATGACGAATGTGAGTTTTTTGCCAAACGACTGAAGAAGGCTCGAAGATTAATTTACAACAGAGGAGAGTTTGAAGTGGTATCTTACCTAGTGAAAATGATACAAGCCTTTGAGAGGTAGGGCGAAATATATCGACTTTAGGGATCGTGCACGGTCTAAATGACCTTGTTTATTAAAATGTCAAAAAAGGTTGAGTATGTAATAAAATATTACGTTTTATTAATTACCAGTTCAAGAATTTCTCCAATCAAAATTCAATTGTTTTTGAACATCCAGATGAGCTTGAATTATAATTATGCATGGCTAAGCATGTTGTTTTACACAACAAAACTTATTTATGGAGCATTTATTNTCTAAATGACCTTGTTTATTAAAATGTCAAAAAAGGTTGAGTATGTAATAAAATATTACGTTTTATTAATTATTTTTACTTTATAAACAACGGATATAAAGCATTTCCATATTCATTTTTATGTTTGTGTTATTTTATTTCTCTTTCGGATTGATTACTTGACTCGACTCGACGTCAGTTCAACTAACACCAGTATGACAATGTGCTTCCTAAAATAACTTTTGAGCCAGGCGCCGCTATATAATGAAGAGTACCTAAAGTAAATAATTTTATGCATAAAATGAGATTCATGAGAGAAGTATGTGATCCCGGTCTCCTAGATATTGTGCGACTGGTTACAAAAAATTTGCAAGATGGTGGGTGGAAAATGGTTGTGAGGTAACTATTCTTCAAACAGTCCTCATAATGTGTCCTTTATTTTTATTTCCTCTGAGCTTGTTAAAGAAATTTATATATTTGTACGAAATTTTGATAAGGGTTAAATGGTAGATGGGACTCTCTAGTCTCAATTTCACCCAATAAACACGATTGTATTGCATTATCCCATGATACAAAATACTCCACTGATAAGGTATACAAAAGACCAGATAATGCATAGTTAGGTATACAAATAGTTTAAATCGTTAATATTGGAGCTACCCGATCTTTCAGACCGTGCGCAACCCCTTGAGGAAAGAGTAATCTCCTGATTTTATCAAGACTTGGGATCAACAATGCTTTGGAGTTTGCGTTTTTCGACAAAGAAGACAAATTTTTCTCGAGAAATGATACAGGGAAGAAGTGAAGGAGGTTTGCATCGAAGACGAATAGCCGCGAGGGTATGAGCGGAGGATCTGAGAAAAGCGCTGATCTGTTATTATGGATCTTCAGCAAAGTTCGCGGGGTTAAGGAAGTTAGTCGGCGGCAGACAAAGTGAAGCACATTCTTATAATTACGCGGTGGTAAAGTCGTTCGGAAAAAGTGGAGCGAGGAATCCTATCTATAGAGTTATCTCTAAAAGCTTGAATTTGAGTGGAGGGATAGCGACTTTGGAGCAAGTCGGAACTCGTTAGAGAGAAAACTCGAGATTTGCAATCGTCTCATCTACTTTTAAGGATCATGAGAAAAATCAAGGCCTAATTCTTTGAAATTTCTTTTGAGATGTTTCAAAGAATTCAAGATGTGTTTTATGACAGGAAATATTTTGTTTTAGAGGAACTTGGCGATAGGTTTTAAGGAAATATTTCACCCTAAATGTGTTATCCGTATGTGTATTAGTAGAGCGAATTTAAAATGAGAAAATATCAGGACTAACATATTACGAGAAACTTATATGTACAGTTGGTAGAATCTAATTACATAAGTTCTCTCATAGAAGTGAAAATGAACCCTATCAAAATTTTCATTTGATGGAAAGGGTTGATCTTTCGAAAAAAATAAAACGTTTAACACATTTTAGACACGACTCTTAAATTGGGGCTTGAGGAATTCAAAAATGTACCATAAACAAGATTTCAATAAAGCACAGTAGGTGCTGAAATACTTAAATAATAATCTTATGAAAATCTTAAAGAATTCAAGGATATTCAAATATCTTGCGTAGAAATTACAAATGTCAGCTTCATAAATTGGCTTCATCAATCTAAGTCAAATCGCATATATCTTCGTAATAGATTCTATACGACATCATAATCTATAATATCCGGATGTTCAGAAATACATTATCCGACATGGTGCGGGTGATGCAAAGAAGACTTACATCGAGGCTAATAGTTTATCGCACCATAGAATCGCACGTATGCATCGCAACTTGGTCCTTGCAAACTCCAAGGGAAAGGCGTACAGGAAGGCGAGACAAGGTGACGCGATTTTCTCTCCTTAAAGGAATTATGATTAGCAAACAGGCTCGACTTTCTTCTTCACCCCACCTCCACCTAATCTCGTTAAACATGCACGATGTACCGGAGGTACTAACTCCGGGATGTGGTTCGCGGAGTGTGTCGAAGAGAAAGGAAAAGAGGCGATGTGAAGAGATGGCTGGTGGAAAGAGGAACTCGGGTTGCAGAGGGAGGGAAAAAGTCCCTCGAGGACGAACCTCAAACCTTCCATAAAGGACATCGAGGAAGAGAGAAGGGGATCAAACCTGCCGCCCTTAACCCGACGCTTTTTTGAGACGTGGAGCAATGCCTCGTCGCATTCCCTTCATCTTCTCATATCCCCTTCCAGGGTTTTCTAATTTTCGTCGTTTTCAAACGCCAGAAAATCCAGGAAGTGAATTGCAAACGAAATTGAATTTCTAAGGAGTACTCGAAATGGCTTTCATATCTGTGAAGACTGTTTATAAAATAGGAAGACGTTGCAAGGGTGGGTGCATGCAGCAAAAGCGAAGTCATACCGTAAATTAGAAAAGACTGAGGGTAGACTTGGAACTGACTTCGAAATGCCAATCATTAGTCTCTAAATCTTCTCTTTTACTCTAGTTAATCAGTGTTATGCGACTCCCAAACTACTTCTGGCGTTCCAACAATGACGTTAATGAGATGAATAGCGGTAGGACAAGTTGTTTTAATAATCCATTCTTTCCAAGAATGATACGTAATTACAACAAGCAAATACGATGCTAGAAAGTGGTATTCGTCTAAGTCAACCATTTTGGGCATTTGTCAGCTAAATGTAATGTAAGTTTCATTGCAATATAACAATTTGGTTGTTGTAGTGTTTGGTTAACATGCCTAAGAAATTTGAACGTGCCACCGCTTGCGCATTGAGATCGGTGATATGGTTTCTGATCGCCAAAAATATGCAACCGAGTGATATTTTTAGCAGAATGAATGCAGTGTATGATAAAGTAATGAAGGTTCGATCGCTCGTTGTTTATATCACTGGCCATACGTTGAAAGGGAGGGTATTATTGTAGGTGAAGATTACGCATAGATGTTAACTAAAATTTCAGGACTGTTTCTATCATCTTAGGGAATATTATCTATGTAAAATTATTGTTTCCATCAAGTAATATATGCAATATGCTTGGCGTGGGAGACGTTAACCACTTTTCTGATAATTTCAACTAGTTTTTAATTTCGAGGATTTCCTAAAACGGGAAAATTACAGCAGTGCATAATTCCTTTACGAAAGTTTATCCTACGCCGTTCTCCCAACAGCGAATACAATGAGGCTAATGATATTAAAGTAAATTTACAATAGATATATTAAGAGCGGTTGGTTTAAATCTCATTTTGGTCTTCGTCGGCCTCTGCAATCTGTAGAGTAGCCTTGCAACACTGAAGACCAGGGTTTTAATCCTGACTATGGCATGTTTGATTTCCTGCTTAAAATAAAAAGATTGTGAGAGTGGTCTCATTAGAAAAAAATTCGTCACAGTTAAGGCGTGACTATGATTATTATTTTGGATTCTCCTTGCTTAATGGAACTACTTTCCCAATTCCCGATCTTCCCGAGAATCGGGAACGAGAAAGAGCAAAAAAATTCAAGAAAGGGTAGAAAGGTATTCCGACTCAGAGTCCCTTTCCTCTTCCCATCTTTCTTCGTTTTCTTGGTAAATGTTGCACCTGATCACAGAAGGCAGGTTTTCGGAGATGGTATCGGAAAAGAGATAGGTTTAAGGAACGGGAGAAATGCTGCGGAACAGCCCTAGAGGGAATAGATGGGTGCGAGATGCCAGAAGACCTTTTAAGGGCGTTGTCAGAGAAAGGATGGGAAAAAAGGAGCAGAGTTTGCCTTTCTTTCTGGGGAGCAATTGCGAAGAGCAGAGGGCTTATGAGGTTGATAAGCGAGAGAATGAGAGAGTTCCGAGGGAGATGAAGGAAGTAAGGAGACAATAAAATATATTACGGGTGGGAGTGAAGAACAGAATGCTGATTGAGGGAGGAGGTCAATGTCGTATCACTGGTGAATTTTAAGAGATTTCACGGAAATGTGATGTAGAATTCAAATTATTGGAAGATTTTCGTAGAATTAAGCACAAAAATGATTGGGAAACGAGCTCACTTGCAGTGAAAGAAGACGGGTTCGGTAGTTGGTGGATAGTGAAAAAAAGTGATAAAGATGTAAATGAGTGGAGTAATGTTAAAGGATGATATTGATTACCTAAGTGAGTAGGTAACTGTCTGCGAGGTGATAAACGCTTTGATCTGTTACCCCAAATGTTTCCTCAAACTCATCATGCAGACAAGTTCTCTTAATTGGAGGATAACGAAGTAACCTTTCTGGAGATTGTCAATGAAATCGTAAAACTTAAATTTGGAAATGATATCCCCGTGAAGATAAATACCGGAAAAACTGTCTATGATGCAATAACAGGTGATAATAAAATAAAAGCTATTTTTAAATTACCAGGGAATGAACATTTCACGAAATTTCAGTATAGAAATTATGGGATTTACGCTAAAGTATTAACTTCATATCTGACGTCACGTAGATTAAATTGTAGTAATCATGGATGATAGAGGATTCGGACAGAAATCCGCCTTATCGATTTCATAAAAAAGGTTAAAAAATCTGTGGGCCTCGGAAGTGTAAGGGCACTCTCCCAAGACCATATAGTTTCACCTTTGTGTTTCCCTATCAAACGACTGCTGATCGAGATCGTAGAGCATTCGTTTTCAAACGAAGAGATAATTATTATTACTGAAATATTTGGAAGCAAAATTTCTAAGAATCATCTCTATATCTAGTAATACAAAAGATAACAGAACAAAATAGTTAACAACCAGATAGTTGGGTTTTCTAACAGAAAAATAACGGACTTCTTTGAAATAGGTGGTGAAAATGAAATGGAACGTACCGGAGAGGAAAGTTTGAATATGAAAAAATTAAATGGAAAATAAAAGAGGGAAGGAAGAGTTGTACTCTCTGTAAAAGATACATCATATCTGAAGGGGAAATTTTGCGAGTTTTCTTAAAAATCAGTGGCAACTGAATTAACTCTTTCTCTCCACGATTAATGTTTCGCAAATTTTATTTTGAAAAGTGAAAAAAGTAACCATGAATCCAGTTATGAGCACTTAAACATTTGGGTCGAGAGTGTATCGTTCAATTAACCAGACACGTTATTGATTTCAGGAAACGGCAAGGCAGTAAAATTTTCCATTGTCTGCAACATTCGTTCTACATTCCCTACCTCCAGTCATCAAGTAGTTATGGAGGATACAACCTCAAGCAGAACTTCATATTGTCTCCATAAAACTCGCGAAAGTTCATTGACTCCGTCTTTTTCGAAAGTCATCCATTTGAATCGCTCCGGTTTATTTGTAAACATAACTTAAACTTATGCGTTTGTTTACAGATACGCGCATAAACACGTATTTCCTGCCACATATAACGTTCGCGATTTAAGAGCGTGTTTTCGTAATGGCCCCTTGATGCGCTTTACAGCATCAGAAGGGAAAGAAAACCTCACGTACATCGACCTCACATTTCTGCGTCTGCGGATGGGCAAATAAAGGAGCGTAACGATGAATTTGATTCGAAAATTATGAAGGCGAATATATGGGAGATATGGCTCGGTTTTACGTCATCGTATCAAACAGAGTCCCTGTGCATCGTCCTCTGGGGAAAATGTTGGACCAAAGCGATCTCATCAATTTCTAAACTTGGCTTCCACTATTTCATGTCGTTGGTGTTATGACGCGCCCGATTAAGGGACGGATTAAGCTCGGGTTTCCATGGCAATGAGCGGGAAGAGGTGGATTATATCCATCCGGGACAGGCTTTGATACCGATAATTTTAATTTCGCCAAATTCTCCCTCACGATAGTTTCCGTTCGAAATTCACTGAAAATTTTTCGGCCTAGTTTTTTTTATTTAGCCTTTTCGATGACCTTTAAAACAACTGCTTTCACAACCAAAGGTATAGGGAGGGAAAGTAAGCTCCACTCAGTTCATTTTCCTAGATGACTTTAAATTTCTGTACTTGATCAGTAAGATTTCCAACGATGGGTATAAATCTATATGAGATGGAAAATAAACGAATACGAAAGCAAACAATAGAACTGCTGCATCAAAACTACTGCTTGTTTACGATAGTTTCTGTGAAGCGAAATAGAAATAAATAGTGAAATTGATTCATGAAAAATTTTATCGCTCATATCAACGTATGGATGCCTCAAGGCAACGCTAAGGTCTTTAAAGCATTGTTTGACTCTAAATGAATAGTGACGTTTTGAACAGTTCCGCGATTTCCAAACTTTAAAACCTTGGTTTCCTCCGAAAATTTTATCGTAAATATAAATTCACTGAATTTCCTATTTAATAACTGTTATTATATTTTCGTAAGATTGAATATATGAATCCGGAAAATTAACTACCTTTTTAGTACCATATATAATACAAATAAATGGTAAACAATGGTACATACATATATGGCACTCCTGATACCATTTCAAGAACGGAAAATTACCTTTGGTTTTCCATTGACTCATTTTTCAATAGTTTCATAAAAAACTTCATTAAATTCTGACATTTGATATCCTTCCCACGCTTTGAAAATACGCGAGGAAGGGCAAATATTGGCTTATAAAATTCATAAGTAAACAGGGAATGACAAAAATATATTTTGGGAATGGATAAATTCGGCTGTTCGACGAAGATACAAAGAAAATCAAGTCTGTCACTTTTGTGAAAGGCCGTAACGTAATTTACGCTGTAAACTCGGAATGTTCCTGGATATAAAATTTATTACAGCATGGGATGGCATAAAAGTTTGAACATAAATAAAAAGAGTGAGTTTGAATGCTTCAAGATTGCGTCCCCGTCGTAAATCCTACAGTGTGGCAACCATTACTAACATTCCTTCAACTTGATTCAGAATCGCCTGTGTGCTACTTATACCATTGCACTAGTTGGAATCCTCTGATTTAAAAATATAATTGAAAAGCAGGTCAATTTGATTCGTACTCAAGCATTATTTTTATGACGACTCAGTACATACATACTAAAAGAATCGTAAATAATTGTTTTAAATCAAGCATGAATAATCTTGCATTCCTCTGTTGAGTTGGTTGATACTCCGAGTGCCTCGCCGAGTTTAACACGTTCACTGCGGATACCACAATTTCCAAAGCATTTATCACTCCAACGGTGGGGTGATCCGCAGTAAACGTGTTGATTGTAAGATACTGAAACTTCTATTTGAACACTTACTTTATTACTATATTCTACGAAAGTTGAATGAGGAAAACTACATGAATTGCCCGCTCACCGGTGCATGTGAGCTACAGAGGCAAGTCTGCTTATTTTAATTCCATGAAGTTTAGAATCCAACGACTTTTGTCTTATTCCGTATCTCCGAAGAATTTTCTAAGGAGTACTTTCAAAATAGTACATTGTTAAAGCATAATTCTGAATAATATTCGATGGAGTTTGATTTACATATTTGCAAAATATACATACGTATCTGATTATAAGAATCATTTAGATTCAGATGCCCAATCTATTGACGCCTTCAAGTTTCATGATTGGTTATAGTAAAATATAGAAGTAGGGAATAAAGTAATTGAAACCTTGAAAATTGAAGTCAATCATTACATTGTATACGAATCACAAACGTTTCCCTCGTACCAAAATATAAGCTTAGGTGTATGAAAGGCCCTCACGGAATTTATCTCGCTGAAAAAAGGGCCAATATAATCTAATTTAATCCAAATATTCGTATCATCATCGGTCTTGATAAGGCATTAAATGGAGAATTATCTTAATTTATTTGACTAGATTGAGACATAAAAACTATTTCGATGCTCAGTGTAATTAATCACCTTCAGAGAATGTAATAAAATATTTTCCTTTAGTTAAGCCGTTACATAGGATTTATGCGCATACCTCTTCGCTTAATATTTTTAGCAGCAAATCCGGCATCGGACTATTTAAACGCAGCCACTCACTCACTTGCGGCCTGAAGATTTCACTTGCGGTCCACCGATAGAAGAGGTTGCCCCTCCCTGGTCGATCGAAACACGAAAGCCATTATCTGGCCTTCGTGTCTTTCAATGTTATCCCAAGGCTAAAGTCTCGACTGAAACAGCTCCTGTCAGAGATCCAAAACATCAGGTTTCCAAGCGTAAACGCTGGAGAGGGACGAATTTGAACCCTTTTTCTGTTCTCTTGCCCACTTTTCAAGGACAACGCGAGTGGCGATTCATACCGTTGCATTTCTGTATCCGAGAAATGAAAAAGTCCGTGAGCCTTGACACTTTGAGAGAGACATTGCCCCAAATTACATTATCAGAGCCGAAAGTCTGGAGTTTCTTTGTTACAGAAGAGTAAAAATTCTCTAATCAAGGATCAGACTAAGATTAAGGTCGAGGAGGGCTTACCTTAGCTAACGAAAGCGAGAAAGTGGGACGGATTTTTAACCAGAGAAAATGAATGGAAAACAAAAATAGCTCAGAAAGAGAAATTAGCAAATGAAAGCATTCAATGGAGACGTTATTAGTGACACATCCGATATATTGGCACGATAAGCAATGTGAGTAGAAAACTCATAGTATAATTTGTTCAATGTGGACCCAAAACCTTACACGAAAAGATAAGGAAATGCACAAAAATTGTGACAAATAAGGCTGGAAGACTCGTAGAACGGGAAAAAGGAAAGATAATAGATATTAGATTATGAGATAGCAATGACAAAGAAACACGATTATAAAAGTGAGAGGGAAAATAAAATGGAAAATGCTATCCGAAGCTGTAGAACATTCTTTAAAAGCCATCCATTTTACGAATAAACAGACAAGAGAAAAACTTTGCATACTTCCACTGCTTATTCGATAAGCGGTTTTGCAGCAGTATCATCAGCCTGGTGATGAATAAATGTGGACGACACAAAGTTTTTCTTTTGTTGAGTCATGGCCTTCGATATTGTTACGTCTGAGCTTATCATTTAGGTAAGTCATCATTTTTGAAAATGGTGCACTCGAACTTGCACTTTAGCTACCTCTTGCGAGATCTAAAGAGATGAATATTTCACTGGATTCAGGAGCGGATTTATAATTAGGCGCATTAGGCGCAAGCCGAGGGCTTCAATCAAAGGTGATCCTCGTATGACGTGCAAGTACATGCAAATAAACTCTCAATGAGAAATTAATCTGTTTTTGCTTCAAGAAAGAATTTTATATTTGTTGAAAAACATGCTTATAGAATATGTTAATTGCTTATGCTACTATATAATGTAAAAAGTCTGTACTATAAAGTCTATAATGTACAGTATATTGTAATTTATAGAGGTAAAATGTATAGTCATTCGAAACTTGTTTGTTTATTCTTGCCGTAGTGAAGCGAATAAGATTTCTATGAGCTGTATATTTATATATATTACAAAAATATAGAATATTTACTCTTAATTCCTAGTGGGGGGATCGATCTGATCATTGCGACTAGAGCTCCGCCCAGTTTAAATCCACCCCTGACTGGGATGCACCAATTGCATAGTTATTAGATGTATTTATACAGAATTGTATAAAAGAAGTACGTATTTTTTTTATTCATACTATTCTGTCAAATAGAAAATGGTTGCGATTGTATCCATGAGTTTGGGTTCAATGAGGGACAGAACTGGGGAATCAATAGAGCCACCTCAAGAGCTCGCAAATTTCAGCTTGATCTCTAGGATGGAATGAGATGAACGGAGAGAAGACCGCGACGAAGAATACGAACGAAGAATGGATGAAGATAAGAAAAAATATCGTGGATCAAGAAACACCTGGAAATATCGAGAGAGAGAAGCTAGAAGAATCCAAATGTAGGGTCGAAGCTGAAGTCGAGGAGAGGAAACAAATATGAATGCAGGCCCTGTCGCAGAAGTTCTGTTCCGAAGGGAAGAAGAACGAAAGGAGTGGGGGCGAGCGGAAGATGAAAGATTTGGGACGTTGAGGCCATCTGAAGATTTTTAAAGCCATAAAGAGGCAGTTGGGAAGCGAAGGTGGGGCGGATGCGGGCGTTTGGCGGAATTGGATAAATTGGATCCAGTGGTGGGCAGCGGGAGAATGGACTCATAGCAAATGCGAAATAAAAAACTCAGGAACAAAGGAAGGGACGATGGCGAGCGGGAAGGAAAACAGAATTTCCGATCGGGTAATTGTTAAAAGATGATACGTGGAGAGATGGAAAGATCAAAAGCTTCCAAAGGGAATAAAAGAGAGGTTAAATGGAGGGAAAATGGGCTCTAAGAGGATGAGTTGAAAGTATGGAGGAGGTATGAGTCGGGTTCGAAAGAAAGGGACGCCACAGACCGGAAAAAATGGGAATGGGATGTGATGCGAAATCGATGCAGAGACGGAGGAAAATATTACGACTGACAAGATGTTTTACGATACAAAGAATAAAGGGAAATATTGATATAGGAAATAGGGAACGGGGAAAAGTTGAGAAGACGAGCGTGAATATTGCTCATTGAATGGTATCTATGACCGGAGGAAGAAACCACTACAAAAAGATGGATGAAAAAATAAGTGGGGGAAAATGGTCGATGGGGAAAAGGGTTGGAAAATAGGAGTGGAACGGCGTTGAATAATGAATTCCGGGATGAATTCGTAGCGGAAATGGTGAAGAGTCGGGACTGAAAATGGCTTCGTTCTAAAAAGAAGACACCGAATTCATTGTTTCAAAAGAGTTACGATTTTTTCTCATCGCCCGGAAAGACTTCAGTTTTAGGAAACTTTCTGTTGCTATTTAGCTAATTTTACTAACATTAACTGTTGTATTAGAGAAATTGTAGCGACGAATAAGTTGCAGTGAGCAATTTATATTTTACCTTTTCTTTGAATACTAGGTATTTAATTCTCTATTTCGCTGAAAAAGATAACATTGAGTTTTGATTCAAAATAAATTAAATCGTTATTTTTAGCAAATAGCTTTTCATTTCCAGTTTAATATCTTAATCTTGAATCATACACAGTACAGATTTCACCTTGAACTCGATGGTTGTCCATTAACCTTTAAATTGACAAAGAAAATATCAAGTGGCTGCGGAAGTGGAAATCGATTGTTAACTTAATAGAAGTGGAACTTATATCTTATGCAGATGCCACGCAATGATGCGATACGTTTTGTAAAGAATTGTTACGACAAGTCAGTGAGTGTTACGCAAATGCTTCAGGACGCAGGATGGGAATCTTTAGAAGATAGAAGGCTTAAAAAAAGGATAAATCTACTTAATAAATTTAGAGAAAGCACGTTCACAGATGACGTAGCTGACATAATGCGTCCCCCATGTTATATAGGCCTTTCTGATACTGCGAGAAAAATCAGAGAGATAGATGCTAGAACAAGTCGTTTCCGAAATTAATTTTTTTTCCACGAACGATACGCGAAACCAATCGATCAGTGAAGTAAAGTCATGATACTTGCACTCAATGTCATACGCCGAAAGGCGGATTGCAGGGTTCTTATGTAGATGTAGATGCAATCACGAGTAATTACGAGTGAACATTTTCAGTTAAGAAATTCATTTGAACGTGGGATGACTTGTTAAACAGAAACTGAACGAGAATGCCAAGAAGAATACTAGATCATTCAGTGTAATTTTCGTCTCTCCATGTAATAAGTACAAAATTCTTCGGCTCCTGAGAGTGGTTATCCGTGAAACTCAAAACTGAACATCGAGAATGAAATATTAAGGCTATGAATCCCTCAGAACTGGCGAATTAATCAAAATGGATTTGATATGTAGAATATGTATGGAGAATATATTCTTATCAAGCTATTAGATTAGAAACAGTTATTTAATAAAAGTTTTAACAGAAACACTCAAAATCAAGTCTGTCAGGTCATATTTCAAACAAGAGTGGTAGAACGCCTTAACGTAACGGATCGGTTTATCGTGAACAAGTCGAACACCATCCCCATGTCCGAACCAAACGGTAGCTCTCACCTCCTTTTTCCCATATAGACCAATTCGAAAGCCTTTTTAAACGGGACTCATAGGGATCGGGTTAAAAAGGCATCGAACGGTAACTCAGAGGGATTTATAAAGACTCGAGCTGGAGAACACGGTAGTTGGGAAATGAATGCAATCTGAGAGCGGTTGAAGGACAGACGGGGAAAATTCGTCGTGGATCGTCGAATATCTAAGTCAAAATGACGCTCTCCAGAGAAGGAATTCGAGTCCAGCGGAAAAAATCAAAAGGAGAAAATCGAAAAGAAAGGAAAAGATATAGCTTTCTGGAATTCTGCGCGAAGATCCCTCTTCTCGAACCCGAAAATGGAAAGGAGAAGTTTGTATTCTTCTCGAAAAAGTCTCAACGATTGGCATCCGATGAGTGGATATTGGCGGTTGAGGGAGAAGTGGACGGGCGAAAGGGAAGGAGTTGAGTGCGTCCTCGGCAAAATTAAAGCGGAGACGATTTGGATGCCATAAACGGAAATAATTGAAGGGGAGAATATGCGGAAGAAGAAGGGGAAAAATTCCCGATCCCGCGGAAAGAATTAAATCCGAAGAAGACGATGTTTGAGAAGAAGAGGATGTTTACTTAGCAAAAATATGCCATGGGGTCCAATACCTAAGCCACATCTTGTATTAAAGAAGGAAAAAATGGAGAAAATTTCCTAATGAGACCTGTGGATAGCGAAGCGCGAAACAGCAAAAATTACAAAGGGATCAAATTTAGATGTGTAGTAGATTAGCAGTGTAACTCATTTTAAAAACCAATTTTCAGATGTATTTAATTTCGAATAGAATATGGAATGATAACGATGTAATTATTGCATGAATTTGAAATTTGCTTAAGCTACCCCCTAAGACTTTGGGGCACATTTCACAGTAAAGTGGTGCCTTGGTTAACGACGGTCTTAGTTAAGGACATACTTGGTTAACGACGAGTAGCTGTGATAAAAAAAAAGTATCTGGGACCGACGCAGTCTTTCGTTTGCATCGCCTTCTGAAGAAGATCGACAATCAAAAACTCCTCTTATTACCGTATTTTCTGGTAGATAACTCGCGTTTTATCTATACAAAAATATAGAAAAACGATAAAAATAATAGTGCGTGGTATACAACGGAAAATCTCATTTCATTGAATACCTTGAGTATTGAACTCGGAAACAAATGACTAAACAACACACGTCATATATAGCGGAAGTCACGGAGTATATACTCACGTACTAGGGCAATTTTATTTCAACCGACATATTGTAAATGTTAACGTAATCAAATAATTCCATTCAAAATACAAGAGTAATTATCATAAATATTACAGTAGTGAAGAAACATTCGCGTCAACATAATAAAAATTATGAAATGCTCGTTATCAATGCATTTATCACAGAAGAAATGTTTGAAATGCATGTTATCTATACATTATAAGAGTGAAGTGATTTTAAAAATGCGTGTTATCTAGTAGGTGCCTGTTATTTACCAGAAAATACAGTACTATGCATTTCATGAATAATATTTTTTGTTGCAAATATAGTTGAAAAATTATGTGTACCAAATTAAAATGACATTTAAATGAGTTTTATCTACATATTTGACATGCATTATGGTTGTGGAAAGTCGCGCCTTGGGTAACGACGGTCTTGTTTAACGACGTTCTTGGTTAACGACGACAATCTGGGAACTGGGCACCATCCGTTAACCAAGGTGCCTCTTTATTCTTGACGGACATCGGAGCAGTAACCAGACTGACAAGCCGAAAAATTTCTAATAGTAATTTTAAAAGTGCTTCGACAACTAGGGTCAATTCGCACCTGAGCCCCCACCAGAATTTGAACCCGGAACAGTTGTCACCGAAGTTGAACGCGTTATTCACATCACGTCATGGCTATCTGGGGGCCCCTGAGAAAATTTCCTGCATTATGTACGCCGGGAAAGTAGCAAATCATTCTGAAATGACACAATTGCAATTTACTTTGTGGAATTTGTACTGATTTTGTGATTATATAGTTATTTTACGATGTAATTTCACCAAGTATCGCTCACGAACGTTCATTTTAACTGCCTTGACGATTTCAACGGACTGAATACACGAGGACGGATATATTTCAATCAACCCAACCGAGCTATCGAATCATTTCGTCTTCGACTTACCAATTTTTATTCCGCGCACCGATAATTTCCAATCGCCCACGATTTCGGACCTTTCTTCCTCGCCGGAGTTCAATTTCCTGGGATTGCGAAAGAGTTGAAATTCGAGTAGGCGACAATACGGGCCGTAAAGGATGCAGCAGGAGAAAAAAAAAATCGGAAAAATGGAAAATCGCTGAATTGGAGGAAAAGCGAAGGGCTCGGCGGGGGAGACATCTAGGACACGGCAAGACGGCGAATGGATCCCGCGAAGAAAAGAAATGCTAGAGAGGGCGTGGGAGTAGCTCGGAGTGTTTCGAGTGTAAAGAATGGTAGGGCAGTTTCGGCATCGGGAGTAGATTGCGGTGACGGATATTGGGGAAGCTAAAGTGCACGAAAGGGTATTGGAAAGGGAGGCAAAAGAAGTTGCTGGGGAAAGACGGATGGGTTGGGGATGTAGGCTGGTTAGAGGAGCCCGAAAGGAAAGAGGATATAGAGAAGAGTTAGGCGGAGCAAGGAAGAGTGGGCTGCGAGTGCGGAGAGTGGAGCAATATCGAAGTGGTACGAGGCAGGAATTTCGGAGTATGAGATGAAGGGGAGCGAGGCAAAGCGGTGTTGTCTTTTCATCCTTTTGTGTGTGAGAATGGCGAGGGAGACGCCTTTGGAATATAGGACGTGGACTCGAAACGGAACACCGGAACCGAAACGAATAATGCGAGATGTGAGGTGAGGAGCGGCCACTTCAGAATGGATGGAGAAGGAACGAAAGAGAGGAATCTGAAGGAAGAGGAGAGAGGATAATGGAGAGAGGAGTGTAAGAGGTGCGGTTTACATGGTCGTATTCAATTTTTCTTGGAAGAGGTTGCGTCTCGAACTTGGTCATGGTGTTCGTCCTTTGTTAATAAGACGCTAACTACTTATAGGTTATGCAGCCATAGTCTTGGCGTTATGACCCACGTTGGAAACCCTCTGCGGAATAGCTGCGCGTAACTAATGGTAGAGAGATGGAGCATGTGGAATCGAAACGAAGTATATAAGCTTTTCTACACAATGTTGTAATGTACCAGGGAAATCTCGCCATGAATGCAGTTTGAATACAAAGTGGAGAATTAAATTTCGGCAATCTTATTTATACTTTTATCCCACATGCTTTACTTCCTGCCAGTAGAAATCTCCAAGTTGGAGGTGGGCTAATTTATTAAAGTTGCTCATACCTGGTTAATACATTATAAGAAGATACTGGTTTAAAACGCTGCAAGAGCCGTTTGGCCAGCGGCTCGTGCTTACCCGCTGAGACCAAGCCAGGAAGCAAGGGATAGGAAACGGATTAACCGGCCCTTTAGGAATTACCTATATAAAAAATAAGATAGGTAATTCCTAAAAAGTCGGTTAGTCCGTTTCCTTTCTTTTGTTTCCAGACAGTATCAGAGGGTAAGCGCGAACCTTCGGCGAAACGGCTCTTGGAACAATTTAAATCTCTAATTCATTAACATCCGTCTCCCATTTGCTTACTTTACCACAATATGGGCAGAATAATTCCTTCCTAAAGAAGATTGTATAGAAAGGTATATACTGAGGCATACCATATACATTCATGCTGTAAAATGTTTGCTAATATTTTTTAAAATGTAAACTATCCGTTGTAGTAGTGATGTACAAATATATATTTTGATATATATGCATTTTTTTCTGTTGCTGCTCTAATATAAAGATATTCTTATAAATAGATCTCTCTTTCTTATTTTCTATTTTTAGTATTTTATCGTTATGGTTGGAAGAATTGTACCCCCAAATCAGGAATTATTTTCCTAATAGCTCTTTGTATTCACCGGAGAGTTTTACTCTGTTTTTGTTTTTTAGGAATAAACACATGCATGCCGTTCCAAACGATTTACATTGTAAAGAGATTTACACGTTATGAAGGCGTTAAGACGTTTCGGTGGGTTGGTAGTTAGCGTGAATGATCATTACGATTCATTCCACACACTTAAGTGAACATTATTATACATTTAAAGATTAATAACTTTAATCTTGAAAAGCATTCTGTACTTTGCCCTATGATAATAGCCGTAGTTAAGATGATGATAGTCGTAGCCTCTCATGCATAGGTAATTCAACGGAGTTACCACATGAAGGCACTAATGCTTAAGCCTAATAGTATTGTATGAAGTGAAGATAGCGTGGTTAGCACTACGCTTCTACCGCTTATTATTTTAGTTTTACCTCCGGTTCATATTTAACAGGCTGAATCGATTTCAGGCCTCAGACCTCGAATATCCCGGCAGATTAACTGCTCCAGAACATGATGAGCTATGATGAGCTAGATGAGCTATGATGAGCTAGATGGGCTTTGCACCGCCTAGGCCTCAGCTTGAATGATGATATGATAGTTTGAACGTAATTTAACTGAATCCTCTAGTACTTGAATTATTTGAAGAATTGGGCTAGAGAAATGCCATATAATGGCGGCCATAAAATTGCATAACCAATCGTGGCCTGAATTGAGATGAGCTGCGGTGAAAGTAAGGGAATTCGTGAAGGGAAGAGGAGAAGGAAATAGTAATGGAATAGATTCTAGATACGACTTGGGATAGCGTTCGAGTCTAAATGGAGAGTTGATAGAGAAGAGATAGCGGTGGAGTTCCGAGTAACCGTAGCAGACTCTTGGACCACTCCCTCCATCCCTTCCTCTTAAAGGTGAATGGGCGGAGTTTGAAAGTTTTTCAGCCTTGGGAGAGGTCGGGGGACTCTCCTCGAATTGATTCCTCTCTAACCTTCCGCATTCCCCCTGCAGGACAATTCCTTGAGTGCAGAAATCCACGGACGTCCCGTGCCTTTCATTTCGAATTTTGCAGACGCGCGACGGGAAAAGAGGTTGGAAGTTTATCGTTTTCATCTTTTAATGGGCCCGACGTCCCGAATATTCCAGCGAATTCGCTGCGATCGAGCGGACGGCAGGGGATGTCTTCTCGTTGAAATGGATGGGCACAAATATAACTGTCATTTCGTGAAGGAGTTTCTTGCGCTGGGGAGAGGTGGCGAAACCTTTCATTTTTCACAGCGAGCGGATGCAACTGCATTTCGCGTGATTTGAGGAGTCTCGGATGACGGTGTGATCAATGCGGATTTGCTGGTGAACGCGAAAGGAAAGAGATTTAGGAGATGTTGAGAGGATGAAGAAGATTTGTATTGAAAATGCGTGAAGGTGCAAAAATGAGATATTAAAAGACCTTAAGCGTTGTTTTTGGCTTTTGTTTGCGAGGTTTGTGGCGGGAGCGAGAGAGTTACTGCGGCGCTAGGGTCACTTTCCTCATTTTTACGTAGGCTTAATGAGGTATTTGTCGATGAATCACATACATTTTCTATTTTAATCTGCTTCTTTTTTAGTTTTCGCCTTCTTTCTTCCGAATTAAAGCAAAGTAAGAACTAAATTGCCCATAAAATGTATGAAAATCGCCGGTGAAATCTGGAGCTAAATCTTAAATTTGATTAATAGTTTGTTTGGATCGGTAAAAGTGTGGATGTTTAGGTAGATGTAAAACATTTCTGCAATGAGAACGCCTAAAACAGCCAATTAATATAAATGAATGTTTAAGATTTTAAATTAGTATTAAACATTTTTTTGTTTTTAGAAAGGCCTGGAAAGTTACAAATTAAATCAAAAATATTTCAATAAAATCTTAGGTTTTGTTTCTACCGGTTTTTAAGATGTTGTTCCCGTACTCGTATTGCCTTCAAATTGTTTTAAGGTCAATTTTAACGGGACGTTTCATGGTTAAATCATTTTAAAATATTGATTTAAAGAATAAAATATTCCTTTTCAAGAAGGAGGAATTAAATTTTTACTCTGACTAGTTATACACTCAGTTTATTTCACAATATTTCACGCGATTAAAGAACTACGTCTAAATAGTTGTCTCTAGTGTTTGTTTAATTCCTTTTCGCATCATATTCTTATCTTTAGATAAACCACAAAATTATCGTATCATAATTAACAATATCTTTAGTAAATTATAGAAAATTAAGTAAGTTTTACAGTTTCATATATAATCTATATTATAAAAAATCTATTTTTTAATCCAGAAGTAGAGGCAATTATGCGTTTGAATAAATGAATTACGGCTAATTCTAAACACTAAAAAATATGTGACCTTTAGACGATAAGAGTTATAGAATTTCTTAAGCTATCTGTGTTTTTAACCTGCAAGGAATATTTGGAGAGAAATGAAAATTCATAGAAAATGGCTAAGTTTCGTGCTCCCTATAATGTAAGAGAAATCGCGAGATACTTTTTTAAATTGCTTTTTTTCCAACGGGTACTAATATAAGTCCATGCACAATATTTTTTGACTCTCTTTATTTTCACTGAAATTTATTCCGTTTTAATTTCTAAAAGAAAAGGGAACCTTGATGAGATGCGATAAAACAGTGAGTGTTAGTTACATGAAGAAAGTGTCCTAGTTATTCTGGAGTGCTATCAATTCCACAAACTTCCGATTTATCTTTTACGCTCCTTCATGCGAATCTTCTTCTGCATAAGATGATAGCTTCAAAATATATCGCGGAAGATTTCCATCAGCGCATCTAACTTTTACTCCCTAGAGATCAAATTACGAAAGCCGCAATCAGCTGGGGATATTCAAATAATTTACGTTTGAATAATGCATTTAGAGCTGTAGAGTACCTATGTATTCATTGGTAGCAACTTGATGATTCCGGTATGGCATGGTCTTCTGGGCAAAGGTTACCACCAAAGGCAGAAAATAGCGCATCATCTATTCGTGGATTTTCAAATAAAATGATTTTCGTATCCTGTTCATGGTAAAGCGTTGATTCTGGAGAAGGAGAAAATATTCAGTTGTAAAAGCCTCAGCGAAGTAGACTCAGAATTCCTTCATCACCAACTTGAACATCATATCACGATTACTCTTCTGTTGGAGAAAGTCCCCCGAAAAACAAGAATAAGTAGTTCACTACAGCTGTTATTTAGTAGTTTTATCAGAGAGATACATAATGGCTACTTAAATCACTCGATGAAAACACGTCTAGTCGTTTTTCAAAGGACAAAGAGTAGAATACCTCATTATAAGAAGTAGGTATCAGATAAAAGGCAGGAGTTAATAGTTTAAGGAGAGAAAAGGGAAAGATTGAGAAATCGAGGAGAAAGGAAGAGAGAGAGGTAATGGGGTAAAAAGAAGAGGGATTCAATTGAATTACGAAATAAAAATAATTGAGAAATAATATTTACACTTTGTTGAAATATAAATATGTTAAGACATAAGAAAATTATATCTTCAGTTGGAGTTAAGGAGAAATGCAAATTTCGTAAATTTGTAATACAATAAAGGGAAAAAATCTATGAAGACGGGAATGGACTGGGGAAAACGTGGATTGCTAGAGGATGATGATAGAATTTTCATAAGGGAATCACAGCGTGAGTAATATTTACAGACTCAGTTACTAGGAAAGAGTGAAAACTATATTAAATACGTGCAATTCATAAATACAGTTTGCGATATTGGCAAATCAATCCACATACTCTCTTTGCATATTCTGACGGGGATAACATTACAAAATTATTTAACGGTTGTGAAGGCAAAAATGAACGGGTTAAAAAAACTGGATCTGAGGAAACAGAAAAATAGAGAAGAGAAAGATAAGGAAGAAAGTTGTCGCCGTAGAAAAGGCAGCAACCGAGGTTTAACGAAAGAAACAAGGGAGAAAAGAAGAATATGGTATGGGGGTAAAAGAAATGTTTCTGTCTCGTGTAAGTAATGTATCGTTGTTCTCAATTCCCGTCGAAAGTGTCATGCTGGGTACACATATATTAAAAATCCATTTATGTTTTTGTTGATGCCATTTGACGTGAAAATGGAAAAGGGAAATGACATTCACTCATTGTTTCTAGCATCCCGCAAAAATATATGGTAGATCGGGCGTTTAAATAAAAGAAAGGTTATTCAATATGCATTGGGACACCCAAGTACGACGAATGCTCAAAGCAATATATAACAGCTCTGCGTCACCTTTCGTTCCATGCCATAAGGCATTGGTTTAACTATGTACAGTAAAATATTTACAGATTTTGAACACGACATAGAATAAAGGTGAAAAAACATGAAAGACAGAAAAAAGAAGAGATACGAAAAAGGCACGAGAATGGACGCCACGGTCAATTAAAAGGCGATTAACTAAAACAAGTGAACAGAAAACATTGTCCAAAATGCTATAACTTCCAAAAGGGTAACCAAAATAGCCGTACTTTCATGTCGATCGAAACAAAAATGCATCGCCGAAGTTCATTGTATTCCCTCATGATTTATAAAGAAGCAATATAAAAAAATGAGCGAGTTTATTTACAGAGGATGGTAATTTGTCGTTCTCAAACTTTTGCTTCGTAAGAGTACGATGCCAGAGGGAAAAACAATGCGAGTTTCTTTTTAACCATGCAGCAAGCATATTCCTTCCATGCATACTGAAAGAAGCATTGCAAAAAACGAAAGCAGCCAAATTTTGATGAGCATTTCCCGACACTTGCGCCAAAATTCCGCAGCTTTGTACAGCATCCTTTGTTTATCAGGATCCCGAATCGAATTTCGCTTTCGTCTCCCACGTAATCTTTTTCCTATCCAAGCCGTCTCGAAGCGCTCCCGCGAATACATTACTCGCTTCAAGTCTTCATTTGCATTCGTCTCCAGGTCGGCGCTAACGTGACGAGCTAAACATGACTTAAGTCTTGAATTTCCTCTCGCGAAATATTGAAACGTAGCCTTTTTATTACGCGACGCGTCGTCATTTTCATCGCTGCCCGGTTTATTTCTTGCGGACCGTTTCGTTTTCAAAGCGGTGCAGCTTCTTAATCAACGAACCGATGGAAAATAACGAAAACAAATGCCTTTGCTATCGAGTGCAAGAACTTGTGCCCGTAACTTCCTCAAATCTCCGCCTCAGGTTACGATAACCACAGTTTATTCGGCTCGAAATAAGATGACATCTCAATTGCAGGCGTCTAAATTCCAATGGAAGAACCCGTAGGATGATACGAAACGCATTTGTATTTTCTTACGCCTTGAAGAAGCTGAGTTGAAAATAATAGCGCGTAATAATAAATGCGTTGCCCGTTTCATCCGCGAACTCGATTGCTCTTTCTTCTTCGCATTTATCCTCTCTATGTTATCGACGGTCGTTCACGTCGCCAATTTTATACCTTTCCCGCACGCAGGGAGAGTTTTCTAAAGAACGAAGATACAAGCAGCACTCCGTAAAGGGGGCGTTCTCTGTATCTTTTTTCCAAATATTTTTTGGGACGGTCTCGAGGATGAGGTATAGGGATTAGGGCAAAAGGAGTAAGGATCTGGCCGAGACAAGCCGAGGAGGGGATTAAAAGCTCCCTTCGTTGCCTGAGGTCTGCAGAAAACGATTGCATACGACTCTCAACCGCCTTAGCTTCGAGTCCAAAAGGTCGAATCCGAAATTTTTATGCGGCTCATCTCCTGTGATCCCTTCCGCGATTCTGTCTTTACCTGCTGTCTCTTCTGGTCACGTTTTATTTGTGCCTCCTCTCGATTCGCATCACTCCACATCCCGCCCGCGCAAAGCCCTTCGGAAATATATAGGTCGAGTGTTTCGAAAAGGAGGATCTGTTACGAGCCACGGCGTTCTGAGAGCAGTTAGCTCGTCACCCTAATAATATCTCTTCTCCTCTCGGAACCACTAGACCTTGTGAGACGATTTTTTCGGACCTTTCTGCGGTTGGTAATGAAAGTTTGGGAGGATTTGAGTCGTGGGAATTGAAGTAGGACAGCTAGACTGGAAATGTTCTAACGCCGATTCCCCTCAATATCGCGTGGATTTTCGAATTCATCCAATAACGCGCAATACTTCAAGTTGCACATTGCATTTCAATAGACAAGAACATATTGCTAGTTGGAGTTTAGTTAAAAATTAGTAAGGAATAAGTAAATAAAATGATCGTCAGTTATTATATTTCGCTAGATAAATGACAAGGATCACAGAATTAGAAAGAAACCGACTTCTTCCCTAGAAGCTATTGAATATCTTAAGCTAATGGAAGCGATTGACCATACAAGTTTGAACACTCATTGCAGCCTCTATGAGAAAAAAGATTTGGACAAACTTACACGTTCGAAATTTTATTAGAAGTAAAGCAAATGGAATGTAAAAAGGTCTCTTCTGATTAGAATATCACAGGTCAATCACTTAACTAGTTGATTGTTTGTTTTTCAAGTTGAGTGATACTGCCGCATTTGTTGCCTAAGAATGGGAAACCCAAAGATACATTTCCAAATTGAATTAGTCTAGAATTTATTGAAAATATCATTTCTATGTTTAACGCTCATCTTATCATTTAATAAATAAGATCATCTCTTCTAATGATCGCGAAATATGATCGATGGATATTTGTAAATCTTTGTGCATTGCAATGAGTACCTACGTATGAAAGGTGCTTTAATCACCCCTGTAACGTCCCGTATTTCCTTTCAGTTACTTTAATCGCAGTTAGGAAACGAAAGGGAGCTTTTTTTGGGTATGAAAAGGAGCAAACACGACTAGATTCAGATCGGGAAGGAGAGGACGGGAGAAAAACGAATAAAACGGGGAGGAGGTAAGAACAAGTTGATGCGATTGGTGTGGGTGCACTTTTTTATGGTTTGCACAGAGAAGACGGTGGGGAGGGAGAGTGTTCCATTCAAAAACTTGATATGCGTCACCTTAAACCCATCATAGGTCCAACTTCCTAACTTCAAAACACAGGTTTGGACGTCGTACGGAAAGTACTCAACATCTATCGCGCAGGACGATTTATACACTGCCGGCGGTTGCCAGACAACGAGGCCATTGTAGCGCACCGTGGCTTTTGTCATCAATGTCACCTCATAATTCCCATCTGCGCTGCAAAGACGAGGGATAATAATAATGCAATCACAGTGAACCATGTTCTGTTTTTGCTTAGTTTTTACAAATAAAAAAGAGAAAGAGACATAAAAAACACACAAACGCCATGGAAAAATAATGAAAAGCACACTCAAAAAATACACATATTGATTCACGTCGATCGCTCCCACGCATTCACTCTCACAGGCACACACAGATTAGAGAGATAGAGAGAGAGAGAAAAAATGCTGAAATGATTGGGCACAGAACGAGAGTTGAAATATGTGCAGCGGGAGTGAAAGGTGAGACATGTGGCAGGGAAGGAAAAGGGATGAAAAGTATGGGAAACGGGAGCAACTAATCGAGTGGTTCTGATTGGATATCTTACTTCAGCCGGGCGTCTTCGATTAATTCTTCCCTTCTTTCGCAACGGTATAAAGGGAGGGATGCGGAGGTATTGGAGGAAAGGGAGAAAGAAAAAAGTGACGGACGAAAAATAACGACTGAGGTACGTCGTTCGCTCCATCTGACGGAGAGGCCCAGCAATAAGCGTTCCTTGGGGTGGAATAACAAGTAGCGCGGGGGCAAAAAATCATTCCGGAGTCGCAAGATTAAAATATAATGAATGCTGCGGTCCCTGAAAAGAGCGAAACAATGGAGCAGTAGAGTAAAACGCGAGAGAACTAGAAAGAAAGGGCGGGTAGTTAGGAGATGAAAAGAACCGGCACAAAAGCTAGATTTTTTGTTTCGCGTTAGAGCGGTGGAGGAATTTGAAGAGGGATAGCCCTTTTAATTCCGGTCCACACCTTCATCTTTCGATCAAAACGGGCTGAGAACCGAGTTAGACTGCTGACGCATAAACTTTGACGTAAATGCTGAGGAAAAGTTCCGATGGTGAATAGCAAAGGGAAGATTGTGAGCGACGGGTGGAGTCGAAGGCCGTCATTCATAGATAACTGTTAAGTATATCTTTAAATGCACATGCAAGAGATGATACGGAAGAGATTTATTTTTAATATTCCGATTATTGAACGGAATTTAAAGTCGAAAGAGCCCGTAGCTGCCAAAAATGTGTTTTAGGGAACAGTTGCGATATTTTACTACTACATTTTCACCCCGCGCAAATCGACGGTATATACTCCAAGCTTCCGTAACTTTTGCAACTTGCTGTACGTAATCCTTCAATTGAGACCACCCATCGCTACCGCAGAATTTCAAATACGCAACCTGAAGTGTAAACAGATTCAATCTCGAGGAAAATTGAATTTTGCGTAATGAATTCAAATAAAAGGCTAAATTAAACTTGAAGGGAACCGAGGAACGAGAGAGTAGAGTGAATTAAGGAGGGGTTGCGGGTGGAAAAATTTGAAGGGCTCTTTGAGTGAAAGGGTGCGGTGGAGAAAGACTGCTTCCGTGAAATCGACAAAGAAAGGCCCACAAAGGAAATAAAGGGGAAATATTTCGACGTGAAGAAAAACTGCGTTCTTTCTTATATCCATGTGTTCCCATGTTCTATTATTTTCTTGATTCATTCTTCCAAGAAATCATCTAAATTAGTTCACCATTATTAATCAGTATGTGGTATATGTATAAAATATAACACGAAAATCTAGCCAAGGTATTGAAAAAAGGTAAAAATAGTTGAAATATAAAACATTGGAATTTATTGTAGAATTAGAGAAGGTATTCCTGAAACGTTCATCATAAACATTATTTGTTTGTTTGGTCGGTAAAACCAACAGGGAAATAAATGGTTGAGCAGCCTTGGGGACAGCATTGCATTTAGATCAAGGAAACCGTTGATCTGTTTTATCCTATATTGGTTTGGAGGAAGAGTTCTGAGGAAGTACGATTTTTGGGTGAAGATAGAAAGAACGAAGCAGAGAGAGTAAGGAGGAAAGAAAGTTAGATGAAGTAGGACTGAGTGCAGAGATACATTTGTGTGCTAAAAAGGAAAATGTTTAAGGAAAAGGAGCTATTAACGAACGGTGGCCTTGATTTGATAGAGTAACGAAGATTTTATGAGAAAAGTGATTTTATATTAATTACTTTTTTGCGGAAATGGTTAACAGAGGAAATAAAGGTTTTTAATGAATATACCAGATTAAAAAATAGCTTAAATTTTTAGGTGCTTGATTAATTTTTATGACCTTTATTTTTAATTTTTTAATTGATTTGCGATTGGCGAGAGAAGTTTTCGCATTAATACCGGCTTTAATTGCAACGTTTCCCTCTGCCAATTAAAGGAACAAAAAAGGTCTTAATTTGAAAAACCATTACATGAATTCTCTCACAATTATTAACGTATATTTATCATTGCACACATTTACGCCGTTGGGCCACCATCTGAACAGATATGCGAAATTCCCCACTTTAACGTTGGCACATCCGCGGTGCGTTTTCATCGCGCATGGACTTCTTTCAGATGTTCGCGGGCGGGGAGAGAAGAACGAAGCAAACGACGGAATTAAAAAGCAAAGAAATGGCTGCGGAAAGGGGTAAGAGTAAATACGCACACAAGGACATGATATTATGTACACACGCTCTCTCACATCCCGTTCTCATGATCGGACGCGTGTTTCCCGGGAGGAGGAACTCACCTTGAAGCCGTCATAAGTCCAACTACCGAATTTCAACACGCAGGTCTGTTCGTCAAAGGGGAAATACTCAACGTCTATCTCACAGGAGGACTTATAGATGGCGGGAGGTTTCCACTCGACTAGGCCGTCGTGATAAATGGTGGCTTTGGTCGCAAGCGTCACTTCAAAATTCCCGTCGGCGCTGTAAGAGGCAGAGAGGTTAGAGACGGGGGTGGGGGAGAGAGAGAGAAAGAGAGAACAGGAAAAAAAAGAGAGAGAAAACGTACACCGCCGGAGGAAGGACGTTTCTTTCTTGTTTCCCCGACCGACAAGGTTACCGGGGTGTTCCTGGTTTTACTTAATTGGGAGAAGTAAGAGTGATAAAGAGAGTAGAAAAATAGGATATACATGCAACATTGTCCACATTCACACGCACACAATCTTACACACTCCTGGGATCTGGGGATGAAATATTAGAGCTGAGTGTACCAGATGTATTCTTAGTCGAGTGGTGTTTAAGCTTATGGTAGTTTAGAATAGTATTGAATTACAACAATGAATTGATTTCCACAGATTTATTTAAAACTGCTACTTTTTCTGCCGAAATTGCATCCATTTTCATCGAAAGATGCTATTCCGGTAACGGTACTAGTCATTACATAAAATCCATTGAAACTGAAAAAAAAACTGCTTTTCTTTACATGATGACTCTTTATGAAGCCAGGCCACTTCTTACTGATCAAATTCAGTATGAACATGTTCTATGCGTATTGAATATATGACCCGTTATATTTTAGTCTCGAGCGGATGAAAGATTTCCTTTGGGATTATTTTAATACAAGATGATTATGTAATAAATAAAGCATTGAGCTTCGTACTGAGGGATACGCTGAGTTTTCTTTATCTTTCGCTAATGTTATTACAGGGTACAATGAGCATACGAAACGAAAACTGCACCACACATTCAGGCGCTTACCTTCTAAAACCGCGTAACCGAAATAGATTTTTTTGACACATTGCTTATCCTTTTTATTCTTTAAATTTACGTTTTACAAAATACTGGGGCCGCGTAAAAAAATCTAAAAATCCGTCTCAAATTCACAATTCTTAAATGTCTTTCAAGATATCAAGAAATCAAATAAATTAATGTTAAAAAAACATTATTATATCATAATAACGAAAAGATGATGAACATTTTAAGCTCTGGTCCACGACAAATTTGAAATGTAAGAGTTGGCTATGGACCCATAAATCTGATTTAATAAAGCTGAAGCCCGTCAGAAAAGTTTGAAAATGGACGGAAAACGACTAAATAAAGGAAAGAAAAAATAATAATGTTTGAGTTGCTCGGTATTTTTCATAGCTTAATTATATTTCGAAATTGTTTTCCATGGCATACATTAATTATCAAATGAATGATGAGATCAATTAATAGTCCTTCCACTCGAGAAGCATGAAAGTACGATGCCTATTAGACATCGAAGAAAGCATTTGAGCCAGCATTAACATTAGGAAATACAACATATTACCACCACTTTTTCACAAGCTGTAAAGTATTACTCTTTAAATAAAGGTGACAGGAACAATTCATTAGTAATAAAATGCATTTCAAGGTCTCACATACAATTCAATAAAAAGCAAGATTTACAAATATAGACATATAAATAAGTTGACACATTAAGAGACAATTTTACAGCTAAACTGCATATTTGTAAGACCTGTAAAGGAAAGGATTTCATAGTTAATTACATTTCCAAATTGCCATAAAATCTCAACAGAAAGAAAAAAGTTGGGAGTTAAAATGGACTGTAAAAGAGAAAACGAAATTTTTCAGAACACGGCGCGCGTCGCCTGGAGGAAAAATACATTTAGGTCAAGCGGTTGTTGAGATATTTGAAGGACTGGAAGCTGGGAAAGAGAACAAAAGAAAGTTGTTCAGAATGAATGGTAATCCTGTGTCAGAGTCGGAGAAAGAAATCGAACAGATTATTAATCTAAAGATACAAAGAGAAATTAAAGGTTAAACTCTAGTACAGTCTAATAAGGATCGCAATTATTGGTTTGCTAAACAATTTTTGGATTGACTGGTAATCATTGAAAAGGTAATCAGAGATAAATCATGAAAAATATGTAAAAGTTTTCGCTGCTATTTTTATCCAAAAGAACATTCGATTCAGCAAAGCTTTTTGATTGATTTTACTCATTATGGATTAATATTCTGTAATATTAGTTTTGCTGTGGAACGTAATTAGTATCTAAGAGGAATATGTTTCCGCTTTAAGCAAGTTTTCGCTTGGTAAATTTTATATTCATAATACGAATTCAGCAATTCTCCCATTCTCCCAGCAATTACACGCAGAAAGTTTGCTTTCTTTGATCATGTAATGATAAAGAGGCTGGAATTAAACATTAGCTCTAGATTTACGCATCATTTTTGCTTTTTTTATAGGACACTATAAAAGGATTTTTAAAAGTTATTTCTCCATATAATTTAATGAATACTTTCTATCATGGATTGTCTCTATTTTAGTATTTTTCCCTCTGTGAAGTTTATCCTTGACATTTATAGGTAATTTATCGGTATGAACCAAATAGATACCAAAACTACATATCTCCTTTCACAATATAATATCCTACTTCTGAGAACGTAGTTCTGAAATATTCTGGCGTAGAGGTTTCCTCTTTAAATTTTGAGAATCCCAACTATGAATAATAGTATTTAGCAAATGCAAGTAATGACGATTTTCACATAAGAAATGGCCAAAGATATCAAAGGCGAATAAAAAAATTACTAAAATTTAAAATCGGTCTAAGATGTATAACGAAGATCAGAGCTGCGAGAGTATAGCTTTAATATTGTAATAATAATAACTTTAAATATGAACAAAAACGGAAAAATATAAGATTCTGCTGTGAGTACAGTATTTTGTGTTTAATGAAAACTCAAAGATAGCACCTTTTTCTAGATATTTGAAGAAGTAATTCATAATCCGCAATTAAAATACTCATATTACCTAAAAATAATTTTTTACTATTATATTATTAAATGAATTCACTAAATATTCTCGATTATTGCCTGAATGCAATCCAACAATAGTTTTATGGAGCATAAATGCTTATGTATTTTCATGTTAATATGTTTGTTTACTCAAGTTCCTTGACTTTATAATGATAAACACGGAATATAAAGATTGTATGTATCCTAAAACATTCTTAATTGAAATTGCTTTTAATGAATCTATTTCAACATACATCCTCATTTATTCCCATGATATTGGGGTTCAATGGAGTATTCTCTTTTACGTAATAACATCCTCATATACATAATCGTCTCAACATCAATTCTTGGAAGATTCAGAAGGAAAGGCGAGACTTGACATTTTGAAATGAAATCTGTCCGACATCCTTCTCTCTGTTGAATGTAACTTTCAAATCCGACAGTATAACTTTTTCCTTCATGTACATTTAAACTTGCTCCCAGTTTTTGTTTCAATGCCTGCAGATTCCTTCTTTTTGGCTCGTAGGTTGCTTGAAATTGAAATACGTAGGGGTACCTTTAGTATCCAAAAAGAGGCTAAGTGTTATCATTATTGAATTGCGCTTAAAGATGCAGAAGAGTATTTGAAATTGATCTGATATTGAAATTTGCATTGTTTTTGAATACGAGGGACTTTGTCAGTCAATAGCAAGACGTACCGCGTAACACTTCACCAACCAATTGGAAAGCAATTAAGTGTTTTTAAGTTGGAGAGAAATTCGGGTCATATTATACTAATCTAATTATTCAAAAATCTTACTCCATCATTTATTACATTTGAATTGAATTTTCATTGCCAATAGAGGATGAGATACGATCGAAATTATATATCATACTTCATTAATTCTTACTTTAGAAATACTCTTGCCTCAAAAATGATTTGGAGTGATGCATCATTAGATAATAAATTACGGTATGTACACTATAGTATTTATAAATTGATGAAATATCCACTTTTTTAGTCGAAAGAAAATTTTAATCGCCTTAAAAATGTTCCGATTTGAACAAAAAAATTAGCAGGGCTTTAAGGTTTACTATTCAGCTGTAAATGACGTAGTTAATTTTTGCTGGTCGAAAGCTAAATCAAATTTCTTATCGGGAGAGAGGAACGGAGGCATTGAGAGCAACCGCAGCTTGCGTAATCCGGCCTTATTTATTAGCACATATTTATTCCGTGTTAGCTAGTTAGAGCGTTTCTCTGACTCGTAATATACGACTTGGGAAAGAGAAAGCCCTATTACGACACCGTACTTAGTTACCGAGCAGAATCACGAAAACGCCATATTTATCGTCGGATTTTCTTTCTAAACGACGTACTACATCTTCACGCATCGGTGTTTATAAAAGCAGCGATATGTTGCAGAATCTAAAGCTAGAGAATATTACTGTATTGAAGCCTTAAGTGAAATCTCATAAACGCTGCGAGATAAAAATAAATATTTTTCCCTAACTAACGTATATTATACAAAATAAACCCCTAGGGATACCGGATAGACAAGTGGACAGCGCGTTCGCCTTTGGTGAAAGTGGCCTCTTGTTTGAATTCCGGTGGGGCCCGTTTATGCAAAATTACATTAGATGTCGAAAAACTTTTAGCAATACAACAACTATTACTATTAATCCTCCAAAAGGTCCACAAACCCACTTCTGGATTACATAAAGCCTCCCGTGATTATTTTCTCAATTTTTGTATTCGTAGAAGTAAAGGAAGAAACAGGCTCTAATTAAATTTGTGAACCTGAAATCAGTTTAAAAACTAATTAGTAAAATTTTTTCAGGTACACATTTCCTTACTTTCAATTCTAATGCAGTTGTCTGAGAAATACATATAACATAACGTACCTACTGCATCGTAAATACAAAGTATCCTTAATGACAAATTAATTATGTTCGCAGATACTGACGATAATTCAAATTTTAAAGATCTATAGAGTAAGATATTAGCTGTTTTAAGACAAGCTTATTAACGGTAATATATCTATGTTTAGTGATACTTAGCAATTACAAGATCTTTCCCTAACACAATACAAAAAATCATTACCAATTTTTTTTGGAATTTAATGATTACTCTTCATGTATGCTGTTTATGTTCATATTTTTAGTCTATATCGTTAGGTAAGATCTTATTCTTTCTTTTACGCCGCGTTTGTAATTTCCATAGATCTCTTAGTTTTCCCTTTTAGTGGGAAAGAAAGAAAAATATTAGTCTAAATTAGCGAACAGAATTCTAAAAGTATTGTCTTTAGGAATGAATGAAAAGAAGTTATTATGTCCTGACATGATGAATGCTGATGTATCTGGGATATTCTTTCAAACTTTACTATAATTATTTTTTTCAAATATTGTTTTTATTCGTAAATCTGTTCCAAATTTGAGAAATCCGAGAGCTTTGTTTGCGCTTTAATCGTAATGTATTAAATTCGTTTCTTTCCGTTATCCCAATAATTTCACTCGGCTCCCTCGGGTATGGCCTCTATCACAATTTAATCTTCTGGAAAGAAAATTGAAATTCAGCAAAGATGTACATACGCCAAAACTTATTGATACCATGCTTCTGGGATACGCCTTGAAAAACCACTTAAGTAGGACATGCAATCTCTATCTAACGAGTCGTTTTTATGCTGACCTTAGCGCAAAATGGCTCTCTCGTGGATTGTGGGTATTTTCCGTGGATTGTGGGTATTTTCCGTGGATTGTGGGTATTTTCCGTGGATTGGAATAAGCGGTTGAGGAACTGGTCGAAGCTTTCTCTTCTTGCGAAAATAAACTGTAGTGAGTAATACCCGTGATATCCCTCCTCAACCTTTCCTCTCGGGGAAAATATGCGGCGTTACACAGCTTTATCACGAATTATAAAGGAACGGATAGTATAAAAGGAATATAGGAATATATATAACGTTCACTAACATTGAAGTGATGTATTAAAGTAATCTTTGATGTTTTATTGTAGTTCACTACACACTTTCTTACTATTTTCTTTTGAGGAAGAGGAATAATGAGTCGATATTAGCAGGCGTGACTTCGTGGAAAGCCATTGTAGAACGATACACTTGTTTACTTTACAATTATTTGTATTTCCAATAAATTCAGTGTGGAAAATTTACCAGGTGTGTCATTCAGGACCAACGAGCATAAATAAGAAATTATTCTGTGGAGATGCATCTACTTTTCTTGATGAATGGGTTTATTGAAGCATTTTTATGGTTATAATAATATCATTACCTCTCAAGAAATTGTCCAAAGCGATTATTTACAACCAGTCAAATTTCAAGTATTGGGGTTGCAGTTATTCCAGGATACCCAGAGAAAACGTAACTCGAGAATCTACACATCTTAGAGAGAATTTTCATGTATTATATTTCTTATTATTATTATCAAAATTATGATTTATGTAATAGAAACAGGAGCATCCAATGATATCCGTTTTAATAATTAGCGCAAATAACCATACCCTAGCACGGAAAAACCCGGGAACTTAAAGTTAGAAAACTAGCATACTAGCCATTCCACCAATGAGGTCGGCACGATTTCACGTTATTCAAACATTAGTTCCTTAATGCAAAGTAATAATTGAAAGGTAAAAGTACTGTTAACCATATTCACAAGATCTTTTATAAGCTGCCCAACTATACCTCCCCAAAAGCTACCATGTTCCCTTCAACATTTAAGCACCGTATGCATATTTAGAATATATTAAATTAGATGAAAGCTCTAAAAAGCCATGTAAGAATTGATCTATTTGTGTTCTCTCCTAAATATGCATTGTTCTCACGTGCTTCTTATCCTTAAATTTTATGTTTAAAATGGAGTTTAACTAACTTTGCTTTCTAGGACAGCATTTTTGTACTTATCTCTTATTAGCAGCATTTATTTAGCAGTTTTTGCTTCTTAAAGCATCCAAATCAGCGGTCCAGAGATCAGCATTAACTTTTAGCATCTAATAACGTAGGGTTTAAGGTTCAAACCGGACTCCTGATTGATGTATATACTGTAAAACAGAATTCATTTAATGAATCTTTGATATTCGGAAAGACGCAATTTAACTAAACCTAAACATTCCAGAAGATCACACACTTCCATGTTTCACTTACAAAAGCCGTCTTATCCAAACGTTCGCGACAACTTGCCCGCGTCTAAAGGTCTCACCGCTGCGGTAAATGTTTGCAGCAAAACGGGGGATTTTAGGCGTACGGGTTGCATTCGAAACACAGAAAAGGCGGCCGCTGATAGGAATTTCGGGAGGGAGGAACCGCGGAGGGCGCGATACAGAGAAAGGCGAGTCGAAACTGTTCGCCGAGAAAATTAAAAAAGACGGAGAGACTGAGGGATTGAGGGACGGCCAAACTCGGCTTCTTTTGCGGCCGAGGCGGAATTGGGAAGCGGAGACTGGAAGAGTGGGGGAGGCAGTATTTTCGGCTGTCCGATGAAAACGTCGGCATTCCACCTTAAGAAGCCCGCGGCGATTGTTTTCCCGTCTCCGGGCGCACTCTCGTCCGCTGAGATACAGAACGAGATGCTTTAAATGAGATGAAAGGCAAATTGCCAAAATTGCCTCGGGATGATTTCACGGTTGAATGTGTACACGATTCCATTTCCAGCAATTTTGTCCGTACCTAAAATATTTTAATGTGTGGGTCTGAGCGGAATTCCCGCTATGGGAGTTAAGCCATCCGAGATGGCGGACTAAATTAAACCTTTATCTTTTGCGCCGAAAAATAGATGAGGCAAAGGGAGCGGGAATTGAATCTGGGAGAGAATGCACGCAAACGTTTGTCTTTCGAAACGATATTGGTTCGATGTAAACGACGTGATTCTTAGCAATTTGGAAGAGAGTGTATTTGAAAGAGAGATGTTTTCTTTGCAGAAAAGATTGACGTGATAAAATGAACCATTAGATGCAATTGGACACCGTTTCAGTTGATAACTGTGCTGAGAGATTACTTATATCTCATTTTGAAGAAATACTTTAAATCGTGAAAACAGTACAGCTTAAAGTTAATAATTATTTTCTCAAACAATTTTATTCTCATAATTTCTTTTCCTAATTGTTAAACGCCAGTTATTTTACTGACTTAAAAAAGTGTCCTAACTAATATTCTTCATTATAAAATATCTTTTTACATTGTTTTTGAATTTCTGATTTTTGAAGTTTAAGTACTTTACATTTTATTTAAGTATTTTAAATTCCTTATTTGTATTACGGTTTTATTTCGATGTTATACTCAGAATATGCGTTTTGACTCCTTGTAACTATTACTGTCAGTAGGTTTTCTCAAGTTTCTGATACTCCTATTGGCGTTTCCCTCTTGTGAATTCCTTTTCTTAAGATCCAATTAGGTTTTTACATCAATAAACCTTATTACTCCTATTGCATTTAGGTTTAAATAATATTTTTAGAATCCCTGTTAGATCAATTGACGGTGGGTTAGATATAAGAGGAGACTTCCATGTCCAAATAAAAACGTATTTATATATGCAGATATCATGTTAATTCATAAAAGTTTTTCCTAGTATTATACGATATATCTATATAAACATAGCATATCAAAAAGGGGATCGAAATTGATGGTAATTTAAGAGCAGGAATGATAGGAATTGCATTAATATATTAAATAGTAGCGGCTCCCAGATAGCCAATTGGGTAACGTAAAGGAATGAGAAAAAATTGTAATATCCACGAAATGTTTATTACACGACCTGTTTTGGCTATTCAGCCGTCATCAGGTGTTTTAGTATCTTGTGGATATTATAAAGTCTTTCTTATTCCTTCGGAATGTCTTTCCTCGAAATCTGGCCAGATATGATAGTGGAGTAGTAACTGGGTAGCGTAATTGCCTTTGGGGAAAGCGTTTCAGGTTCAATTCCTAGTTGGAGCCCATATTGGCAAAATAATCTCAGCTGTCGAAGCATTTTTAACAGTGCTACTGATACTTCTATATTATATAGTACCGGATCTCGAAGTAAAGGCTTAAGGTTGGGAGCAAACGAGCTAGATATAGCATTTAATGGATATTTTTTCAGAAAGAATAATACCAATTATTATGATAATATAGCATACACGATGTACATAAAATTATAAGCTGAGAGATTAGTATAGCTGCTGTAGGGGAAGCATGAAAAATAAAAAATAGCAAGTTTATCCTTCTCAAATTCACAGTTAATTTTCGATATGTAGTTAAAATTTTCAAGTCTTACATTTTCAACTTGAAACCATATGAAATCTTTGGTAAGAGCTCGAAGAGGAATCAATATATTGTTAAGTATTTCGAGATCCCTAAAATTCTTAAACTGAAAGATATTCATCCTTTGAGTTAAATTATGAAAGATTTTTTAGGTCATAAAAGTCAATTTCAAGACGTCTGCAGGCGGCTTGCAAGATATCGATGTATATGTAGATAAAAAACTCCTTTAAATAGACTAGTATATTAGTGCCTTAGGTATATTGCTGGCAACCGAAGTTTAACTCCTATAAAATATACCCAAAAATAAATTTCCGTTGTAATTGTTCCGACATTTTCATCCATGTAAATCTATTTTAAATACAGGAAAACGGGTAAGGGTGACTTTGCGCAAGATGGTGCGCACCCAGGAAAATTCCCAGGGAAGAATGGACTTGAAAAAAGTCTGACGGGATCGGGAATCGAACCCGGTTGCCCACAAAGTCTCCAGAATGGCTTAGAGAAATGTTCTGCCGGGATAGCTCAACGGACAGAGCGCCCGACCGGCAATGGGGCTATTTTAAATAATAACGCAGGCATCAAAACACTTAGGAACCCAAAAGTACTTAATTTTACGTGGCCGTAAACAATCTGTGTCTATTTCTTGAAATAAACTCGTATTGTATTGGAGCTTTAATAGCCTCCATTATTGAGCTAGGCAGTAAAATGCAAGCAAACTCGTAATGTGGTACTTTCGGATTAAGATAAGGCCAAGGATTAAGAGGCTCAATTCCTAGAATTGAAGATTTACATTAACTCCCTTTATCACTAAAACTGATGCATCTAGAGACTAGCAAATTACAACCGTGGAAAATTTTATTTGTCAAACTTTACAGCTTTATTTAGCGATCCAACTACACAACGTTCACTTTATCATCGGAATGTGTCTACAAAAACTGTTAACTGATTTATCGAGTTAGAATTTTTCCTTGAAATTCACTATAGCTTTCAATTCAAGGATAACTGAAGTCATGAGAAGCTCATAAGGGAAATGGTTAGCTTAAAAAAAGATCATATCATAAAATTTACCTCTTTACTAGTAGATGAAATAACTTGCATTCTTTTCAATGAGATGATTTAATATACTTCTATAGTGTGCAGATATATGACTGGAATGATAAAGTTAAATGGAAAAAACTATGACAGACCAAATGTGTCGTATAGCTGTGCTGACCGTAGCTCAAATATCCTAGGCACGTTATCTTGCCCATTCTTTTGAAGGGAATTGTGGAAGTACAAGCAAATGGTATATCGTAAAGTGCAAGATGATGGGGGAGAAAGGGAAATAGACTTTGATGGAAAGAGAAGGGAAAAAGGCTGTAGAAAGAGCGCGAGAGGTTCTAAAAGCAAGCTGATGTTCCCAGGGTCACGAAATCCTTCCCTTATTCTTATTCTGCCTGCCCACTTAATACTTTTTCGATCGTTTCTTTCTTCGCTCAGCGTTACGGTTGCTCCTGGGCTTGCGATATCGAGGCTATATAAGGCTAAAACACCCAATGGCGTACGCTCCTATTTCCATTAAAAGGGACTTAAGGTCAGGATTGAGCTGTGAATAGGGCTGCAATTTGGAAGGGAGGGGGAGTTTTCTAGGGTGCGTGCCTTATTCTGTTTTATAGATACGGATTTAGCCGATACTTTATTCTGGAAGAGGATTAATAGCAGTGCTGAATAACAATAATTTCTAGCGATTTACATCAACATTGCGACTCTGTTAATTTTTATATCTTCATCATTATTAGCATCTTATTATGTGAGGCCATATATTTGTATAATACACTCTAAGCATTTGGGATCCTAAGGGTGAAGTATTCGTGAACCTGATAAGCGCAAAAAATACTACGAAAAAACAGCAAACGCGACGAAAATGCCCTCTGACGCACGTTTGGGATCGATAGAAGAAAGAAGATCAGAAGCAAAGCTGCGATTGTTACATGAATTCAGAGTATATGTGTACGTGTACTGGAGAGGTGTTAGGTATTATGTGACCTTCTTACCGCTTATTGCCGTTCCGACGACAACTGTGAAACTACCGAGATAGAGATGAAGACAATCCGATAGAAATAGTTTTTCCCGCAAACGATCCGCAGTAATAATAAACGAAAGAAGTAGGTTAATCGCTCGTTGTTTACACCCCCAGCCACGCGCTGATGGGAGGCTTGCTGGGTGCGAATATATATCCATTTAGATCCAGAGATAGATCTACGTCTGTACGTAGACATATAGAGTCTGTACTAAAAATGCTGGTGTTCAGTGCAGAAGTTAAGATCGAAGATAAAGCCTTTCGTCACCTGTTCAGCGAAACATTCCTGTCTGATATTTTTGCAAAGGGTTTGTATAGTATATTATTGTCACAGAAATGAGTACAAGATATCACAGAGCAATCATATGTACATGCAATCATATTTTCGCGTTCTTCATAATTTCAGATGCAATAAGATACGCTGTGAATGATTTACCGATTGATATTTGCGTAGTGTTTTTATAATTAGTGGGATTAAGGTGTGGAACAGTTTTCCTGAAGAGATCTGCATACCCTTACCAAAGAACAAAAAGGAGTTTAGAAAAAGATGTAAATTTTATTCAGATACAGAAATGTAAATTGTTTAAATATGTTATTTAAATTTCGATACATTGTAATGTAAAGGGTGTAACATGTATAAGATATGATCTGTTATGTATTGCATATATTAAAATAAGTGTTTGTTATATGATTAAGCTTCCACCAGAAATGTCTTTCCGCGGTCAAATTTTGTAAATAAATAAATAAAATTGCATAAATCCTTAAACTATAAGAACCTGATTCACAATAAAACTTTTTAGACACTGACCACCCATTTTATGACTAAACTTGAATCTTAAACCTCGGCCAACTCCCAACGGCTTTCAATTTATGTATTGTTTGATTGATATTTAAAACTTAAATACTTACTGAAAAATCAACCGTGAGGACATTGGAATGGGCATAAAAATTTTCTCATACGCAATCCTTTTGTTTTCACCCAGGAATCTAACATCGAAAAAATGAGCGCAGTTCATGGGATATTGACCACTTTGTGATAAAACAGTTAGACACGAACGAAGTAAGGGATGCCCTATACACAATTTTGCTTTTTAGGGAGAAATTTCTAATTTTTTCTCGACCAAGAAATCTCGCTGGAGAAGTCGAAAACACGGGCGATTTTCATTGCTTTAATCTCCCGAGATGACCCTTTTCTTCCCTCTAGCATAAGAACTAGCGCCGTTACACAATTTCCCATCGGAGGCATCGACCCATAAATGAAATTTGTCTCGGGGATAAATGACCTTTATCGGATTCACTTTCCGATTTATCGAACAGCGGACCGATCTGACCGTGGGATACCCAAACTCAGTTTGGTTCTACTGCTCCACCTCTGCCCTTATGCCTTCTTTTGAGGCGATCCTCTCTTTCTTTTTTCCTCTGCCACAACGGTTTCCCCTCCAATCTCTGACCTCATCCCCTGGGGCCCCTATTCCTCACTTCCCGACCTTCTCCTTTCTCTTTCCTCCCAGACACTTCACTCATCTTCTCGATTCCACTTACTGAATGCATGAGACGCCCGCCGTTCACTTCACCTTTTCATCATTGTTTTATTCAGGGTTTCCATGGTGCTGAATAAGTGCAAAATGAGGAGCGGAAAAATGAAGGCTGGGTAGAAGAAGCCCCTTCTGAATTCATATATACCCATACAGGAGTATACGTATGTGCTACCGTTAAACTCCGAAAGTCAATCGTTTCGTAAAATTTAAGTTTTTAATGATGTGAAGGTCTTACAAAGCATCCGAAAGAACAGGGAATGTCGGTGTGATAGCTCAACGGTGGGAGCATCCGCCTGGTGAGTGGAAGACTTAGGTTCGAGTCCCAGTCACGTTGTATTTTTTCTTTTACCGCTTATCTTCGGTTTGAAGTTGCACTCCAATTCAAGCTAAGTACAATAGCATTATCCGGTACGTTATAACATTTTATTTATCCATTTACTCTCAGAAAATCGATTGAAGATAATTGTTTCGGTTTGGAAGTTGCTTATTAAGTATTAAAGGAATCTTTTAATGCTAAACACATATTTTAAATCATTAAGCACCCCTGTTTGTGACACGTTTAAGATCCTTATTGGGTTACGGTGCAGAAAAACGGGGAATGTCCTTTTTCTTCTCTACCGGAGTGTTATTCTAAAAAGTATTTTGCCATCAGGTGCTGCTGACGACCTATATCTCAACATTAAAAAATTCTTTTGAAAGTATAACGGGCGAGAGTTAAGTGAAATGTTAAGCTGGTAATGATAAAATGTAGGAAAAAACGTATACTTTGGTGTTCCATGAAAAATATGATGTTATCTGAGTATTGTGCTGCATGATAATTAGTTTTTGCAAGGTGCAAGCAACCGCTCAAGGTACGCAGATGGGCAGTATGCGATGCCATGAAAATAGAATATTTACATTGCAAGGGAATGCTATAAAGCAAAATAAACTACTAAACTTTGAGAAGTTTTTATTCCAGTATCTTTCATTCTTTCATTTATGAGCGTTTAAACGATAATAGCTCACCTTTTCATAAAAATGATAATTAATGTGTGTAGCACGTTACTATTGCCATCTACGATCGATCATTACTATCCATTCAGTTATTTTTTTTTTAAATTTAAAATTAAATTTTTTTCAGTCAAACACAACGGGAAATCATAACTATCGAAATAATTTGACCTTAAACGTACAAGTTAATACAACGTGATACTTCCATACCAATTCAATATCTCCATTTAAACCATTTATTCTAATCAAATACTCAGATTTATCAAAGATAAAAGATTTCCTTCGAGAGATAGAACGGCAGTTTATCAAATTAACGACTGCTTGTTACGTAAATAAACAAGAAGCGAATGTTGAGCGCAAAAAGTTGAAATACGAGGCTTGAAGTTCGTTGATTAGTAAACCCAATTTAAGATTCAAACTATTTACAAGGATTAAGGAAATTCTTTGCACAATGACGTTGTACGGCTGATCCCAAAGGAATAACGAGTGTGAAAAATAGCGATGTGACTTGGACTAGAACCCAGGTCTCCCACTTTCCCGGCAAGTGTTTTAACCACTGAACTACCATGCCTTAAGATATCATGAAAAGCATTCCCTTAACAGTGTGGAATAGACGCGGCATGGTAGTTCAGTGGTTATAATACTTACCCGGAAAGTGGGAAACCTGGGTCAACACTTGTTATTCCTTTGGGATCAAACTATTTAGTCTCTTTTCCTAGCTAACATAGCGTTTTTATTAAAAATTCAAACATAAATAAAAAAGGGTGAAAAGTAAATGGACATTAGAATGAACGAAGGGGAAAGTTTGGAATATATAAAAAATACGTAAATATTTTCACTCACATAGAATTATTTAATTTTGCCTAGAAAAGAAAAAGTATTTCGTTTTTTTTTCTCGAGATGCAAATGATTAGTATTTATTCCGAGCTAACATAGCAAGTTTGATCTTATTTTCCTTTTCATGTATTTCATGAAATATAAGCCATGCGTGAACTCGTTTATTAAAAAGCAAAGTCTGACAAATCGAGAAATCGACACCTTTAATGTGGGAAATCGCTTGCAAATTTCGGTGCTGTAGTTTGATTGAGAGAAAAATCCCGTAAATAATCTCCCTCGTCATGAAAATTCCCTTCGCAAGGTTTACGACGGTATTGAATTGACATATTAACCTATCATTAATTTTGTCGCGAAATATGCCAACGATGCAGATCGTCGTCGTGATAAAGTTCACGAGTCAATTGAAGCCTGTGCTGGAAATGGGTATTTTATTCGTGCAGCTTTTATAGGAGTATACGAGAGTTGTGTAATAGAGCCGCAATAAATGTGAAGGCGAAGGATGTTTACTCCAGCATTATTACGATTTGAAGCGAACGTCCATTAAGTTTTCGCCCGTGAATACGGACGAAGGGATTTACATAGCAGTGCTGGATTATTGTATGTATTCCAATGACTCGTTCCTTCATTTCCGAAGAGCTTTAAGAGTGCATGGCTTCAGAAAGCGTAATTACGTTAAAAGAGCATCATTTTGGGAATAGGCAGCTATTGGTGTGTGTTTAACACATGCAAATCCCGCGAAACGATGAGCTGTTTGTTATCAAGTCAACCTTAAAAATATTGAAAGGAGTCGAGAGTATTGGGTTCATTTTTTCCATATAGTTTCACATGTGGGTATCATTTTGTATTTTTGTAGTGACAGAGTGAATTTGAATTAATATTTTTTGTGCGTATAGGTAATGTTTTGTGTGATTGTATATATTTTAAAGAGTATTCATATGTATTTGCGATCTATTTGCAAAATACTTGTCGGGAATTTACTTCACGGGATACCAGCTCTGAAACAGTAATTTTCTACTGACACTGCTAGCGCATTACTTTTACCTTAGTAAACCTCTTTGAATATATGCGTTAGTTGGGAGAGGAAACTTTTAGTATCAAATATATAAGGAAAAGGAACACAGCGATGGCAAGACATCAGAGTTTGAGAAAAGCTCCAAATAGCCGTTGTCTGCGAGCAAACTAACCGTTGAAGAATTCCCACCAGCAGGGGTTAGGGTTCTCAGTGGTCGCGCTTTGCAAGTATTGTTCTCAATACGCATTTCGGCAACTATACTGCCATCTTCGTGAGAAAAGAATTACAGTAATTCCGTTATTCTTCTATTTTAGTCCAGTTGTTCTTCTTTACTGAATATGGCAACGTAGTGTCCAAAATACGTAACCTCAGTACCACTGAGAATCCTAACTCCTGCCGGTTGGAATTTTTCAGCTGTTAGTTTCCTCGCAAACAACGACTTTTTGGAGATTTTCTCTAACTCTAATGTTTTAGTATCAACCTCGTTCAAATAAAGACGTTTATGATAATGATAATAATATCCGCGATATAGATCAAGGAATGAACTAACTTATCGCATAAATAAAGAAATCTTAAGATAAATCATAAGATATTGCAAAAAAATTGTCATGACATTTTTCGCCAAGAAAGGAACAAAGAATTATTTCTGAAGGCAGTAAATTAAATTCATGTTTGTAGTCCTTATGAAGATAACGCCTAGAAAGATTCGAAAGCAAATGGTGCCGTCAAAATAGACAATTTCTGAATCTTCAACAAAATTTTATATATTCAGTCATATATTTTTTACCATGTTGTACTCGAAATTTAAATCAAGGCACACAGCAATGCACTTCACTTACTGGATGCCAAAATAGTCTAAGTAATGCATCAAGTATATGGGATACGGCAGACGAAACATGCATCCGTGAACTCGAGAAAGTACAACGGAAAGCGATACGTTTTGTTAAGAAGTGCTACGATAAAAAAGCAAGCGTTACCAAAATGCTGTCAGATGCAGCGACAATGAGCACAAAATAAGAGAAATAGATGCTAGGACGAGTCTTTATAATAATTCATACTTTCTGCGAACTATACATGATAATAATAGGCTAAAAAAATAATCCGAACGCCCGGTGTTTTCACCCCCTGCCACAAGCCGTAAGGCGGCTTGCAGGGTATTTATGTAGATATACGTAGATGTAGTCTAATTTAGAAATCTAAAAGATGAAGACATTTTTCAACAGCCTTTTCAGTACTAGATGGCCATCATTGAAATCGACCGCCTGACCACTGCGGCCACACCATCAGAACGATAACAACGGCGAGCTCCGAAGATTTAGAGCTCTCTTGAGAAAGAGAAACGCGATAAGGCGATGACTGATGACCCTGAGAATCACGCCACCGTCCGAACGCCGTATCTTCCTTGCACTTATTTCGTGACAAATATTTTGTACTCGTCCATTTTTCTCTTATTTTCCACGCTCTCTGATGCTCGAGTACGTTTTGAAAAATAAATGAATACCAAGTAACTTTTTGGAAGTTTAGATACCTCTAACGGGAATGCTCTGGGTCATTCCAAACAGCTTTGTATTTGGCGATGAGACCTACATCAATTTGTGCGTTGAGAGGGAGACACGTTGCTATGTTTCTATTCTCCTTCTATCGTGAAACATTCAAGAATTTAAATCGTAATACTGTTGTCTCTTTTCCGACGATGTTTACCTTCATTAGCTATCTAAAAGTTCAATTTTACGATTGTCCTTGACTTTCTATATTCTAGATGAGTTTCCTACCTCTCTATGTATAGCCTTATATAGCTTCACACTTCGGGTTAACTTAATGCATCCTATTTTCTAGCATTATCTTCTTTTTACAAGGAATAATGGTACCCCATTATGCTCTCCTGTAATTGCAATTGTTTTTCTAATACACTGCTTATTAATCTAAAACACAAGACGTAAAATCACATTTTCATGCGATTATTTTCGATAATACTTATGTATGAAGATTTTGAACAATTTCAAACTATTTTCTAACATTCCAAAAATGTTTTCCTTGTGGCTATTCTATCTCATGACATCGCCTATCATTGATATTTGACGGTTACTTATTTAAAAAATCGGGAAATGAAAGCTCTTATCAATGTAGCCGAACTAATATCAACTGCGTAAAAGTACTGGATATTTATGTGTATGGCGAAGATGAACCTTCTACGATTTGCAATTTATACATTTACCAATATATATATTTATAAATATAGTTAGATATATAGAATAAAGATCTACTAATATCTCTATAGATGTCTTTCAATAGCATCAGCAAAGACTAAAATAAGAAATAGTAATTTTGTTGAGTGAGTCGGTATCATGAAAATAAATCAAAAAAATTCTTCTATAACTATAAAATTAGTCAATACTCTAGTTTATTCTTTACTTTAATCGCATTTCAATAAAAAGTGTTTTTAATAGGAATGGCTAAATGCAAAGTTCTGTTACTCAGTTTTGCCTTAATTAATAACAAGAGCCCCCCGCTTTATTTGGTGTGTTTTTATATTTATTCGTTTTGCCGGTTCCGGTGGTGTAGGGGTTAACGTAGAACGGGTACTAGAACGTAGAACGTCCTAGAAAGACTCTTCTGAGGAATTGTTCTCTACTAACTGAGGAACTATTCGAATCCTGGATGGGGCATGGTTGTTTGTATTGTATTGTATTATTTCATAGGTTAGTTGCGTGAGAGGCCTCTTAAAGCTAAAATTTCCTGAAATAAGTCGTTATTATGATTCTTATAAAATTTTGAATCAAGTGCGTTAATAAGTTTATTTTAATCACCGTATGCTCTTTCCCAAAGTAGAACTACTTTTGAAAAATATAAATTGCTTGCAGAGAATTTTATCATTTAGTGTAAACATTGATATAATTTTGAGACTTATTTTAATCATCGCGCACTATTTCCCAAAGTAAAAATAGTTTGAAAGATATAAAGTGTTTGCAGAGAATTTTTCTATTTGCCATAAATATTGAAATATTTTATATGAAATTAATTTCCAGGGAATTTTCCAGTCACGTATTTAGTACTTAAGCTCCAGGCTAAGTCTCGATGGATTACATTAATTACCACGACCTACTTCTAAAGCGTCCGAGACAAAGAGCATTAACCTAGAGATAATTATCTCAATTAAATTCATTTATCCTTCTGTGTAATTAGAGCGTACGAGTGAGATTGGCCTAAGAGTTAATTCAGAGAACTCCAACTGGGAAATCCTGGTATTTCCTACGTTCAAAATACAAAATCATTAAATTAGGGTTCTTAGCATCTCTACCACTGTCAAGATAGAAAATCGGATATAAAGTTTTAAGAAATTAAGTTGACAATAGTATATTTTAAATACCTTAGAGAATATAATAGTAATTTTTGTAGTTGTAATTCCTTGGGTTATATCTTACGGAATGTCTCTATAACGATCTTTAATTAAACCCTAACGGACTCTAATATTGGAATCAACTACCAAATACCAAAATGGATACTTGAACAATTTCTTCCTTCAAAAGGATTGTAAATTATGTACTCCTTAGCCACTAACTATCGAAAATTGTTCTCACATCTAACTCATCGTTGAGTCGATTTTGATTTCATGCTAGTTATCAGTCAAACAATTTTAGTGAATTTGCCTCATAGTAGTGTTCATTTGGTCAATGCCATCTACTCTTTCTCACCAACTTCATTTCAGGCTCTGCTCAGTATCAACTAATGACACCGACCATCACCGATGGGACAGATACTTGCGTGATACTTAGCAAATCACATCGGCATCTGATTTTCATTTTCAACTTTAAAAAAGATTTATATTTGCTTTCTATAATATTTGTTTTTTTTTTAATTTTTAAATTTAAATTTCTATTTCTCGCTGTGTTTTCGCGGGTTTATCTCACCCACCTTCTTGTGTGGGTGTTTTCCCGCAACGTGGGTTTTATTTTCTACCGCCTTCAGTTGTGGAGATTTTTTTCCCCCACAAACAAAATCTTTATTTTGTATTTTTTGTGAATTTTAAATTTGTTGTGAATTTTTCTTAGGAATAGTAAACACCAATGTATTATAATATACGAGGTTAGGTGAAAGAGGCCCACTCGTGCCTAACCTCGCCGTTAAAGGGTCTAAAAATAATAATAATAACAATAGAGCATTGAAATGGGCATCCAAAATCAATGACAGTGCTAATCAAAATGTTAAGAGGCCTGTTCCGAATAGAAATCTTAAAGAAGGAAAGTAGTTTAAAATTTAGTAACTGAATGAAGAAAAGTATAGAATGTAAACATCGTCAAACTTCAATAAAACTAACAGGTTAGAATGGATTCTATTATCTTCGGTGTATTCAAGTCTTCCGCTATAATTTAGAATCAGATTAATCTTTCTTAGCTAAGCACACCGAGTCCCATCATAGCCTAAGAAATTGAAGGAGAGGTTGTTTGGTCGTGACAAGAACCGCCCGGAAAGTGGGAGACCAGGGTTTGATTCCCGGCTTCGGTAGACTTTTTCTTGTTCATTTCTTCATCTTTATAAGTTAATACTACGATCAAACCTTTTATAATAGAAGTCTTAGTCATCCGGATTGCTAACACACACTAACACATTGCTATATGTAGATCTCCCTCTATGGGTTTGTAAGGTGTTTATTTAGATGAAAATTATTGAGCGTCCCTTAAATATCTCTGGAATTTAACATTTTTATCCATGATATATAGATGTATGTAATGCTAGTATTCAGATTCTGAAAAAAGAACATCGCTCTCAGATATATAATTGTTTCTACAAATCGCAAGGGGTTGATGATTTTTTTCATTATTACATCATGGGATAAATTTAGTAATTACATAATGAAAAATTTTCAGATTTTTGAGAACTTAAATATTTAGTTAGCGTCCCATACTTTAAAACCTGGAGCATTGTTAGTAGAAGTCATTAGTACTTATCATTTACAACTGCTAAATATTTAACACAGTGATTCGAAAATACTGTAGCGTAGCTCATTTAGAGAGAGAGATACCGGTACAAAATAATATCGAGATACATTGATCTTTTATAATTAGAAAACTTTGCCATGAGAGGGCAAGAAATCAATCGCGTCACAGGATTAAGGACTTAATTCCGTTAATTCAGCTGGAAACGAAATTTCCGATTTATTTATTCTCCCTCGGAACTTTTATTCCTCTCCAGGATTTCGCCGGAAATTATCGACTGAAAGGCTCTCCGAATGTCGCTTTTTCATTTCTCCGCACATTCATCCGACCCGGACTCTTTCTGCTCGTTGCAGCGGAAGACAAGACGGAAAATTCGCCGCAAGCGATTGCTTCGGCGGTGCAAATTGGCCCTCAAATGGAGCGAAATGAAGGCAAAAGGAAAAAGAATGGCCCTTAGATGATTTTAGACCGGCTGGCTGCGGACGCTCTCCGATTTTAGAAACTGAGCGATGTGCTTGGAGAAATATTTTAGGATTTTTGTTTGAACTCGGTCCTTTAAGTATTCGTTTCGTTAACGTAACTTTCCTCTCTGAATTCTATAAATGCTGACAAAATGAACTAGACATGGGATAGACTTCAGTTAACGCGAATATTATCATGGTAGGCTCTCGTATAGCCAATTGGGCAAGCGGTCCCGGGTTCGATTCCCAGTGGGGGCCTACATGCGAAATGACCTCAGCTGTCGAAGCACTTTTAACAACAATACTAATACTAATAATATCATGGTAAAATTGAAACGTTTGCTTATACCAAAACAAATTAGAATTTAATTACCTTAATCTCAAAATGTAATGGAATACCTCACGCCTAGAAGAGATATCTCACGCCTAGAACTAATTTTTCATAAAAGTTTATTTTGGCATTCCTAACCCGTACCATGTGTTGTTTAGCGGTTCCATAATTTTTAACGTGCAATAATTTCATTAAGATAATTACATGGAAAAAGAAGAAGGTAATCTTAAAGCCAGATGTTTGATTATGACTGCCTAGTGATACCTATTAGCTTATGGATTTCTCTGTAGAAAACTCAAGCACGTATGTTGGAAATTGATGCAAAACATCAGTTGTTTCTATTCCTCAATAAACTTTCACCCAATTATGTAATTATTATCTGTATCAGTGATGCATAAAACTCAGGTATGTATCTTAAAATCGGACGAAAAACAGAGTAGCCGAACACAATATACTGAAAAATACGTTCGATGTTACACGCTCATGAATATCATAGCTTAACACTTGACGCGGGGAAAAAAGAAATTCGCTCCGGAAGACGAAACCCTCGATAGATGGGGATAATGGAGAAAAAATGGGCAGGGATACCGAAGGATATGCTTCGGCCGATGATTAATTTAACGGCGACTTTCATTTTCCAGCTTCCGTCTTCCTTCGGCAGAGAAGTATCGGATCGCGAGAAAGTATCCCGATACAGGGAGGGACGCAGGAGGCGAAGAATGGCTCGGGGAGACAACCGAAGGAGAAGGTGGCGAGAAAGGAACGAATAAAGATTCGTCTTCCCAAAACGTTCGGAATCTGATGCAGGTTGGGGAAATTTTTACAAGTTTCCGCTTCGAAATCAATGGAGCGCGCGGTAGTGCCATAATTAGGGGCAGGAGATTCTCAACTTCCGTCTATTGATTGGAAATTGCTTCTCCCACTCGCTCTCTTCCGGTGCGAGAGGAGTTGAATTGGTTCGGGAGAAAAAATAGGCGTTAAATGGGGCAAAGAGGAAGGGCGGGGTAAGGGGCAGGCGTTAGGGACTTGGGTAGGCGAAGGAGGTGGAGAGAAACGGGGGGGAGGAAGTAGAATCCAGTTATTTCCCCCCCACCCCTACTCCCCACCCCCCACACCTCCGATCGCAAAGTGCCTGAGGTGAAATGGGGCGAATTCACTGCGACAACAAATCAAACAGGAGGAAGAAAAATGAATGAAAATGCTCCGGGGGATCCACCGAGGACTGTCCGCTCCGGGTCGGGTTGGGTGTGGGGAGAGGGCGTTGAACAAGACGGCGGTACGAGACTCCATTTTCGAAGAGGATCATGCGAAGTTTCCTTCGCACCTGCCAAATTCGAGAGAGAAAACTTCCCGAGTTGCCGGCGAAGAGGACGTGAGTGATGCCTCAAGGAAAAGTCGTAATTAAAAATTACCTCCTAATGGGTTTTAAAGAATGGACTGGGTGATGCCATTCCAAGTTTTCCGCGCTCGGAGATGAGGAAGGGACCTCGACGGTGGTGATACCTACTGACGTATACCAGCGCGGTTGAAGACCATCCACCGATTCATATTTAGTGAATTAAAAGTGATTTTACGAGTGGGGATAATTGGCATATTCGAAAAATATTGCTTTGGCATAATAAAGCAAAGGTGTACAACACGTCGACGAAGTAAATGAAATGTAGTAGTAGTATTGTTAAAAGTGCTTCGACTGATTTGGTTATTTCGCACGTGGGCCCCTACCGGGAATCGAACCCGGGAGAGCTTTCACCGAAGTAAATGAAATATCTCGCGGAAAAACCTAGGGTACAGTTTATTAGGTGAGATTTCAGTGAATTTTATCAAAATAGTTAGGAATTCACAAATTTAAATCAGGCCCTACCGCCAAGGAATTATTTATTCACGTTTGTGTATCATTACCACTTTTCGTTACGGTATAAAGTTTACTTTATCACAAGTAGAACATATTGTGGATTCATGAATCAAGGTTACATATCCATCTTAAGTTTTAGTCAGGCATAAGAATAAAGATAGCTTATCGTAATTTCCTTATCTCTCGATAATTTTTCATATTTTTGAAGGAAAAATTTTAAGAAACCTCTCTTTCTTGCGTTTAATTTATCAATTGTGATTTCGTGAGTCATCGAAGTATAACCATCATTATTCTTAGTCACTTGTAAGCATGGACGTAGCTAAGCTTGGTATCTCTGCAATTTAATAATTTTTGGCTTTACTTTAGGGGATATTTTTCAGGACCTATTCTTTCTCTCCATTCATTTATCAATGAATTTTCCACCTTTTGTATTACATTTTTTTATCTTTCCACTGAAGATAAAATACGGTGGCGACATATTGTTAAATTTTCCACTCCTCGAAAGCTACTCTCCCGGCGCAGGTCATTTAGCCTTGTGTAATTCATCACTTTTATCCGTTCTCCATTAATCTCAATCTTTTTATCGAAACTTCGTGTCTTTGATGACGAACGGACCGATAAATCTTCAGATAAAAGAGGTTTCTTCTATTTTCTTGTCGCGACATTGCCACATTCCCTTCATCGACTTCCTATTTACGTTGGTAGGAAAGATAAATAGTCTCTATATTTTTCGTGTATCTCCGCCCTTTCTTCTGTGGTCAATATTTGCGTTATTTCGGCTTCGATTTTCAGAAACATAAATAAATTAGAGAATGTTCGACGCCAAATTAGAATGACCTTCTTCGGTTACGAATTCACTAAGTTAATCCGACCAAAAATTTAGCGTGATGCGCGGTTTATTGATAACTGACTATTTGCAGTCAAATTATTTCATTTTAAAACTTCATGACGGGGTAAAGAAAAAATATAAATTCTTGGATTTGAGTTATTTTTTGAGATAATTTCTTTTTTCAGAAAGTGTTTGTTTTTTACTTGCGATATCTGACGTAACATCTCCCAATTTGAACAATTTGATAACAGTTTAGAGCTGCGAAAAATTAAAATAATTATAATCTATACAAATATCGTGTTATGAACATTAATTGATTGTAGATTCAATCGGCTCTTATAAATTACAGTCAGAACTCTTTATTGTGCCACAATTGTTTCTTGGGCAATATTTGGCACTAAGTGAGGGTGGCATTATAACGAAAAAACGTAGATTCTTTCCAGAGTTACTGAATTGCGTATTGCTGTGATAAATTTCTGGTATAGGAGGGCAAAAATATATGGTATATTACGAAATATTTATTAAAATACATATGTCTTTATGTACATGTAGTGCTCAATTTCACGTAGAGTCCGTTTTTTTGTGTCATGTTTTTGTCTTCAAAAATTGAATTAGACACGTACCATTCCTTCTTTAAATCTCTTCCTCTAACTAGGTAACGTACATATAATGCATATACTATGTAATCCTTCTTGGAATTTCAAGAAAAGTCAGAAAGCGCCTCCTACGGCACTAATTAGGAAAATTCTTATTGGCACTAAGTTAAGACAACTTTTACGGCATTAAGCGGAGGTATCAAGCATTGCTAACGAAAAAGAACAGTGGCTTCTAACATGGTCAATCTTCAACGTCTATTGTTCCTTCCTCTTTATTCAATTCTTTAATTTTCATTCCTTTCCTCAGACGAACTTCCTTTCCCATTCCTCTCAACACCGCCAGAATCCTTTCTTTCACCAAAAAGATGTCAGGTACTCGCTACATATTTCATCTCTTCCCCGTCTTACCACGACCCTTCTCCCGACGGCCAAAAGCCTCTAATCTTCTTCACACTAGGTCCTCGACCTATTCATACACGGCCAAGCGAGGCTAATCTAGATAATTGTGTTTCCGTTCACTATTCGCTACCCGAATCCGTCCCTTTCACGGATATTCTCCCTTTGTGATCCTTACGCCCACGTTCTTCCCCCCATTCTCGCCCAACCATTTCCATAATTTCGTAACCCTTTGGCACTGTTTTAATCTCTCCATAGCGTGCCAGACAACTTCTCGGCCATTATCGTCTTTCCTTAATCCTTTCCATTACTTCAATTCATTTTGATTCATGTGTCTGATATTTCCCACTGAGACTCAAGAAGATTCCATTTTCTCGCAAACGAATAATTAGGGTTCCACTGAGTCATGTACGTATGATTATGCGTGCTTTACCTGTTAATCCACAATTTTTTTAAAAATTTAATGTTAATCCATCGCTGATGTTGCTGCGAATGCCGATTACAAGCCTATCCCTGGTTTCGCTTCGTCAATTCATTATGTTCCTCTTGTAATGGCGAAATATTTGTTGCCTACTCAAGAAAAGAATACAAGCTTCTTGGGGAGTCTTTCATTATTATTAATTATTTCATAAGGATTATTTTTGTAATGCTTGGGGCTTGGAGATATTTTAGTCGGGATAAAGTGTAATTGTATAGTGACGTGTACTTGCTTGCTAGCGGGTGTAATTATGTTGTAATGAATGAATGCGGGAGTTTTTGTTCTTAAGTCTGCATCACTACATCAGTAATAGTATAGTTTAGGCTCTTTCCAAAGAAAACATCAGATTTGTATTCTTCATAATATTTTTACAGTAGCAGCTTCAGATCTTTGGGAAATGACGATGAAACATTGAGATCAACGTTGATACTCACTCCCCAATAAATATTGAATCTGTTATGCCTTCTTAGTCAATCGAAATAGAATCTATTTGTGTTTTAATACGTGAACCATTATGAAAAAAATCGTTGGAGCTCCCCAGGGACATACAGAAAGAATTAAACCAAACAAGGAAGCACAAAAGACGTATAGTTACGTAAATAAAACAGCTAGGAAATAGCTATACGCGAGGTCACTTGGGCTTCCAGTAATCGTGTTATTTTTAAAAGTACTTCGACAACTGAGGTCATTTCGCATGCATGAGCCTCCATCGGGAATAAAACCCGGTACCGCTTTCACCAAAGGCAAACGCGTTACTCACTTGGCTGTTCGGGATCCCATGGGAGTTCAGATTTGAAAAGGTTTAAGGTTTCGAGAATGACAACAACTGAGCCATATACGAAAACTATTGCTGTCGGAGAACAAACTTACTAATAATATTACTATTCTATGATTTCTGCTATCATTCGGGATATTTTAACTATAGAAATCCTAGAGACATATTCCTGAAGGTTCCAGGGTATCACGTAAACTTATCTAATACATTACGCCCATTTAGGCGGGTTGGAATGAAATAACTATAGGTCATATATGTTTGAAACAATCTATTTCAAAGATAATTTATTCGCATATTACTACTTACATATATCTGAATACATTATTCCGTTGTAATGGTAAAGAAAATAAATCATCTGTGTTATCACAGCACGTTATATGTGACTCTGCGTTAAAGATGAGCACGTGAAATGGCATGTAACTTTATGTTAAAGTAATTTATGATACATAATGATATATAATTAGAGTAATTTATGATAATAACGATATATTAAGTAATTTATGATAATCTAAAAAGTTTTCTTTAACGAAAAGAATCCGCAGTAGCCTCTGATGTTAGGCTGAAAGTTACTTCAGGACCTCAACACTGCAAATTGACGAAACTGAGAAAAAACTCAGAACTTCGACTCGTTTCATCTTCCGTTTCTTTTGCTAACGACTTCAACTTCAGTTTCCTTCACTTCATACCATCTGAATGCCAAAGAAGAGTGGAGCGTTTACCGAATCCGCCGAAGTTATAACTGGCTTTTTTGTTTGCAAGCGTGTTTATCTGGTTCGATCGCTTCGAGTTGGAATAATTCCAATCAAAACAAGCCATTTTATCAGGGTAGAAATACGCGAATCATCAATTTCTCACCGTATGAATAATTCATCTAGAGTTTTCCCAATGAAAATTCGCAATCCACGATTCGGCAAACTTCTACCGCTGCTTACTGTGTTCAAATCGGAGATTTTCGCACAAGGTGTTGTTTGCCAGTCTATGCAGGAAAGCGTTCATTTAAAGCCACCTATCGACAGAATGCGGAACTCTGCATGATCTATTTGTAATAAATTTACTCTTAACGTACGTAGGGCTTGCATAAAAATGGGGATGTTAAATTCCAGAGTACTACCGCGGCGATGCATTAGTTATTTTTATATGCGAGTTCGAATTTCCCGTTGGTTCTGGTAACGGCTCTCCATGAGTTATGCATACGCACTTAAATAGTGCAAAATCGCCTGTTTTCCCAACCAGGTTAGCCCGCAATCATTTCATCAGTTACGGCGGTTAAAATTTGACGCCACAGAAAGGGGGAAATAAATAGATGAAGTAATTTTAAACGAGATGAGAGGCGTAACAAGTTCGCTTCGCCACCCGTTAATATTAGAAGAGTAGTAAGTTATTTATCGACACCATAAAAACATTGTAAATTTTAAATGGGGAAGTTTGGGGAAGGGGAAACTTCGTAATTTAAAAACAGCGTTACGCAATTAAGAGTTTTAGAAGTACTTGAAGTTTACTCAATGAAGTTGCAAATGCAACTTCACCGAGTGAAATGAAGTTGCAGTTGTATAGCCATTTTATTTCAATCTTCAGAAATTTCACTTAAATTACTTCACTGATTTATTTAAGAAAATGCAGAAGGAAATTTATAATACGTATGTCTGCCAGACAAATTGCACGAGATGGCTATACTATCAGACTATGAGCTATATGAGATGAAATTTTAGTACTGATACTTCCGCGATATAAATATACCCTTCATAAAATTAAGCAGAAGAGGATATGAATCATCAAATTTAATTTTAAAAGTGTAACTCCTCGAAGCCAATCCGTTGTCACAGATTATACTTTCAACGAACATCATGCGTAGATTGCCTTAACTGAAGAAGCACAGCACTTTAAAAGGATTGATAAGAATTCTGTCTCATACTGTTCATTTCCCTTTGTTATAAAGATACAATCCCTGTCTATTTTTTCATCCAAATCGATAGCTACCAATCATAATGTATACATTGACGTGCTGCATCTCAGGAATAGAAGAAAAGGACTGCCGATCAGGGCTATTATTGATGTATCGTATCACTGAAGGATTCGAATCGAGACGCGATGTGGGTGTGTAACGGATGCAAACGATAGGTAAGATAACATCGCAAATCATTGCCACTTCCTAAGTGCACTCTAATTTTTTATATGCATACATCTTCTAAAAAAAATATTATGAATACACGTCCTGCTTCAAGCATTGAATTTTCCGATAAAATGCGACAACTCCAATCGGAAATCTGTATTGGACCGAAATTCGTTCGTGCCTCGGTCGAGACTTAAATAAATGAAAAAAATCGGACCTAACTTCGCGAGTGAAAAAGCGGGTGTAGAAGCGAAAAAGTGCGCATTGGTGGGAAACAGCTGAGGGATAGAATTCGAAATGGAAGGGAGAAAGCGGGAATGCAAAAGGGGAGAACTCAAAGGGAAAAAACCTTGCGTGAGACCCGATTGAAAAGGGGGCGGCCGCGCGTCCAATTGCGAAGCAAACGAATGAGCGGTTGCAAAGGGATAACAGAGAGAAACCTTTTGCACGATATGATGATGGCAAGCGATACTTTTACGTCAGGCTAACGAAGAGAATTAGAGCGCGATACCCATCGTGTTTCACGAGAACCTATCCAGACTTTTCTTTTCCTCTGTGTTGCTATTTATAAGCTTCCGCTATTCCGCTATCTATTTCCGCTTCCCTGCGACGGCTTCCATAGATTTCGATATGGAATCACATCGCTGATTTCAAATTTATTATTATATTTTCCGAATCTCGCGGCTGAACTTATTTTATTATTTGCGCTCAAAAATAAAGAATTGTTGCCTACTGATAAAAACAGCCAATTAAAAAGTAAAAAAACGTAAAGCAATAAAAAACAAAATATACATATATAACGGCGCAGGAAAGTTTCCACGTCAGAAGACACCGAACATTGAAAAATACGAAACATATGAAAAAGAGGCTGAAAATGTACTGTATAAATTCATATTATAGCTACTAAAAACATTAGAATCATCAAAAAGTTTCCTTAATTGCGTTCAGAGAAGAAAAGAATATCTTCAAGAAAAAAATTAAATATAGACCGAAAAGTTTCTGTTAAAATACGTGGTCTTTTACCAGAGTTATGGGATCTTTGTTTATGAAGTTTCCTTGACCCTGATAGGGGTGTAGAATTTTACCAGAATGATGTCATATAAATCATATTAGATTTAACAGGTGTGAAATATAGCGGCATGACTGGGACTCGAATTCCTTGACTGGACTTATTCCTTGGGGTTTTACCGCACGGCTCTTTCGTGTTATTCACCTTTCCCTAATCCGTAATGTTTAATCTACTGAAATGGAAAGCGAAAAATTTACTTTTCTGGTTGTAAAGAGCTCAGATTTAACTTATCAAAGAAATAACAGCAAGAATCAGAGCTGTACTTAGATGAACATTATAAACAAACATTTTCTGATAGTATACAGTATTACCCACCCATATAAAATCTATAACGACCTGGAGTTATCGGAAACTCATTTTATCACGTAAGCAATTCAGCAAAATCCACAACATGACGTGACTCAGAGCAATATTTGACCAAAGCATGCATTAAACAATTTAGCTTTTATCTATACTTCTTCTCTCTTTTAATTCAATTTCCGGAGTAATGAAACGCATCCCGGCATCTCCGAATCGTATTAGAACTGTCTCCCTCGCGCCGACTTCTTAATTGGAGATCTGGAGCGCTGTGGACGGAATACATATTGGAGAAGTTGAAAGTGGTGGATTGGGGATGGCGGTGATTGAATGAGAGAGAAAGAGCGGCGGGAAGAGATAAAACGGGTACTCTAGTTTCGTACTAAAGATGGCGCGACGGGTGTTTGAACCACTGGGCCTAAGTGATGGAGAGAAGTGTGTTAAGTGAGTCACGTGAAGGTGAGTACAAGGAGGGAGATGGGGCTTGCGGTTTAACAGCGAACTTGGATGTGGCATACAGGCTATTAGACAGGCACTCGATTAGATTCAACGCGCGATAACTGTATTGAAATTACGACAGAATCCCGTAAAGAGGGAAGATTGCCCTCCTTCCTGGTTCACGATTTTTCCGTTTTGGTAAATGGTGAAACAAATTTGGAATCATAGCGACCTTACCAAAGATCCTCATATTAGAGGCAGTTTTTTCCCTCTTAGATTTGTAATAACTGTAGTAGCTGCGATCAAATAATAATAATAATAAAAATAAATTTTATTCCTTTGCATTTATCAAGTTACAAAACAAAACACATACTTTTAAAAGAATATATGTACCGCATTAGTGAAAATCACCAGCTTCGGAGTTACCGGCTCTTCAGGAAATTGATAAAAATACAATAGAAAAGTAACAAAGAAAATGAAACTTAAGACCAAATGTCAGTACAAAAGACAAAATGCTATGCAGAAATAGTATACATATAATGTAAAGCAATGAACACATTCACAAAATCTTTTTTAACAAACATTCAATATCTTCGTGATTTGAAAGCCATTCTTTAACTGTTTTAATAAAATTCATTTCATTATTAGCTTGAATGTAAATGAAGTTTCACTCCTGCTGGAATAGATACCCCCATTATGATATGCCCATTTTTAGGCAGACTTGCTCTGTATAAAGTTTTTGATAATTAATTAATTTTTTTGCGTTCGAAAATCAATAAAAATGATTTTGATATAGGTCTAAAATGTATTTTAGTCGATTCTCCGGAAAAATAAGGTACGTAACTTCGTTGATTTGAACCGAAACTCTCTAAACGTAAAAATTGAACCTCTAAGTAAAAATTGAACCAGGATATTTTTGAATTTCACCAAATTTCACCATCTAATAGTAAAACGGGGAGTCACGATTTACGAAATCTTCCCGTGATATTTTTCTTCTGCCTATAAATGTTTACTTTAAAAATTGTTATGTACAATATTGTCACATTGAGATTATGCGATACGCCTGTGCATTAAACACACCATCGCTAAATAAATAAATACCTTACTTTGAGTTAATCCTTTCTCTATTATATTTATAAAATATATCACAATTGCAAGCTTTTCCCAAAGGAAACTGGGTTTTATCACTTTCATCTTCACATAAAAATGAACAACGGAGGTCTATTCCTGAAATATCGTATAATCTCCATTAAAGGAGATTATCCCTTCATTTGGAGGCCATTTTAATACGAACGAATTATAACTGTAGAAACTTACGCTATATCGAGATATATTCCAAGTTTTCAACGTTTTACACATATATTAGAGGTTTTCGGCATTTTTGGCTGCTACTCAATCATAATTATTTTCATACGAAAATCAATTTCTACTTTTAGAATCCGGACTCCGTTTTAGAATAGACTACGAGTATATCGGCTTTTACTTGACACTACTCCGTTAATGACGATAATGAGGTCAGGCCTCTAAAGAAGTGATAGTAAAGGGACATACATGTTACTCGATACATACCCTAATGAAAGATTCTTCCAAAATTTAATTCTTTAATTTTAAATGTCGTAGAATTAAAGAATATTTAATAGAAATAAGTGAAATGTATGGAACAAACTTATTTTCTAACGTTGTATTTAATGCCAGATAATGAAAATACTATATCGATTGCTCGCAGGTGTTCACCTATTGGCTCATCGCCGATTAATATTCGAGTACAATATATGAAACCTTTCATTCTCCGTAGTCTTTGCCATTAATACACGGAAATAATCGATTTAGGAATCAACGACCTAGATCCAGTGGCACATATAGGTCAGGAGTTAGGCAAGGTTCACTGAGGTGTGAAGAGGTTTAAACCCATCCTCGCGAACTGCTATGGCATCCACAAATGCGATGCGGTCTACAGTATTCAACGCTATCATTAGAGCAATGAAATTATTTCTCTGAGATCAACATGCCGAACGCGAAACGGAAGGCGGAAGGTTAATATCGGCAATTTTTGTATGCAACCACTACATGTCGGCAGTCATTTTGAGGAAGAATACTGTTCGTAAATGAAGCAATTGGTATACATTCGTGTTCGTAGTGTATACCATGAAAACATTTAGTACTGAATGTAATATATTTTATTATATTATATAAAAATATAATAATGCTAAATGCTGTCGTAAACATATTGGATTAAATACTATTGTATACACCTAATTAATTTTTTCATTATGTTTCAAAGCTGATTTAGCAGAGAGCAAAAACTAATGAATCTCCATAACGTGATATTATTAACTACTGACGAATAAGTGATATCTCTATTTGCTCTTACTAACTTAGATCAAGTTAACCTAAATTTTAAAGATACATAGTACCAACATCATGCAAGCAATTGATATTTTAATTTCCATTTGGCTCTTAATTTACTTTCTACAACAAAAGGATATTTCCAGAGCTCTCACGAGATATGGGATGCCACAAAATACAACATGGCAATTTTTGTACGTACCTTGAGGCTCTCTATTCCTCGGGAAATAAAAAAAAGCAGCTCGTTTTGTTTCAATCGACCCGTAAGAATGAAGAGCGCATCATTCTCAAGCTAGCAAACGCTCGAAAGACGTGTAAATTGCAGGCGCTTGAGAGCGACGGAAGCGTTAAAAATAAATGAGGTGGAAGCAAAACAACCCGCAACTTATATTTTTAAAATAGTTGCACTATAGGAAGCGTACCTTTTGCTCCATTCATCCATCCATCACGTGCATCTAGCAAAATGACGCCGCGAGCCCTATGGATAAAAACCTGCTTTCTCATATAACTGTCCTCTAACGGAGCTCCTTTGCCAATTCCCTCGGGCAATTTTCGCCTCTACATTAGTCTTGGAGAGGGAGAGAGAGGTCGACCATTTTCTGTTCGCGAGACTAAAAGAGATACTTCTTTCCTCTCTCGTCCTCATACATAACACCGTGAAATGATCTCACTCTCCTCACCGAAGAGTTTCAACCTCCATGAAAATGCTAAGGGCAACCTAGATTCTGTTACGGTTTAGGAAGTCCCGAGATTATTACGGTGGGAAAACCGAGGAGAAAAAGAGTTGGACAGGGATAATTAGAGGTTCTTCTAGGTCAAGGATAGATATTACTAAAGTTATGGTTGCTGAAATCGGAGGGGGTAAATCATAGGGATTTGAGCAATTAAAAAACATAATAATTTTTTACGTAATACCGTTAAAGAATAACCAAAGGTGATTGCGTAAATACTATTTCAGCGATTTATTTTAGTAGGTTATTTTTATGCGATATTAAAAAAAATGTTAAATTTTATTTATTGCTTTTAAGTCCAGTGAGAGATATGTGTAATCTCATGTCGTTTACCAGAGGATAATTTATATATCTCATAGGTTAAGTTATAAAAGTTTTATTTAGTAGCTAACTTGATCTGTCTAACATGTCGTGACGTATGGAATTTTTTCATTTGTATTTTTGCATAGGGTAGAGACAAATGTGTCTTTCATTAACTTTCATCTGTTTTCTTCAAGTCTGTGATAATATGAGAGCAACTAAGGTATGAGTAATGCTGAATAATGACTACCATTTGATTGAGGTCTTTCCTTTTTGAATTTTACGTAAAGTGTTACTTGATTATGCTTCACTTACGTGGACTTGTTCCGCTTATAGAATTCTGTCTCAGCTTCTCAAAGCGATGGCAAACTACCTCACTCCTCAGTTTGCCTAGTAACCTTAGCCCCCTCTCCTAAGCTTTTCGTAGCTTATGTTGGAAGGATGACGTACAAAAAAGCCTTCAGATTAAAGACTATACAAACAGTACATAACTGCAAAATTTACAGAAATATATACTTTAGAGCTCTGCTTTCAAATGTGGTATCCGCTGTAATTGCTTTACGTTTTAGTGGACAAAAATTTTTCTCAGAATTCACGAAAGTCGTGTATATGATTCTGCAATATCGAAATAATAATCTTCTTTCTTGAAGGATTTCTTATGAAAATTATTCTTGATTAAAGTAGTGCTAATAATCATGTGAGCCTTGATAATTTATCAGAATGCAAACCATCGATTAGTTAACATTAATATGAAGCAGTAGCAATCGAAAATTCAATAGATTTCAATCCGCACTTTCGATAGTATTGGAAAAAATATTCCGGTCTTTGAAACAGTATGATATGCAGAGAGAAGGTGAAGAAAGAGAAGAAACATAGAAATGGAGCAAGTGCAGGAAATGAGAAATACGTTAGTGAGAAAGTTTTGAAGGTGAAGAAAGAGAAGAAACATAGAAATGGAGCACGTGCAGGAAATGAGAAATAGGTCGGTAAGAAAGTTTTGAAAAGCAGAGAGAAAAAGGTGGAGATTTGGAAAAGGAAGATAGCTGACCCCATATTTTTTCAAGGGACAGAATAGTTGGCATAGTAGGTAAATGTGGACTTTACTTGATACGGAGATTGCGCCAGAGGACCTTCTTAAAGTAAAACCAGTTCTTTTCACTGGCGGAACCTTTTCGTAGACAAGCTGACTCCAAAGAAGCTACGGAGTGTCCGACTTATGGGGATGGAAAGGGAGAGGGCGGGAGGTATCGTATAAACTGGCTGGCCGTAAAACGCTGAGTGGAAAGAGGGCTTACCCTATCTTCGAGTACGGTACGCTGTATGGAGTGACCTCGTAGAGTTCCGAGCCGGAGGATTTTAGTAATCAGTGGAGGAATGATATCCCATTTCTCCCATCCCATTAACGCTTTAATGTTCCCAAAAGCATTTTCCTTCCATTAATTCTTCTAAGTCACCCCGAGAAAAGATAGTATGTTTTAATTAACGAAGGTAAAGCTGTTATTATTTAAAACACATCATTCATTTATCTACTTATTACTGTACAGCTATTGCACATTTATATGTTTAGATATGCTATTTATAGTCACGGGGCTACCAGGCGTAATATTTAATACTTGTGTAACATTATGAAATAATAATATATTCAAGAGCGAGAATAAGGGGAATGCTATTTCACGGTAGGCAAGACCTGGTTATGGTTGCCAAAAGCAAAGGTATTGGTGAAGGTTTCTTATGATTTGAGTAAAGCAGATATTCCAAATAATGTGAGAATTAAAAGAGAAATGCAAGTGAACACTTTCATCCTTCTTTTTTATTACTATATGTATGTAATCATAAATTTTCCTGAGCCTTGATCTTTATGTTTCAGATAATTTTCATTTCATTAAAACATTTGGATTAAATAAATTTTCTTTGTCATTTTAATCAATTATAATTATTTTCTAATGGTGTATACTGATTATTTTGATTCTTATCTGTACTATTGATGTAATTATGTGTTATCATACTTGTTAAACTAATAGTACTAAGACTTTTATTTTGAAAATCGTTAATGAAAGGAAAAAGGAGTATGTATAGGTAAAGCGATTTTCATCAATGCATATATGTTACACATGAGTATTTCACGATAAAAAGCAAGTAGAGAGATGTTCAACAGTTGATAAAAAGTGTACTTTATTCTGTCTTTCAATTTAAAATGTATATCATGTTCAGAAAGAAATAACTTAAGCAACCAAACAAGACTGCACTCCTGTTTCTTTCGGCTAGTGCGATCTTAGCTGCCGCAAAAACAAATCATATCTGTAATAAAGCTAAACCATTTATTCTTTGGTACAATGGAAAAAAAGACAAAAGCTTAAGCTCTTTCGGTGTTTAATATAGCTCTTTTGTCCCAAAACATGCTTCACTCATAGAAAGGGCTAAACTTTTCTCTCGGCGCTTAAAAAATTCAATCGAAAAAAATAATACTCTACGTCAACAAAATGCTCCGTTATTTTTTCGTCGAAAAAGAGAATTATTTTACGCTCCTTCATCTCTAGTGAATTCAAGTTAGTTTTCACCTCAGCACGGATAAGCTTGTTTATACATACGGCTGGAGAAATCTCCACAGAAATACTTTATTATCGTCCCTATTTTCCTAGGGAAATTTTGTCGCATTGTTTTATGATAACAAAATGGTCGAGATACCCTTCCAAATATTCTTTCCCATTCTTTTGGCTGAGCATGCATTTTTTTTAGGATTTCCGACTCAATGGTTACATCTTGCTAGAAAGTGTTCTGGAGAAGAATGGACTGATACTTCCCTTAGTTTTTGCCTTCTTTCTGAGGTTGTAATTTAATTTTCCTTTTCCGGAATTGAAATTCACTATGGAGTCAGTAATACGTTTCTAAATTGTTCAAATGCTAGTAGCTCTTAGATCAGTAGTAGACAAGTAGCTTATCGTCCAACGGTTCTCAGAAAGAGTTGCGACAAACATACACGGATTAATAGAGTTATGTAGATGCTTACTGTAGATTATAGAGAGAATGAAAATAAATTTGAAGTGGACCGAAATTCGAAAATGAATAATTTAGCTATTCGTTCCACCTTTTGAATCGTTGGACACCTTGTCTGCATAGCAACGGCTAACACAAATGTTTCAGGGTAATATTTTTACTCCACGCTTTACTTATTTGTCTCTCAGTGACTTAAATGTTTGCTTGTAGACTCAGCCGAAATCGATTCGTTGCCTTTTAAGTATACCTTCAGATAATTTTACTAATTCTCAAGTGTCGAGTTTGTTAATGAGGAATGGAAATCGGACATGAAAACTTAGAGCGTATGCTGAAAGAATTCCTACTATTTCGGGGAAAAGATTTACCTTGTAAATATAGCACGAAATCCGTACTTTTGACCTCAAACTAGTGGAAGCTCTTTATGTTGAGAGAAGAATAAAAACATAAATTTTACATGATACCGTAGAACTTTAATCTTTCACGACTTAGGTTTCAGTGCGTCTTACCGTCTTTGTTAGACTATGATGACATAAATCACCTGATGAAGACGGAAAGCGTTGAAACCTAAGTCGTGGAAGTTTAAAGTTTTACGCTAACTTGTAAAAGTTGTATTTTTTATTCTCTCAGCATATTCAACATTTAAAAACCTCGTGCTACCAGTCGAAGAAAGTTATTCGCCACCCAAATGGCTAAAGCGTCTGTAGAATTCCTTGCTATTTGACTTTCTGTTCGTATTATTTTCCATTTTATAAATGAGAAGAGAAACAGAGAAAGATTATCAGAAACGGGTAAGGGTGATCTAGCGCAAGATGGGGCGCATCCAGGAAAAATCCCAAGTAAGAATGGACTTGAAAAAGGTCTTAAGGGACCGGGAATCGAACCCGAGTGATGATATTCGAGTGATCGTCCGTTGAGCTATCCCGGAAGAACATTTCTCCAAGCCATTCTGGAGACTTTGTGGGCAAACGACGTTGTGAGTTCGTCCACATGGTGGCATCGTTCACGCTCGGGATATTAATTTATCTATTTAAAATCTAATGTTTCCAAAGCAAACTTTGAACTGAAAACCCTGGAAGATATTCAAACTTATCGTCACGTTTGGTAAATTTTGTCACTAGGTATTCTCTAGCAGAAGGCAGTGAATTACGAGCATTGAAACTTCACGGATTTCCGAGGCAATATAGAAGTACATTTTTCAATCTCCACTCATGTGGAAATATAAGAAAGACACAAATCATACGTTCTTTTGTTTTAATCACATTTCATTATGTGCAGTCTCTTTAAAGTATCCTACATGAAAAACTATCTAGAGTAGCGACTCTTAGATACCTTTAAGTTTACATAACTACATAAGCGAGAGAAATGCTTGCAAATCTCTAAAAAACTCTGCAATTTTCAATATTGAGTATTGCATCGGGAATAATGCTTTATAGGCAGGTTGGACATGGACAATAAGGAAAAAGGATATGCCGTACGTAGAGTGTTTTGAGAAGAAGTCATGAAGAAAAATTCAGAGCATTAACAATAGATGTCATATCAGAATTTAGTAATCAATAAAACGAATTGGGGAGCAGAGAAGTCATCGAACCGATACGAGGAAGGAAAGCCAACTGGATTGGTCAACATTAGGGTGGTAGGCCTGATGAAAGAGTTGATTGAAGGGAGGTTGATGAGACCAATCTGTTGGAATGAGATTCTGATGGAAGAAGAATCTAGCTAGCATAGATAGTGCTGTCAGGAGCTGTAAAGGTAATTAGGAATAGGGAAAATGTGTTCGATGTTACCTATCATCATGGTCTAAATAATATAACTATGATGATATTATTAATGTAAAAAAATATACTTGGTTTTACAACATATCGGAGGTATGGGTGTGGATCTTTCACTGCTACATAGATTGTAAACATTATTAACTTTCAACTTTACAAAAATTCGTACAAATTCTAATAAGTTGTAACATCTGCTCAGGATTTCTACCGGGTAAGAATTTTGAAGAACTCCGACGTTTCGGCAATTTTCAAGGAATTTTTCAAAAACGATCCTTTAAAATGGCCATAGAGGTTGAGGAGGAAATGTCAGAGTTTCCCATCACTCTGACCCGGTTGAAATCCCGCGAAGAATTCCTGAGCAACATACATTGGAAAGCATAAAATCCTTCTACAATTATAATACAGCTGTAATTTTCGAACGTCCAGTTAAAATGGAACACAGACGAGAAAGAAATCAAAAATATTTAAGGAAACTAAAACCATAAAATTTTATAATTATATTAACTGAATGTCGCCTATCTTTTTAACATAATGTCAGATAAAATTAAATGTTTTAATCAAATTTTTAATATTAAAATTTTAATTACATTTAAATTAGGGCTGAAAATGTCTATAAGGCATATTACGACATGAGGGCAAATATATTTATTTTCTTAAGCTGCGCAATTCTTTACATTACAGAGGGCTAAACTATCTGGAAATCATGCTTCAGTCTCAAAACTTTCCTACGAAAGAACCTCGCAGAAAAATATTAAAACGTTTCTCATGAATAGGTCATTATTCGGGGTACAGAGGCAAAAAACACAAAAGGAATCTAAATAGTTATTTAGGGAAAATTATTTTGTGAACGCTATGAACTTGATTTGGCCTCTTCAGTGAAGAAGAATCTAATTTTCAGGTTCAGCCCTTTCGCTTTCAAATTAACCAAATCCAATTTCCCATTTACTCCTCGTTGACGACATTCCCTTAATTTTGGAAAGCCCTTTCATTCCACTCCCTTTATCATATTTTGAATACCTAACAGCCTCTCCATTTTCTCAGTCATTCTCAACTTACACATCTGCACATTCCTCCGCTTTGAGAATTGTTGTTACGCTTTTCGTGAAGTGAATTTCCGATGACACTTCGATCTAATACAGCACCAAATCAGGCATATACACATGTATTTGTAATTTTCGTCACAAACTGAAGAATATTGTGCTACTTTAAACTTTGTAACTCTGAAAAGTTCGTTAAAAATAATTCGTGAACGTTGAAAAGTTGTACTTACATAAAATTTAAGCCCTGCAAAGTTATGCATCGTTGAGTAACAAGACGATTATTACTAAAATCATAACAATTAATAATAAGAATATTATGTCATATGTCAAAAATAGCTTGCTTTGAAACTAGCCTAATAAATGTCCTACTCACACAATATTTGAAAAAGATTTTTACGTCAAAGATCAGACCAGACCAAATTCATAAAAATCCTACGTACTCTAGTTTTCTACGACCTCTCCCTATTTCTTTAGATTCTCTATTTTATTCTAAAGTCCTTGATTACAAATAATTATTATTACTTATTAGTGGAACAAGTCTTTGTTATTGATTGGTTAACATGGAGTCCGTTTCGAGAACGAAAACTCAATAAATATACACAAAGCGCAAATACGGACCGCACATGAGAAATATTTCCAATCTTATCCGGTAAAGAACGCCTTGTCTACGGTAACGGTACTATACATAAAAAATACTTCTATAATTATTCGTGCCTTCAGAGACTTTAAAAACCTGGTTACCACGCCCCTTCTCTCAGAGATTAGGATAATATACAGCCTTATAGTTTACAGATTATCGAAGGTATTAATGAAGGTACTCTAATTTAAATCGATTCCCGAGTGGCAATTTGGACGCATTCGACGAAAAGTCGTCTTTGGACCGTCAATTGGTTAAAATCGCATTACGTCACATTGGTGCTGAGTGGAACCACCTGCGCGGTCCATTGTTCGCCCTCTCTACAACATGTGAAATTCTCCTCCCCAACACTTCCCCAGTCCTATTCTCTTTCTCTCCTTCATCTCACCGCCAAAACTCTCATCTCAAAATCCTCATCTCCATCTCATCTTCCGCACTCATTATGCGCTCTCCGCTCTCTCCTCCGCTTCCCAACATTTACTCTCTCTCACTCTCTCCATTCCATCTGCTTCTCATAATCTCTTTCTCCCCATTTCCATTTCTTCCCTAAAGTTCGAATAGATTGTTCTCCCCCCACGTAATCACCCTTTTTTTAACCGTCTTCCTTCCTTTTGATGTCCTTTTCACGTCGCAAGCGCTATCTAAGGCAGTTTTGTCCGAAGAGGGCTTTTTTCCTTACCTACCACTCCCGTGGACTTCCTGCGCCTATCTTTCTCTCGCGTCCCCTCTGTTCTCCGCTTAATTCCTCCTCGTTTTCTGCCCTCTTTCCAAAGCCACCTTAGGCCGTCTTCGCATCTCCTCCCTTCCCTTAAATCATTTTCACGACCTCTTACCCTTTCTCCTTAAGCTTCCCTTTCTCATTTCTCAATAGACCTCCTCCTCCGCCTTCCGAGATCCATTCTCTCTTTCTTCCTCTTCGTCCCCTCATTGCTTCCCTAATTACTTCTCTTGCCACTTACTCTGTCTCATCTTCCACTTTCGCTCCGCCCCCTCCTTCATTACCTTCCGTTTTTTCCGTCGTTATTTCTCAGGTCGCCTTTCCCCACGGAACTTCAATTAGAGAGTAACTTTTCGGAGGATATGAAGGCCGCAATGGCGGGAGATGCCAAAGACGCAGCCGAAAGGATTGGAAGCGAGAAGAATGTTCCCTTCACAAGGATAGTTCTGTCGAAAGTTGGGAATTATACGGGATATCGGTATCAAATGGCAAGATTAAGTCCAAGTGGGCGTTCACCCTTCTTGAAGGATTTCAGAATTTCTTAATGCTTATTTTTTGCCTCCGATAATGATATATGAATGGTCCCAAATTTTTATGCTCGCCAAGAAGAGCAACTTTCGGGGATGAACGAAAACATATGTTAACCCATTAATGTCCAGATGTATCTTAAGATACGTTGTAGTTTAAAAATTCGTCACACATTCAAAACATATTATTTTTCTATAACTCCTTATAGACCTTTTTCCTATCTCTAGATGGGCAACTTTCTCTTTTATGATGGGTATACCGTTACGGCCGGCAGATTTTTACCACGCGTGTACCTACCCTTCAGTTTGCGCTTGGATGTTCAGATNGCTTGGAGACGACTGTGTTCAGATGTAAGTATCTTCTTCAAAATTATTCGTTGCTTTTAAATTTATTATTCTAATTCGTCCTTAATCTTTAGAGAATTCATAGCAATTTGTAAGGATTAAAAAAAAATGTTCATTCAATAATTTTTTTGGAATGAATGTCGGACGTATCTAAAGATACATCTGGGCACCTGTGAGACTAAAATGTCTTTTCCTCTTTCAGATATTCCAGTTTATTTTTAATTTGAAGAAATCATTCTATCATAACGTATTTGCGGCGATTCCTCAAAATGTAAGTTATTCTAACTCATTCATTTACATAAATACCCGGCAAACCGCCTTTCGGCGTGTGGCAGAGGGTGTAGTAACTCATTAGGTGAATCATTGCTTCTTAACACCTATTTTGTTATGAATACTATAATCAAGATTTCACTGCTTGATTTACTAATTAATGTAATGTAATGATAACTAATGTAATGAGTAATTGGTAAATAATATATTTTAATGTAAATTTTTATTTTTCTAGGTCTCAGCCTATATCGGTGAGTGATATTTTATCTTTGCTTGAGGAAGATGATGAGTGTGATGTAGAAACAATAATTATCAATCCACCGCTCGAAAATACAAATATGCCAACTGATGACGATTCTGATGCATCGGATTTAGATATATCAGGCAACAACAGGTTGCCTGATATCAGGTGAAGTAGACTTTTCAATGTTGGATTGAAGCATGATTCAATCCAACATTGAAAAGTCTTCTTCAACTGTAAGGACGGATTCAGCTCCAAGTGTTTCCACTACACGAAGGTTGAGGAAGAGGAGAGCTGTGTTAAATATAGAAGAACTACTATCTACATCGTCAGAATCACCATTGACATCAGAAGCTTCTGATCGAAAATAAAAAAAGAAGAAGAAAGTAGTAGAATTGAACCCTGCAAAGTGGTCTCAGAAGCCTGAAGAGGTAATGTACACAATCCCGGAATTTGCATCACATGATCTACCAAGCGATCTAAATCAGAGTCAGTCTCCATTCCAACTATTTTCAGTATTACAAATTAATCAAACAGTTACGCCATCTTGACAGGGAATCACAATTTCATTGTAAAAGTAGAAGAGATGTATACATTTCTTGGTGTTCTTTTACTGTCTGGGTGCCACCAACTTCCGAATAGAAGGCTTTATTGGAGCAAATCAGAAGACTGTTCCNGTACTCCGGTTTTGATCGGGAAGGGCTCAGAAATTTCCCCCATGAATTTCACTTTAGAAGTAGCGTCTGTCAATGTCTGTTTGATCAGTCTTAGTGTTTTGGGATCGAGTCCTTGTTCTTCTAGGATGTTGAACAAAGATTCCCTATTGATAGAGTTGTATGCCTTCTTGAAGTCTACAAATGTGCAAATGAGTGGTGCGTTCCTGATTGCTTTGTATTTCAGTACTGTTTTCAGGTTAAAGATTTGTTCTGCACATGAGCGACCAGGGCGGAAGCCTGCCTGGTATTCACCTATTTTGTGTTCTAGTTGTTCTT
>KZ308233.1:490148-566426 GCA_000376725.2 Ladona fulva | reverse complement strand
CTGCTATAAACGGACTGCCATCCACCAACTACAAAACGTAAACAAATTATTCAAAATACGTCCATACGATTTGTCCTAGCATCGAACCTGGGTCTATTAGGACAGATATCCTTACGGCATACGATAGAAATCCCTATCTTCTATAGATGTAGCGAATTTCAACTTTCTACCTGCCCTGGAAATACCGTTACGAATTTTTGAAAATTTGGTAATTCGAATGGTCCAGGGATCGAACCTGGGTCTTTAGGGCAAAAACTTTACAGCATACGATAGACAATTATATATTCTAACACCACCGTGAATTGCAAGTTTCTATCTTAACGGAAAATACCCTAAATTAACTCATGAACTTCAGACAGAAAAACTGCTCTAGCATCGAACTCATGACCTTCAGGGAAAAAAACCTTTAGATGTACCATAGAGGTGTCTATTGTCTATCGATAATGTGAATTTCAACGTTCTATCTTACCTAGAAATACCCTAAATGATTTTTTGAATGTTTTGCAGTAAGTACCTAGCATCGAACCTGAGACCATTGGGTATAAAGCTCTTGCGGGAAACGGAAGATAAAATCATTTTCTAACGATTCCGTAAATTTCAACGTTCTATCTTTACGCTAAGTACGCTAAATGAATTTTTGAAAATGCGCTCAATGCATTCTTATGGGAAAGTGGCCCTTTTTGGGGCCCCTTAGAATCGAACCCATGATGCGAAGAATGGAAGCCCGCTTTTTTCCTAGATGTCCAAACCCGGGACTTGACGGCAAAAAAAACGGCGGCCCCGTGAGGCACTTCCTTCTGCCTCGCCTTTAGAATCCTATATGTATATATATATATATCCGGAGAAGCGTCTATATAAAGAGATGATGTGTGATACTGCACAAATGGCAGTCTTTATGCTATACTCGTTTAGTGTATTTNGAATCAAACCGTTACGCCATCTTGACAGGGAATCACAATTTCAATGTAAAAGTAGAAGAGATGTATACATTTCTTGGTGTTCTTTTACTGTCTGGGTGCCACCAACTTCCGAATAGAAGGCTTTATTGGAGCAAATCAGAAGACTGTTCCGTAGAAATAGTATCAAATTCTATTACAAGAAACAGGTTTGAAGAAATCCTGAAATACCTTCACCTTGCCGACAATGCTAGGTATGATTGGCAAGATAGATTGTACAAAGTCAGGCCTTTATTCAGTGTGCTAAATAAGAACTTTAAAATTCCCTTTCAAATTGAAAATATTTCTGTTGATGAATCCATCATTCCGTATTATGGTCGTCATTGTTTTAAGTAATTTATTTTGTGGGAAACCTATTCGGTTTGGATTTAAATTATGGTGCCTCTCAGATTCTGCTGGATATCTATACCATGCTGAACCTTATGCAGGAGTGGACACTGACTTACCTAAAACTGATTTAGGCCAAGGAGGAGATGTTGTTTTAGGATTAGTGGATAAATGTCGAGTACCACCAGGCATGAAGGTCTTTTTTGACAACTTTTTTACGTCTGAAAATTTGCTTAAAGAACTTACCAGAAAAGGAATCGGTGCAACGGGTACATTCCGTGAAAACAGAGTGAAGGAAATTTACAATTTACCTGAGAAGATTCAGTTTAAAAGACTTAAACGTGGAAAGGCTGTGTACAGGTCTGATGGATCTCTGCTGATAATGCGCTGGAATGACAGCAATGTCGTAATCGCAATAACAAACTGCTTCGATCACCAAATGAAAACTGCCACAAGATATTGTACCATGGAAAAGAAAAAAATTTCTGTTCCAATTCCAAGAGCAATTGCAGAATACAATTCCCACATGGGGGGAGTTGATCTCTGCGATCAATTTATTGCAACATACAGAACCAATATCCGTAGTAAGAAGTGGTGGTTCACATATTTTAGATGGGCATTAGATATATCCGTTTCTCAGGGATGGCTTTTGAGCCGAAGACTCGGCAATAATGTAACATTATTGCAATTTAGAAGAGAATGCGCATGTTACATTCTCAAACATTATGGAACAGCAGCGATAAGAAGAATCCAACCATCTACCTCTTCAACTGCTGATGATGTCCGGACAGATCGCCTAGATCATTTTATAGACCGTGGAGAAAAAAAATCAAAAGTGTGTGTTGTGTGTAAAGGGAGAATGATATACATTTGCAGGAAATGTAAAGTATCATTACACCCCGAGTGTTTTATTAGTTGCCACGAATGAAATTTTTGTGCAGTAAGCAATGAATACATGTATATTTTATCTTATATTCTCTTCCTTTTACAGTTAATACAGACGTTTCTTCAAGGAATTAAATTCTCCTCACTATTTTCACTATTACCTCATTTGATACCTCAACTGCCCAGATGTATCTTAAGATACGTCTACGTCTACGGAAACTTCCACTCAAAAGAAAATTTTTATTATATTTTTCCACTAATATATATATTCAATTAACACTAATTATTAAAAAAATATACATTTCCATAAAAAATGTTCTGGGAATTAATGGGCTTTAAACGTATTTTTGACTCATTTTATGATTCATTTTTTGAGTCATATATTTTAGATGCTCAGATCACTCACTAATAGATTTAGAGATACCATTAATACCTTCTCCATATCAAATCCCTTTCAACGCTTGCAATAAATACTAAACTTACCCTCGAATGGACTTAGGTATGGATCTTATTATGTGTTATGCAAAGAAACAATTGTTCCTTATGAATTAGATGGCATTGCTCCCTGAATAAGATATTTCTTAAGCATTGAAATACTCCATATTAACAACATATGGTACATAATTTACCTCGAATTGAGTTGAAGTTCGCCAGTAAGATATATCATTGACATACTATTTAATAAAAAAATTGAATGCAGAAGAAACTTAGAGCTTATCTTTATCTTTGATACGGTAGAGCCATATGAAAGAGGGAAAAGGAAATAGTACCATTATTTCTGACACAAAGTAATTTAATTAAAATGTCATTTTTGCACCAGGAAACCACACCACAGCCTATGATTTTTTTTTATATTCCGAAATAAGTTTTCATATTTGAGGTTTGTGTATGAACGGAATCGTACCCATATTTTTGGAGATTTTCTGTTTATCCTCATTCAAATACACAAGCAACTTTGTATTCTAAATAGATTCTCCTTAATATAATCAATCATTCATCTCCTTCGCCCCCCCTCATTATTATTTCTATAATTTCTCCTTTTAATATGTGAACGATCAAATTCCCTACTTCCTCTCCCAATTTTCCCCTTATTGACGCCTTCCAGCATATATTATCGTTACCATTACTTCCCTCCCCCATTGACTGTGGTATACCAATCTTACCCTTGGCGTTCCTTTTTATACCTCATTCTCCATTTCATTCTCAGCTTCTATTGTTCTATTATTGATCTTCCATAGGTTATTGTTCACCCTCCCTCAGTCGACGTTCATTCAGTTTTCTCTCCCTTTCTGTGAATATATTTTATCTTCCTCTTTCTTCTCCTCTTTATGTCCCTTCCTATATCTCTACTTCTCCAATTTCCTTTTATGTCTCCCATCTTAGACGGAGAGAATTTTATTCTTTGTCCCCCTTGCTTTACACTTGCTGCAAATTTTCTCATCTGTTTTGCTGACGGGATTTGACATCGCTTTTTATTACGTATAAAAAATTCCCACCCACATGTTCCTGAATAGCTATTTTCTCGTTTTATCGTTCGTTTTTCTTGGATTTTCGAAACATCTATGAGAATATTGCTGGCAATTTTTTCCGGAGTAAATCAATTCATTTACGAGAATACAATCGTTATTCACTCGATATCCACCTATTAGCCGATGATCGTATGAAAATAGCATCAAGTCAATATAGATATGAGATTCATTCAGCGTTGTCTCAGTGCAGATAAATGAACGATTATCTGCATTTTTTAATATTTCGAACATCATGAGTTGATTCACGTGATCAAAATGACTTAATAAATAACGTATTTCAACATTTTTTTCAAAATTAGGCGAGAGAAACTCTTAAAGAACATGCTACCTTAAGATGATTTAAAATACAACCAATCAGCTTCAGATGTAATGATTTTACTGAAAGGGAAGTTTATTTACGAAAATATATCTTGATGTAGTTAATTTTCATTCTTGATACAATTCCGATACGTTGGTTTTCTATAATATTTTGATAAATGACTATTTACTATCGTAATTGATATTCATTTAACGGGATTAGAAGCAGTATCGATTATCTGAATTATCGCCATTTGTTAAAAGACTTCCAGATGGAGGTTCGTATCATACTTTATATCATATATCCTACTTTTGTAGGGATTGGTTTTTGAATCGGAAAAATTTTAATTCAATGTTTATTCCTAATTTATCAAGGCTTTTCAAGGATTGAACTTATCCTGCGAAAAGCTGAGAATAAGGTCACCATTTTTCTATGATGTCAACGTAACTTAAAATAAGGGCTTATTGGAGTTCGACTAAACACTCTTCCTTGAAGATATCTTAACGTTCAAATAACAGTAATTAGAGTGTTATAAAACGACAGCGTTAACCTTATTCTGTTTTTATACTTTCTCCGGTATTTATTTTTGATGCAATGATAAAAGTTTGAGTATCGGTTCATGAAAAAAAAATCAGGCAAGCAAAGTGATGACTTGCGAGGTTTTTTTAGTCTTTGTATACTTTTGTATCCCGAAGAATGTTAAGCTCCAAACGTCTTCATTTTGCTATCTCATTGGACTCATTGGACCAGACAAGAAAAGTGACGAATTACGAGGTTATTAGTCTTTGCGTATTTTTGCATCCCGCAGAAGGTTAAGCTCCGAACGTCTTCATTTTGCTATCTCATTGGACCATCGCTTAAATGCGAAACGGGTCGGATCTTTTTTCTGGAAGACCCTCATTATTTGCCTGTCACGCAGCGGATTCCGCGTTCAATTGGTGTCCGTAATCCCGCGAACAATACTCATTCATTTGCACGCAGTTTTACCACTCCGAGTTTACGGCGGATCATTTTCCCTCCATTACTACTCCTATGTCATCTCTTGCCTTAATTAGGTTCTTCCTATTTTCTGCCTTTCCGGGCCTAATCCCTTATTTGCATTTTCGCAAATACTCCCCAATTCTCCTTTCTCATTCAATTCCCTTATTACTTTCCACAGATCTTTCCCCACCCATCCCTTCTTCGCCGTCTCTTCGTAACTTCCTCATTGGTCCGTGAGAGGAAAGGCGATTTTGCATCAAAGGGATTGCACGCCGAGGGAAGAAGAGGCCCGTTTCGCCTCTCATATGCAAAATTGAGGCCTCCGGGCCGCGCAGCTGCGGTCGACGGACTCGAATCGAGTGGGAAAAAAGAGTCACTACGAATCCGGGAAGTGATTTGCATGAAAATGTTCTACGGACGCTCGATGGCGCTTCCGTTCCGTCATTTGTGTTGTTCGGCGGGAGTTTGTCCTTTGCCTAATTTTTCCCATCCCACCGCGGCCTGCGGATGTCAAATCTCATCTCTATTTCATTTTTAATGGTCAGAGGTCTAGGCATTACTGGAATTTATTCGCGGACAACCGATAAACATGCCGATACTATCGCTAATTTAGTTCCGACCACTTAATGGCGTTATCCATTACTGACGTCCGAAGTTTAGGATCTCTCGGTTAAAAGATGAATTTAGACTCTCCGACCTCAATAGGTAGATTATCAAACAGAAATTGGTGTACTTGATAAAAACTGTACGGGTGAAACATATACGATAAAAATGTTCTTAGTGAAGATCGTTTTCTTAATTTTGTCAAACGATACTGATTTTTACATTCAAACACATTGAAAATCATAATTTTTTGACGAAATAATGTCATTTACAATTTGCATCAAAGTCCAGTAATCTTTAGGTAACGTCTTTGTATGGGTTGGTTTGCTTGTCTAAATACATGGAGGCACCGGTTTCCAATTCCGTTAAGGTTATAGATGCTTGTGTATATTATTTATTGGAAATAGTTAAATAATAACATTACAGAAAAGTAAAAACTCTAAGTTAGCTTAAAGACTAAAGTATTAAAGTCAGTAATTATTAAAACACAAGAAAGATTAATTAAAGTAAATTACTTTCGAAGACTAAATTTAGATCTTTAATAAAATGACTAGTCCCCAAAAGAAACGTGATTAATATTATTTGTACTATCCAGCAATAAATAGAATTTAAATTAACCATTCATTACTCGAAAATATCAATTGAGCAGTTTCCTGGTTACCAGTGTATTCCCCAGTTTCCGGCATTTGCTATCAGCGATATCTACAACTTCCGGGATCAATCTCCTTTGATTTAGAAATGCGCGCTGAATATCGAGATAGAGCACGTCAGGAGACAATTTGCCCCCTCAAATAGCTGTTAACTGGCTGCAGGATATGGTAGCAATATTTCTGATTTATGAGTAGTGGTAATGGAGCGACCCGGAATCCGTCAGACCCAATGATCCGGTTCGGAATGGGCATCCCGTTATTGTACCTTCCCAGAAATTTCAACTGTATCCATCCCAAAGTCCTGTTCATCTCCCAGTATTCAGGGCTTCTTTCTAACTCTCCTTTCCTCATCGCTCCCTCAACTCCGATTTCGCCGTGTTTTCTTGTAAATGCTGCTGTTGATTAATTCAAGGATCGCTCGGGGCCCGGCTATGATGGAGGGATACATGGGTAACTCGAGCCATTTACATTTGAAATTTGAAAGAGGGGATTCTCCCCAACGCTGTCCAAATTGATCCCCTTGCGTCTAAGTGTTGAAACAAACAAACAAAAAATTCCCGTGGAGCTCTTTCGAGCCGTTGATTAAAAATGGAAACGTATGATTAATTGAGGTTCGCCAAACTGAGGGAAGAACTACGTACGTGAAATGAGTTAGGCGAGAAAACTTTTTCGGTGAGAAGAATTGGCCTTGTTTTTTGTTAGGAGTCGGGGCGATGAGAATCGAGTTTTGTTACAAATAAATTACCAACTGGTGTTTACTTCTAAATAATTAGGATACTTAAAGGTGTCTTTGGGGCTATCTAAAATTACAACAGTAAGTGTAAGGCGACATGGAGAGTTTGAAACCCTCTTAATTCACTTCTATTTAATCATATCTGTTGAGATGTAATAATTTTCGGACTCAATAAGAACATTTTTGCGAGGAACGTATTCGCTATTTCGCGTAACTGGCTCAGATCACATCTTATTCTCTTTCATAAATTTTGTGGTATCAATTTAAATTTAAATTTTGGGAGCCGTCTCTTAATCCTGTACTAAAACTCGGCAACTAAGATTACTCCAAGAGAGTTCTTACAGTCGATTGCAACTTTCGATATATACTGAGATAAGTCAACGCGACATTAGCATAATCAAAATTTTCTTTTCAAAACCCTGATTCAGGTTAGGTTTTTTGAATCACCAAGTTTGAACTATATGTCGATAATTTTTATAAATCAACATCCTCAAGGAACATAAATAGATGGGAATCTATTGAATTAGAAGAAGTGTATGATTTTGGTAATACCTAGCTTCCTATGATTTTGAAACAGATGAGGCTCTGTTCTCTATTTGGAATAGGGTAGGCTGACTTCATGAGATTTGAACTGAGCCAAACGGTTTGATTAGCCTCACTGGCCTGGTATCCTGCGGATAAAATCTGATAACGTGAGAGGACGCTACTTTTGCCAATTCGTTTCGTTAAAAACTGTTATCATCAAACAGCAAGCGATTGCTAATAACACAGACTGTGTCTTCCGAAGATTAATAATCATTGGAAGTCAGGAGATTACAACATTGGTCGAGCTTTCTAATTAATGTAAAAGGAATTCCGCATATGGTAGACGTAATAAAAACTCCCATCTACGCCGAAAGCTCCGGAAATGAATGTGATTAGAGACTGGTAGACAAAACATCATGACATTTATTTTCACGCGAAAGATGAGCTGTAGTAATAATAAAAATTAGTTTATTCCTTGAAGTTTCAATCCCTGCTACCCAGGGATTGGCAACTTGCTGGTTGTCAATGTAGATGTCCATTAAAAGAATTTTAGAGCAAGCAAGAGATAATGTAATACAACCCGATTCGCAATGTTATTCTCAATATTATATAATTGAATTATGATATATTTTTTATATTTCTTTTACGAATTTTTAAATACATTGAAGTTGCTCTACTGAGATGAAGACTGGGGCTCTGGTTTTCCTATTGGGGGTACACGAACCACGACCACAAAGGTTTTTGCAATTATTATCTTTAAGCTGATTCATTTTGAATGAATATCCTGTCACCTGCTGAAAATTAAAAAAATATAGATACGTAGAGTATCCGCATCTTAAAAACTGAAAAAAAACTGGAAAAAAAATTTGAAATAAAGAATGATGCCCAAGCGGTTACGTTCGTTACTACCACCTTAAAAAGAATGACAACAGCGTGGCGTGAAGAAGACCGTGAAAAACGGAAAATCTTGACCGAAGAAAAGGCTCTATAAAACGGCAATTTAAATGAAGTTTAGCGATTGCTGAAAAGCAGCCTCTTTTCTGCGAGGGAAACGGTGTCAGAATCAATGTTTGCCACATCAACATTTCCTTCGTCCCTTTCGAGGAAAAGAAACGGGCTCTTATTCATCTCTCTCTTTTCCCGCTCGCTTCAGGGGAAAAGAATTTCCCTCGCTTCTAAATGTCCTCACAAGAGGCCGGTACGAATTTTGCATAGCGCACGCAAAGGATTGGCCGCGATCCAAAATGGAGCCCTCTTTCAAGGCCTTTTGCGTCGGAAGGAAGTTAATGCGGTGGCCTACTTCCATCTCTCACTGCGAGGAGACATTACTTCTAGTGGACGAGTTTCGGTGGAGAGGAAGAGAAGAGGAGAAAGATGGATCCCTAAGATATGAATCTCTATGTGAGAAGATGGATGGATGTGTTAAAAGAAAGAGAAATTAAGTTAATTAGTTGACGAGGGCCGTTTTTTTGCCAGATCAAGGCTAACGTCTTCATCTGCGAAAACTTGATGTATTGTAATATCCCAAGACCCTAATGTCGTCAATAGTAGTAGTGTTTTTATCAGTGCTTCGAAAACTACTTTTCGTTCAGCACATATTAGTCTCCACCGGGAATCGAACCGGAGACCACGGTTCCACAAGTGGCGAAAGCGCCGCCCACTTGGTTATCGGAAAGGCCCGCAAAATTTGTATAAATGTATGTAAGATACGTAAGGGGTCTACTATAATAAAATAACATAATGGGATGATAGTGATACATAAAATTCTGGTATATATCTATCTAATATCACTAATGATAAGAATGACTTCCGTAAAGTAATAGTAAACTATTAATCCGTGGCAAAAATCGCAAACCTAAATGCCCTAACCAAGATATGTCGAGAATGTTACCTGCAAGACTTGCCTCTCGTAAAAGCTAATATTTTCAAGTGAATAATTAGTAAATCTAAATAATAAGAAACACCACCTTAGGTAACTATCCTCAGTTAACTGGCAAGTAGTTGAGGAAATATTGTAGGAAGAGATTAAACATCACACAGAGGATACTAATACAAATACAGCGAAAAATGCATAGACGTAAATCTAATCTAAGTAAGACTAATAAAAAAGGAAGCTGCAAAATTTTACACCTCCATGCGTACTCATTAGTAAATATGATATTTATGAGTGTATGTGCATATAGGAAAAAATGTAAGTATGACAAAAAATGCGTATCTGAGGAAATCGGATACCTACAAAAACTGTTGTAGATGAAACTGAAAGTTAGAGGAGATAACGAAAGCAAGAAAGATAAGAGAGTGGAATGGAAATGTACTTGGTTCAATTCGAATGGGGCTGTTTTGTCACAAGATAGCGGAAACGAGAGAAAGATTACGGATAGATAAGAAGGAGCTGAAAAACTTAGGAACAAGAAGCGGACAAAATGTTGGAGAGAAGTCGAAGGAGAGAGTATGGAAATCAGAAGAGGAGAAGGGAAGGAAGTCGCAAGGCAAACAAAATGACGGAATAATTAGAGAGGATAGGAGGATTTGAGATTTCCTTCCAGCCTCACGAAGTTTCTCAATATCAAAACTTTGATTTACTTTTCCGTAGAAAAATACAAAGTCAAATATAATAAAGAAGGTTATTTATGATGAATTTAAGACCTAAAGCTCCGTTTAGCAAATACTAAGGATTACATTCAAACTAGATGTTGTATGAAGACAATATGAGAAGAGGGAGAGTATTGATACTGATTCAACATGTAGAGATAAATTATTTATGGGGACTTATACGTGGAATTGCCTCAAGTCATATTATCATGAGAAATCTTTTTCAAAGAAAGCTGTTTGATATGAGACCATAAGTAGTATACGATGCAAGTGCAAACAGAAAACAGACAGAAACTATTTATAGAGAAATCGTTTAAGAAACTAAGATTTCCTGAGCAATTTACACTTGTTAGTGCTGTAAATAACGCCAAATGCATGATTTTGTGCGCTGCAATGAAGCATAGTTGTTTTTAAACTGAACTCCGTGGACAACTTCGTTCTTTAAAAAATTCTTTTTGTTGAAAGATTAGCCGGTTGAATCGAAGTCAGTCAAAATTTAACTTTTTCCTATTGTATTGTGCAGAAAATGTTATATAATTTAAAATCTACGATACAAACAAAAAATAAACGAGAAATTGGAATATTTCATTCAGTCCAAGAGACGAGCAGAAGACGAGGATCTGTTCAATCTACTTAGGTTTAATCAATCAAACTGGAAATATGAGGAGGATTAAGTATGGCTTCCATGGAAGACTGAAGAAGATGGTGGATAGCGCGGGTCTAATAAATTAGAGCGAGGAAGTTAAAGAAAAGTTTAGAGAAGCTGGAAAACGATTCTTTAAGTACTGAATACTGAGTACTAAATGATGCAATTAATCTCTTGTAAAACAGCACTACGTTAAATGATGTTGGAAACAAGTGAAGAGAAGGAAACGAAAAGAAACGTAAAGAGGGAGATGCGAAGTTTTAGATAGGTTATTGAACTAAAGTATAAAAAATGCGAGGAAAAAGAGGGTAAATGATAAAGGAAGGGTATCAAAAAGGGGTGGATGGAGGGGAGAGAGAAGGACAAAAGAAAAACCGATCAATGAAAGAGGAAGAATGAGAGTTGAGAGAAGACACTCGAGAGGTCATCGATGTGAGAGAAGTAGGGAAGCTAAAGAGAACGTAACGAAGGAGGAAACGAAAACTAGGAAACGAAAACGGTTAGAAATTAAGAAGAAGAGAGAGAGAGAGAGGGATCAGAAAATGGAGTGGAAGCAAAGAAAAAAATGCGAGGATGTGTCGTTACTAAAAAAGTGGGAATTATTATGAATCGTGGGCAAGGGAAAAAATCTTTCCCTTGATGAGAAAAACAAGTTGATGAGGAATGGAGATCTCTTTTACGATTCCTTTAAGAGTCCACCGCGCTGTACAGTGTTAGGTAGCGATAAAAAATGCACTTGCCGAGATAATAGTGCTTCAGAAAAAAAAAGACTGCCGCTGAGAGAGCGGCGAAAGGGAGAGAAAGACGCGGGGGATGGGGAAAGCTTTGCAAAATGGCGGATGTGGCGGAGATAGCACTTAAACAAATGGGCTGTACTTCCCGTTCGTTGAAATTTGCAGTGAGCGGTGGCTTGTTGCGAGGGTCTGCCGAAAAACAATTCGGATTGTAAGGATCTGAATATACGAATTAAAGCTGTTGGCTCATTGAAAAGGTTTTGGCAGCACACGCTGGGGATAGCTCAGCGCTTCTAAATCAGTGTTTCTTCGGTTAAGTCTTGCGTGTTTAAAGGTGAGAATTAGTGCGACGTGTGTCTGAAATAGCTTTTAATCGAGCTCCTTTACGCTCGGAAACGGCGGTTTGCTGTTTGAAAATCACAAATGGTGCATTTAATTCAAACGGCCATCTGAATAAATATTTAGAAAATTTTCGAAGATTATTTACTTACATAAAAATAGGGTAGATAGGGTATATATTGAAACCATATAAATTTCACTCTAATTGCAAATTTCTAAAATAAATTCGCTAGACTACCATTAGTGGTTATGTTTCGATTATCAGTATATATCTTCAGTGCTTGGGCAGTTAAGATCGTTTCGCACATAAGGAACCCTTCGGGGAATCGAACCCGAGATCGTATTCATCAAAAGCAAACGCGCCATCCGTTTGACTTCTCGAGAGCCCGCACATCTTCATTGCGTGGAATTCTATGTTGGTTCGTTGAAGTTAAATCTACTACACTAGAATAGTTACCGAAAACTTCTGAACAATATGAACGATCTCGTGTTTTCTCGAACACTTGTTCTGAAGATGGCCCCTAAACAAGGAGCCGAAACGTCATCATTGAATCATTGAATGCCGACATTGTTTCAATGAGATGAGAATTATTAGCCAGCGGAAGTTATGCAATGATAATTAAAATAATATATTACTTTATATAGAAGCACACTTTTTGCAGTACATTTCTTTACACTTTCTTAAGGCACCCAATTGTAGTTGATGCTGAAAGTGTTTGAACATGTTTTACAAAGTATAACTGTGTCCTGTCACCTGTATAGAAACTAGAATTAGAAAGTATTCCAGCTAATTTTGCCATTTAAAAACTTATATGGTCGCCGAAAGCACTGCTAACGTTTAAAAACACTTTCGACTCGACCCCAAAACTCTTACGCTGAGCGATACTGACTACTGCTCTAGTTCCCAACTGAAATCCACGCTCCCGCAGTTACTCGGCCGTTTTTGTATCCTAGATACATCTGAAAAAGAGCGTTTCTCACTTCATGTGGGAACGGCCAAGGAACTAGCGGGGCGGCCGAGAGTAAAACCGCATAAATATGAAAGTATCGGAACGGGAGACCAGTAATCAAAGCATTCCCGAGTCACACACGACATCGAGTCCCGTATCCATCGAAATGCGAAAGATGCATCTTTTATGCCTCCTACGGTTCGAGTAGCAAATTTTTCTACCTCGATGACGAATCCCCTTAATAAACCTTCAGGAGTGGCTTTATCAGCTGTAAATGGTAAACGTAACCGAGATGGGGGTAATTTTAAACTTTCTCCACCGTTTTCGTCTCCATCGAAGTCGATTTAGAAATAGATTTAATTGAAGTGAGTGATACGGAGATATCCTCATAGAAGTAGCGTGAGAAAATCCGCTCCGCGCAATAGTACGTAATTGCAGCTTGAAACTGCACTTAAAACCATTAGAACATTACACAATTGCTTCGTCCGGAGTTGTCCCAATTCTGGGCCTCGTACACACCTACCCAGAAAAGACTCTCTCATCCCTCGCCTCGGTAATATATATATATACCCCTCTCTACCTCCGTCTATTCCCAACTCTATTCCATTCCTAGCTCCCGTCCGAGTTTAACTGCTGTGAATTTCAAACGAGATGTTCGTCCTACGTTAGCGTCTGCGGTAATTGGCAGGACGGTCAAAACTGCCCTCTAAAGCGGCAATCGCCATTCAGCTGCTCTGTACCTCGGCACCGCTTTTCCATTCGCACTCCTCCTGGGAAAAGGTGCGCTTCCTATTCTGTCGTCTGTCTGCCCGTGTGCATTCAAACTATGATGCCTTTCCCAGGGAAGATGTTAATGTTGAGTGAAAGAAAGTTAAACTCGTCCCCTTTCCCAAATGGATTACATCTGACAATGATTACTGCAGTTGAATTTGAAAAGTGGCGCATAATTTCATCCACTAATTAAAATGTGGTGCTGGCCACTGTGAACAGTTTTGATTTTCGCAACTTTGATGCTCAATCACATCAATGCAGATTATCACCATTTTTGTACCAACCAACGGTTGTTTAGTAACAAGAGGTGATCCTTTATAAATTCAAATCAGACATTTATATAAAAGAATGGCTTAACTCTCGTGGGATAACAGCGCTAATATAACATAAATACAAGTTGAATTTGAAATGCTTGTGTCCTCTTAAAATAAAGGTAAACGGGTTGCAATGACTAAAAAATTGAGGTTTAAAACTATTGTATAATTATCGAAAATGAAAGGTGAACGATGAAAGAAAAATTGCAGCATTAGTGTTGACGTTTTGTATATTCTGGTTGTCATTCTCATCGGTAAACAAGAATGGCACGCGTGCAATGATTTCTGACCGTACGTCTTGGCAAGCACTATGAGGAAGAATAAAATTAGAAATTTTCAATTTCCATCATAAATATGAGTTTGATATTTATCTTTTATGATATTTGGATACCTGTATATAATTGTGAAGGTTATCTTGAAGGTTCTCTGAGGCATTTCTCGCCCAGTTAACAATTACTAACAGACAAATTTCTTTAATATATTTTGATTCATGAATCGATGTATTNTTTATGATTTCATTATTTCATTTCTATCTGTGTTTTCGCGGGTTTTTTTCGCTCCCCTTCTTATGTGAGCGTTTTCCCGCACCGTGGGTTTTTCTCTGAAGGCCTTCAGCCGAAGAGTTTTTTCCCCGCAATCTTATCCTTTACTTTTAAATGTATTTTTTTATTTTATATCATTTTTTAACACTGAAATTCTATGTAAATGTATGACTACAGAGGTTAGGTGTAAGAGAGGCCCTTATGAGCCTAACCTCGCCGAATAAAGTGTTTTATAATAATATTATATTTCACACATATATGACCTTCATATTTATAAGACTATCTTGAAAATCACACATGTAACAAACACAGCGAAAAATCTGGAATAATGATGTGAAACCATCTTTCGTTACACACTGAACCTCCACTGAATTCTCCTCTGGACGGAAGAATCTTTATCGACTCTGTAATCACGGAATAGCAACAGACTGGGGATTACGCGTATCGTTTGTCGACGCTCAAAGAACCAGCTTCGTGCACTGTTTCATTTTAGGAAAAGAATCGACCACCAGTGTCAGCCTCCACATTGTTAGCAGTTCATTGAACGACGGAGATTGAATGGGCCCTTGAGAAAGGATGAAAGAGGATTCGGTAAACTGCTGCTTTGGGCCCATTCAACTCTCCGTCCTGCGTCGGTTAGGAGTGACCATTAACCTCGTCGTCGCAGATTACAAGACGTACTTTACTGCAGGATTTACCGCCAAGGAGAGCCCGCAGTTATATATAATCCCAATGAGGGAGATGGAGAGTGGCCTCTGAAGAATGTATTGAGGAGTTGCGAAATTCCGGAGGATTTCGCGGAGGCAGACATCGGCTTCTACTCGAATCCGTTCTTTATAGGGTGATATCTATCTTCCTCCACAAGAGATTTATTGCCTTTGAGAAGAAGGTGCCGTATACGAGGGGCCATTATATCCCTTTTACTCCAGCCGTGGCATTTTTTTAACTGATTCAGCTCTGACGGAAGAAAGGGTGAATCAAGGGTCAGCGCTATTCTCCGATTCCATCACTGGCGATAAGTGCAGCAGGACTCAAAAGGGCGGAATGGACTGCGTCTTGGCCCCGTTCCTCCGATTCCGATAATGAATTTTGGAGAGATTTATTAGGCCGTTATTCCAAATCGTTCGCCTATGCCTAAATGCGCCGTTACTTTATCTCTATTATTATACAGCCATTCTTCCTACATTTTTGTGCTCGCTGAAAGATAATGCGAGGATCTTCAAAGATTGCCTCTTGGATGTTTTATTTCTTAGTGGATTTATGAGGATGCGGATATTTGCTCTTTCTGGCTTATTTCTGCTCGAAGGAAAAATGAATGGAACCAAAAAACTAAATAAATTCTTTTGTTATTTAAGGAAGTGTTCATGAATCCGAATTGAACAGACTTGAAGGATCGATCGCAACTTTCCTAGTGAGTGTTCGGAATACAAATAAATGATTTATCATTTAAGTCACTGCAATTACTTAATTTTTATAGTTTAGTTATATCAATTTCAAAAAATGTAGCATTTCCGGTTTTGTTGTTGTCCGGAGAAAAATATATTACACACGAAAAAACCATTCCACGACTTCGTTCAGAGGAATATCAGCTGGGTTAATTTGCCGATAATTAAACAGTCGTTTGTGAGATTTATCTCAACCGGAGACAACGAACTATAGAAAACGACCTCAGCTTTCCCAGTCCACCCTGAAGAAAGTGGCCACAATAGTTCCTTTGCAGCGAAACTTCTCCATCGGAAGTCCGAGGGGAAAAAGCTGGACGCATTGGAAATTATAGAAATAACTTGTGTTCAAAACCCAACCAATGAACTCCCCTTCCCAAACCCTTCACCTCTTCTCACCTTCCTGTCCAGATTCCTATGATATATAAGTATAATTTTTCTGTACTTTAGCTGATTTGGGCCATGCTCTGAAACCGGTCGTCCTAATGAAATGGTTCTGTGGAAATAACTAAGTTACACTTCACTGTGTTATAAAGTTATACTTCACCGTGTCACTGTGTTCAACAAAGTCTATTGCAAATGAATATTATTATTTTGACATATGTATCATCAGAATCGGAACAATCCCTTTTATACACCAAAAAGCAACCGACCCGAGAAGAATACCCGAAAGACTTTTATTGAGAACGAAAAGCATCATCGATGCATATTAAGCTTTATGTAAAAAGGAATCAATTCATTTTAGTGAAGTCTAACTCTGGGAGGATTATGGACATTAAAGAAAACAAAAAATAGGAGGTTTAAGCAGTGATAAAAATGTCATAGCCCTAACCCATGAACTCGTTTTTACCGAATCTCGAATTCCTATCATGCATCGATACTCCTATGCGAAAAGAAACGAGTGCAATCCGTGCTGTAACATCTGTGCCAAGATATATGATGCATGCGGAGGAAAAAATACCCTCGAAACTAAGGAAAAAACTCGGGGTGGAGAAAAAAGTGAAACACTCGCGCAAAAGACGTGACAAATCGTGGAAAATGTTTAATCCACTAGTTCCTGCAGAAAAAGCTATTATTAATTACGCCAACTGGAGGCAAAAAAGAGGAGAGTTCTTTGACGTTTGCTCAAACGGTGACATTAAAGAGAGGGGAAATGAAGAGAGGGAAATAGAAGAGAATATGCTAAAGAGGGCGGAGAAGAGAGGAGGAAACACACGACTCATCTGCCACAATGAACTTGCATTCATGAATTTCTTAATAACCCCAGACGATGGGATAGTGGAAAGGGGGACGCGGTCGCGGAAAAAGGATTGGTTTTGAGGTGGAGCGGGTGGATATGGAAATGGAAATGGCGGTGAAAGGCGGAAGCGCGGCGAAAATAGGATCGAGAGGAAAATTGGGTTGTATTCCAGACCGTGCAGAGTGCAAAACTATGAACGGTTATGAAATAAGCTATGGCCCTCATCTCATCATTGGTTTATCATCGGGGGGGTGGTACTATGCTGAGCTAGGATTGCCAGACGTCCTCTTCTTCTTGTTTCTCCCCCAATTTCATTCCCTTGTACCGGAGACGTCCTTAAGGATATAAGGTTGCTTTGTACGTAAACACTGAATAACTAAGCTAAAAGAATCTCTATTGTATTTTAGCGTGATTGGTTAGTTTTTAACCGTAAAAGATTGGTTGCTGGCCTCTATGGTGTAGTGGTTCGTGTGCTAGCCTGGCAGCGCCGAGGTCCCGGGTTCGAATCATAGTTGTCGCCTGAATAAAGATATGATTATTATTATTATTTAATGTCCAAATTAGGCGTCTTAGATTTGCTCTTTCTATAGCTGCAATTTTGGTCATTGAGGCGCAGTTGGTCATAAATAAAAAATGAAGTACTCCCTACGAAATTGCCGTTGTTGGTCAAATGGTAAGGTAAAAGATAATTAAAGGTGTTTGTTTTTGATTTGATTATGGTGCATTTGTTTACTCATGTGTGTACGTAGAATTTAGTATTGTTAAATGACCCTTTTCTCACGCGAATTTTGAAGGGATATTTTAATGTTCATCCCGTTTATTCAAGATTAAGAATGGTTGCTCTATAAAATATTTTTTGTTTACTTGAGTTGTGGAGCTGATTTAAAAGCAGTCAGCTGACTGAAAATGGTCTAGCATACACACAAATTCATTAAATCCAAAAATTAAAGTTTTGGTCAGTTCACGCAAATTTACTCCCGACTCAATTTGAACGAACAATAGCGTAGTTGTAACGTAACATATTACTGTAAGGAATAGTTAAAATCTGCTCACAAGGAAAGCGTGGATGTGATGTGGATGAGGTTACGCAGGAAGAGCGAGTATACTACGTGATGCCTTTCCCAAGAGCAAATGATACGAGAGTAGTCGAACCATGCATCCAGTGGTTTGGAATTTGCAAAGGGGCTTTTCTTCTTCTCTGCCTATGCGAAGAAAAGGGAGGACCAGCAGTCAGGGGACTGAGAGGCGTGCGTGATCTTCTTATGCTCTTAATACGGCGGATGATCGAATTCGCCTCGAGGCGTACACTTTGCTTTTAAGTAGAAAAAATACCATGTTCTCAGGTAGATTCTTCCCTCAGTATTTTTGTAACGACATTTTAATTTGGTATAAATTAAGTCTTAATTGTTTGAAACTTTGTTTACAAATCTTGTCTCTCAATCCCAATGTTTAAAAATCTAACAACTATTTTCTCAACACTGACATCTTCTCTCCTCGAAAATTTTTCGAGGGTATTTTTGACCCTCTCCTTAAGGAGAGAACCGATTTTATCTAACGGTTACCGAGTAATAACTCTTCGTAAATATTTGATCTAGTGAACTTACAAAACATTTCACGGTAGGAAATGGAATAGTTAAAGGCTTAATAGTAAGTAATAATAGTAATAAGTACCTATAGTAATATATATTATTGACTGTGTATAATATAATTTTGTAACGATAGCAAATATTAAATAGAAGATAAATTCACAAGGAAAAGGGTAAAGGTGACTTTGCACGCAAAGGCATGCGTCTAGGAAAAATCCCAAGGAAGAGCGGGTATGAAAAAGTCAGACGGAACCAGGATTCGAACCTGGAATCTTCCACTTTCTGGGCGGACGCTTCAGGTTATTAAGCTATCCAACCAAAACACCAACTCATTCCGTCGTCCTCAAAGTAGACGATGCAGCATGGTTGGACGAGACCACCTTGTCTTTGCCTACAAAGTCTCCGAAATTAGCATGAAATAATAGCTCGATAGATTAATTGGCTACAGCATCCATCCGGAAAGTGGAAGTGTCCAGGTTCGAATCCTGATTCTCTCAGACTTTTTTCATGTATGTTTTTTCTCGGGATTTTTGAAAATAAGTAATTCCCAGGATAACGTTATGTGTCTCTTAACCCTTTGTAAAACTTCCTCAGACGACATGGTAAAATGTAACTGTCTGGGAATACAAAGAGGGCGTTAGATAGACGACCGAGTTTTCTAAAAGATGTGTACACTTAGTACGCTTTGGAGAAACATTCATGAATGTGCATATAGTGAACCAATCTTTGTTTCTGATACCGATTTGAGTACGAAAGTGTATTGAAAGAATAATCTTATATAAATATCTGAGTGAGTGGTGGTTTTTAAACAACACTGTAGGCAGCCGGTTATCTGATGAGGTTGAAATATTCTTTGAACAATCGTTTCCTAGATACTTAATAGAAGTGAAGAATTTAATAACCAAATTACTAGCTTTCCAGTTTTTTATCTGAAAACTGATATACCTGCCTGGCATCTAAATCTATCCTTCTCTGAAAACGTAGGGAAGGCTTATTTAGCAGCCTATTAAAACATGCGTCAAGGCAGGCACGACTTAAAGGAGCAAACATAACGCTGAATAAAAAATTATATTATGATTGTTCATCTCCGTTTAAAATTTTGGCGTTACCTCCAACAACGTCCTCACATTCGTATTACATATTAAGAAGTGGAGATAATCGAAAAAATTAATGACCTCGTTCAGAACTCGAAAGCACAGAAAGCGGCAAACATAGGGTGACCTACCAAAAGTAGTGATGCACGATATAAAACAGTGAGCAGGGTCGAAATCCTTAGAGCCCGCGGTGGTCGCGAGTGGGCGATGGGAGGGAGTACGTAAGTGATAACGGAACAGAAAATGAACGGTTTGCTATACGGTTCCCGGAGTGACGTATGGTGAAAGAGGCTAAGAATCGGACGGAAAAGGGAAACGGAGAGGGAGGCTGTGTCCGCTGTTGGCAGGTGGCGGCGTCCGACGAGATTTTCGTGTCATAAGGTTTACTTTTTTCCAGTCCCCGGCGGAGAGAGAGACTTTTTAATTGGGGAGAGACGGGCAACTGGGCGGTCTCTATTTAATAAGTGAGGGGGACCTGATCCCTCTCAGTAATTACATGCCTGCTTCTCCGTATTTTTTATTATTCTCTCGCTCTTTCGGGACGGCGAGGTTTCCCGAACAAAATAAAGCTATCGTCCGAAATAAACGCCCGCGTTAATCAAGGACTTTCTTTTGTGCGGGATTTTCACAGAGCATTCGGACTCGTGGGGCGGAAGGGCATTAAAGATAAAATGAGACACTCGTCGGGGAAATTTCGGGAACAAATGCGCTGCGATTTCACAGCTTTCCAAACTTCTCCCTTGTTACCCATTTTTGTATCGGCTAACGATGAGGTGGCCCGCATTATTTTCTCTCCGAGTCTTCTCCCATTTATAAAAAAAGCGCTGTTAAGTTTGTCTCTCTCTGTGAAGATCCTGACGACGTGACGTGATTATTCGAGAAAGAATTAAAATTTTGATGAGCGAGTAATTAAAACGGACTCCTTGACAGCCTCATGGAATTGGGAGTCTGCCTCGAAAAAGAACAAAGGGGAGCAGCTAAAATCCGCGACTTCTCGGGTTCCAAACGGTGCGTTATTCCCCTTAATGTCCCTTTTTCGACGGTCGCGGCAATCTGCGAGATCGGATAATTAATCAACGGACGCGATTCGCGACTTCTATTGTATTCCGTTTCGAAAAATTATGGAAAGCGGAAAACTCAAATCAAAATAAATCACAGGTTCCTTTTCGGCCGATTCCTTATGGATAGTTTCGTTCCTCGCCAATTCCAATTGCGATAAATTGGGGCCCTGAAGAGGTAAGCAACGCGCAAACATATGTAATTCTTCGTTGAATTGAGATGGCGACGAAATACTTTTTGACCACTCCGGATATGAACTCGGAGTACGAGTCTCAATTAAAAAATTCCTTGCAACGAAAAAAATCGGGAGGAAGAAGTGGTAGCTGTGAGGCAAATTAATCTGTTACAGCGGTCGAGAGGCAGTAGTCAGTATAAAGGAATTTCGTTTCGGTTCGAAGAAAGTATTTTTAAGGAAAGTAGGAAAAGAGAAGGCGATCTATCAAGGAAAGGACCGCCCTACAAATTTTAACGCTAAATGTCGCATTTCTTAGGAAACAGCTATAATACCTCATTAGCCACCGCTTGAGTAAATAAGTGACTAATAAATGTTATTTATATGCTGCGAAAAGAAGAAAAGTAAATTGAGGACATAGCTCAAAAACGAGGAGAGAAAGGTAAAAGGTAAGTTTTAGGAATAGCCTATCCTCTATGATAAAGAAAAGTTTTGGTTTAATGAATCAGACTTACAAACTCGACTACAATATTAATTTTTCCAGCAATTTTTGTTCAACTACTGAAAATATTGAACAACAATGGATTCGACGTAAATATGATCTATCAGTAAATGAATAATGTTAAATAATGATTTCAGTAAATGATTGAGGGAGTTGGAATGACAACAGAGAAGTCACAAAATTACTTGTATAGGCTCATCTTGTGGGACACGAATTAAGAAAATATCGGGAACATGTTCCTGTCTGAAAAGTTATTGAAAGTGTAAAAAATATCAATTTATAAAAGGGGAATAGTTTTCAATAAACGCCATTCCCTTCAAATACAAGATATTTTCACGAAATTACGCAGTCGCATAATATAGATTTTATGCTTATTCATCAACACTTGATTACTTTGGATAGTCAAACATTTCACAGATTTACCTTATAAAATAAGAATCGATTAAGAACCTAGATGGACTTAAGCTTCTTCGAAATAAATTCCAAGATAATTCGTGGGTATATTCAACCTGAAACATGGTGTTTACCTTGACAAGATCTGATGGAAACAAGTATATTACGCTGCGTACTAGAAATAAAAGGTCATTTAAATAATTTGAATACGTAGAACTATGTTATGAGAATAGGGCAAAAAGTTTATTGAAATTTGGCACTTTGTGAAGAGTTCTCGGCGCGATTAATTAATGAGAAGATGACCAAAACAGCGACTGAGGAAGCAATGGTAGATGAATAGGAATTAAATGTATGAGATGAAAATATTTAGGGCCAATAATATGTGAGAACATAAATTGTGAATAAGCGACCGGGAAGAGATTTTTTGATTACTAAGAGAAAAATTAGGTTAAGAAGAGAGGCAAAAAATAGAGCTTAACTATTTAGAGTGAAAATTTCAAGAGAAACAAGAGTAGGGTACGGTAGAGGTGAAGTTAACTTCGAAAGGTATGTGAAGACAAGAGTTTGTCAAAAATAAATTTGGAGCTACCATTATGATATATATTGATTATATTACAATTAATACATATTGATATTGCAATATATATACAAGGCAAAAACTAATTCGGAGAAATGGAGGAGATGAAAGAAATCTTTAAGAGAAGTCGACAATCAGTTGATATACGAGCTTCATATACGAGTATTTGATTGAATTAAAATTTAGCGATTGTGAATATTCGAAGAATAAAGAAGTATTACAGAATATCTTGAGGGAAAAAAAACTCTCCGGACAAATTTATAACCATGGTTTGACTCTTTTCTATTTGGCTCACTTTAGTATAGTATTGTTAAAAGTGTTTCGACAGCTGAGGTCATTTCGCACATGGACTCCCACTTTACTAACATAAAGTAGATTGGGTTTTAACAGCAATTTTCTCTTCTTTTGAACATCAAGTATTCCTTTAAATTCCGACTTCCACAGTTTGTCCTCTTGACGTCTGTTATGGGGCAAAAAAATTGGGAGTACATTTCCTTCAGCCGTTTGAAGTATTGGCAATATCATCTGGATGATATCTGAAATGTCGAGACTTTATCACAAAGTTTCCAAAAAACAATGTTTAATGATCTATTAAAAGTGTTTGCTTTTTAGAACACTCAGAAAACCACCCTACAGGAGCTCATTTAACATAAATTCCCTAGAAGAATTTCAAGTCGAAATTTCATCTCACTAAGCAGTTTTTGCTATTTATTCGTGGTTGTTTGTTGCCTTTGAAACGCGACGTGTTAGAGGAGAAACCTGGAATTATGCGCAATAACTTTATGTAGTCTCCGTTGAACAAAGTTTCCGTTTCCCAGATTTTAGTTGAGATTTATACTTTTCATCTTCACTCTTTACTTCGGTATTAGAAAATTCATATCTATTAGACGCAATACTGAATGCTATGGAATAAATTATATCTTTCATAAACCAGATATATATTTCAGGTACTCCATCATAGAATTCGTTCTCAAATTTATCATTATCCTATCTTGTGTCGAATTCGGAGCTGCAAGTTCCTGACCCAAGCTATAATTCAAGGGTCGTGAGTTATATCTTCTTTGAGGAAGCTCCAGCTAACGTCGAAGGTGTCATTCGGAATTAAATGGAACCCGGTTTAGCGAGATAACGCCAAGACGCAGTGGGATATCAGAGGCGGTTTAAAGGATGACGTCTTCTAGCATCGAGTTCTTGCTCCTCTCACACTCAACGGCTCTTCCTTGGAGATTTCGAATCCAGTGGTAAGCTGAAATTCCCGCCGGAGGATTCAGAGAAGCAAAAACTGTTTTAAACTAGCATAAAGAACGATGAAAATGTGAAAAGTTGTGATTTGGGAATCATTTTTACTTCAAAACCAGAAAATACTCCCCGTATCTTCATTTTTCGCTTATCACTTTCTTTTGTAGCACTCTCGGAAAAAAGAATCACATAGGTCTTAATGAACTTAGCAAAATGATGACCGTTTGATTTCTTTTAAGAAGCAAATTAGGACATAATTGACACGACCAAAGTTGTCTCATTCAGAGAATACGAAGTTATTAATGTGTAGACATTCCTTCTACCAAACATTAATAAATGGAAGATTTTCATGTCTTTTCCTAGTGAGAAATAGAGTAGTAGTTTTATGTACTTTCGTCCAAGTTTTGTTTATGAAGATAGGGAAGTTAATGAGGTATGAGCGATAGTGAGTAATGGGATTAAATTTGGCCTCTCTTTATAGATTACAATAAACATGTTATTGGCTTATTTTGCTTACTTTCGTGGAAATTTCTCACAGAACACACTCTTAGAATTTTTACATTTAAAATGTTTAATCTAAATATGTTTCGCATCTTTTAAGTATTTGTTGGCGTACACGTCGATTAGAATCGAAGCTAGGCAGACCAAAAAGTATTTTACTCTTACAATGGATGATGACATTTATATAAACAAAAATCCTTTATAATCAAAGAAGACACGCTTTTGCGTGCATGCAAGTTTTTGTTTTTGTACAAAATTAGTTTGGAAGTACCCAGATTTCAATATTCAATCCTGCAGTCAATTCTTATGTAATATTATACAGTCTATAGTCAATTCTGATTAATTATAGGCTTAAAATTTTCCTTTTTAAGAGTAAAAAGTGAGGATAGGCAGATAAAGCTAACTCACTCCTTATCTTGCCTAGTCGCCTCATTCCCTCTCTACAGCTTTCAGTTAAAAATGATAGAGTTTGAGGTTCAAGTAATTCTCTGGTCTAATACTCTACAGAGAAGGATTTTGTGTATAACCGAAGACCGACCCTTTATCAATATAGTTTAAACTATTTCAGATAACTCTATGTTATTTTTTAACACCATACACCGTATAACCCTCTGTTCGATTCTGGCCATTCACATGTATTTAATTTGTATGTAATTACTGAAATGTAACGTAAATATGCCTAACATAGTCAAGAATTCTACCGTTATTCAATACGCCGATGACTCGTTACTTCTAATTGCCCACAACAGCGTACGCAAGGCTGAGGAAATGTTGCAGTATGATTTTAACTTGATACTGAATTGGGCTCATGATAGGGATCTTGTCATCAACTCGGATAAGACAGTTGTTATGCATATTCACTCTCCTCATGTTAATTGTACTGGTGTCATCAATTTAATAAGCCATGCCTGTGCTTGTATTCACCAAAATTTAGATCATTGTAACTGTCCTATAGTTAAAAATGTTTATGAGCATAACTACCTTGGTCTAACTATTGATAATAACTTCAAGTGGGATTCTCATATCCGTAGCTTATGCAACAGGCTTCGGTGGATTTTGCTAAAATTTTATTACCTTCAAAATAAAGTTCCGATGAAATATTTACGGATGGCTTACTTTGCTTTGTTTGAGTCTCACGTCAGGTATGGAATAATTGGCTGGGGTAGTGCTCCCTCTTATCTAATTGAAAGAGTGAAGAAAATTCAAATTAGAGTGCTTAAACTTATGGTCAATTCTGACGAAAGAACTCAAGGCATTTCTGACTCTAAATTGTTTAAATCTTTAAATATTATGCCCCCGGAATGCATATTTCACCAGTGTATACTAAACAAATTTGACCAAAAGTCCTGTTATTGCATTCTACCAGATATTTGTTATAATACTCGTACTGTTCGTTTTGATGTCCCTAAATTCTATAATTTGTATGGAAAGCGTAGACTGGAGTATCTTGTACCTAATCTATGGAATACTTACAAATGTACGTTCGACGCCTTCAGCAACTCTGAAAATGGCTATAATTATAAATTGTTAATTCGTAAAACAATTTTTATGTCCATAAGATTATGTTTACATTGTATTTTTCTCCATCTTCTGTAATGTATTTGACTGCACTCCTATGTTATTGATATCATTAGTCTTCGTTGTAATTTTTCCTTTCATTTGGTATTTTTTTCTTATTGTACTTTCAGCACTTTCGTTTGTTATCCTTTGTATGTGAGCCTTGAGCTGCATCAATCTGTAATTTCATTTTCTGATATGTATTTTTCTATATTTGTGTATATCCGTCCTGTCGACAGACTGTTAGTCTGACGGGGCGTTAATGCAGTATGTGGGTATGAATTAAAAAAAAAAAAAACGAAAAATAAAGATTATTTTGCGGGAAAAACTTCTAAAGTTCTTCTTTGAATACGAAAATCGGCGAGCTTCTCTTTAACTGTCGTAGCATGGCTTATCGTTGCGTCAGAATATGAAGAAAGCTATTTTTGTGACGCGTTCGTTAAAAATTTGAATTTCAAAAAGATTATCTTGAGACAAGCGGAGACAAAACTCTCTTCATTCCCAATATGCGGAGCGAATTAAATACGAAGATATGCGTGCATTTATTTCCATTGTCTCCAACGCTTTTGTAACAACGGCTAACATCCATTATTTTTCAAAAGGATTCTTTTCTTGTCGGGAAAAATAAAAGACGTATGTCCACCGCGTTCCGCGCATTGTTTCGAGATAAAAATCGAATAAAACCCCTCTGCGAAATATTCAGCACCGTTTCGTGTGAACACATTTCGCCACGTCCCGCTCTCCGCCTGACGAAACGGAACCGACAAATGCGAAGCGATCGCTCACAATACTTCAAAGCCCGCTTGGGCAAGAAAAAGAGCGATTTTGGACGTCCCTTTGCAGAGCAATAAAACAGGTAATACCTTTCTCTTCGCATCAGCTGTCCCTATAAAAAGAGTTGCGAATTTTCTATCCGTTGTTAGAAAAGTATTATTTCTCTCGCTATATGTTTTGCCATCTAATTCGTTTAGATTCCACGAAATTTTGGGTGGGGAAAGTCACGGTGGGGAAAGCAGTATTGGAAGTGTAGGGCAGAGGCGTAGCCAAGGGGGTTGTTTTGGGGTTCAAACCCCCCATTAGAAAAAAAGATACGATAAACGAAACCATGAGAGATGATGACCTCTGGTATGTATGCCATACAAACGCCGCTGAGGACTCCCAGGTTATACATGTTAATATAAATCAATTTTCATTTTCATTAGATTTTGGCAGAAGTTTTCCTGAGCCTGGATTGTAGACAATGCAGCGTTTACTCCATGTCTCTGAAAACCCCTCCCGTAGAAAAATCCTGGCTACGCCCCTGAAGTAGGGTAACGCTATGTAGGTACTAAACCCTACAAAAGTGATCCTCTTTGAAAAGTGAACTCTTCCACTGCACTATTGCCAGAAGATTTAGCGGAACCTTAACATCAGACTTCCCTCTCCTGCATACCATCTGAAAACCCTTACCCACAATCCCGTGTTCCACGCTTTGAATCATAATGGCCATATAAATTTGAATATCGATGAGATCCGATTTTCTCTCACCGAAGGAATGTTTTTTTTACCGTCTACGAGCAAAGTTGGCTTGGGACACTAAAGTGGGGCTGAAGATGTTGAAGAGGCGGGAATGCGTGTTACTGAATGGTTTGCGAGGGAATTCGAGAAAATCACGAAAGACGTGGCACATCCCTCACTTCATTTTCATTCATCTAAAATTTCCTTCAAAATCGCATCGATGAGATTTTATCACTCCATATTCTTATTTTCTTCAAGCGAAAAAGGAATCGAGGGAGGAGAATCCCAACATTGTATTCAGTTCACCCTCAAGGGTAGAGGAATTCTGTAAGATCTATTTAATTTTTCTTTAGCGGTTCTCTTCTAATGTAGTCATTTTTGCTTCTATATTGTTTCTTTCTTTCTCCTCCGTACGCGGAGTTAAATCCCGAAAATAATATCTCAATAAAGCTAAAAGCCTTCTTTAAATATGTTAGACGGATAAATGGCTTATTCTGTTACTTGTTAAGCATTTTTATTGCTGCTAAGATAATGCGCACTCAAACATGACGAAAAGCAGTTTCCACTCTGAGGAACTGATTACTGCAAGGCAAGAAGCATAAATACACAAATTGCTGCCAAGAATAAAGTACAACAGAGAAAATATTTGAAATGAGATACTTTCAAATATTGTGATAAAGTGGATGAGTAGAAATGAGCGCAGACATAAATATTGTGCGTAAGTCTTCTTCGTAAGTTCGTTTCTATAAATGTAAGATTCGATTTTTATTCCCAAAAGGGGAAATTTTAAGCCTGAGCAAGAATAAGAATTGACTATAGTGTATATAATATTAAATAAGAATCATCATAGGACTGTATATTGAAATCTAGGCCTTTAAAAAATTTCGTACACAAACGAAAAGTTACATGGACGCAAAGGTGTCTACTTTGATAATGAAGAATATTGGTATACACCATTTGAATCATCCACTGTGATAGGCTATACTTTTCGCACAGCCTAGCTTTGATCTCATTGACTTAACTTGACATAAATACTTAAAAGCTGGAAAATTATGAAGATTTAAACATTTTAATCGTTGATTTCGAGTCAACGGACATTATTTGCAAGTGCTGTTATCCATTTCACTCTTGGTTAAACTACAAACCATTTTTCTTTGAGAGCTTTCTTTGGTATTTTCAAAATTTCCGCCTATTTGAACAGCGTTAAGGGTTCTATTGAGCCAACTGTAATCGTAAAAACAGAAATTTAAAGCGTTTCATTAAATAAGGATATAAAAATGAGGAAATAGAATGATACAGACCCTTGGAATACTTAATCACTCCTAAATCCTTTAGCCATAGGTGCGCCGAGGCGAGAATGGACTTGGATCCAGATGAATGGAGGAGAATAAGGGATACGTTTCGGAAGGATTAAAACGAGAAATAAATCATTCTTAAAGGATAAAGAAGTTTTCAGCTAATGAGAGATTGAACATTCTCTTCACTTTTCTTTTTTTAAGGGTCCCATAATCCTGAATCCAGTCAATGACGGACCGCATGCCGCAGTAGAACGGCGTAGAGGGAACGAAATCTGCGGATTTAGAGACCTTGACCTAGAAACATCTAGCAGAAGCACGTGTGCCATTGTATGCCCTATGGTAATTTGAAACTGATTTTAAAATAAATGGTCGTTTTATTTCCATCGGTGCGAGGCGAGAGTTGAAAATATTGCCGCAGACACATCGGGATAAATAGCTCTGAAAATAACGGGATAATGCCCAAGGAAAGTTCCGGAAGTTTGTGACAATATTTTGAGTGGTTAGATAATGTTCAGAGGATACCTTCCGTTTAAAAACTCTCCATAGACTGCTACTCTCGGAAAGAGATTGACAAATATATTTTTTACCTTCTATCGTTAAAGCGGAGGACCTTTATTTCGCCCAAGGAAGAACGATTCATCAGAGTATTAAATGCCATATTTGGTATCTAAAATTTTCAATTCTAATTATTTATGCGTTTGAAGTCATTAAAAGGACCTAAATATAACGTATCGACAATGGAAAATTAAAAATTAATTGATGCTATCTTCTAAATTTATAAAAGCCCACTTTTTAACTTAAATGACATTTACCTTAAAATTCTGAACATTCTGCCCACTGTATTAATAATAATAATAATACGTCTTTATTCGGGCGAGATCGAGACTAAAAGTCTCCTCTTCCATCTAACCCATTAACTTAAGTTGCAATACAATTTTATTAGAATTTTATGTTTTCGTAATTTTTCCTTCAGATTATGGTATGAATAATAGTTAGACATACATTACGAGAATAAATGAACCCTGTCATAATTTTACTTCAGGATTGTTACCAGAAAGAGAAAATTAACGCGTGTATACTTTACATTAAAATTAAAATTTATTTCATTGACCTCGATTAACTCTAAACAAAGAAAATTATGTAACGACATCCATCTAATACAAAATATGAACATGCTGATTTATTGATTTTTAAATTATAACGATAATGATATGATATAATGATAACCATCGGTTGTTAAAATAAGAAATAGAATTAAGAGGATTTTGCGAAGAAAAGCCGGAGATTGCTCATTTTAGAAAAATGGACTGAAAAGATGAAAAAAAATTAAGCAATTTTGAGATAGATAGAATTTGAGATAGAAGTTGCCAATACTGTAATTTTTCTTATATCTTAAAAAATCTCATTAAAAAGAAAAACATTCGGTTGACTTCCACGATGAGGCCTTTTTATGCTACTGCTTCACGCGGGGAAACCTGCATTAAAGGTGCTTTAGGAAAATTAAAAAAAACATCTTCTTCGAAAAGTATTATGTATGTTTCAAAAGGGCAGAATAATGATCGAAGGAACAGTCAATGGAAGTGGATATATCTCATTCCATGGAGAATGGGCGGCGGAAGAAGCGACAATGAAGTGTAGTCGCTGAGAAATGACTGGAAATTAGAGATAACAGTCTTTTACGATGTTTCGGATGAGTCCAGTTATTATACAAACAAAATTTGACAAATATCATGGATTTAAATACAGAAATTCAGAATTCTGGGAGTATACAAGAGGAAGATAATTCATTCAAAAATCAAAGAATCTTGAGTAAAAGACATTCTTTGGAATGAAAAATTGTAACAAAGAAGATATGGGGAATTTTCTCTCATATATGCTTAAGTATACACGAAGATACGAAGATGGTACGTAAATCAGGGAGCTCCCAAAGCTATGAAGAATTTATTGCTGAGAAATCTGGAAATCTTTAAATATGTGTCTATCAAATCAATCGCTTTCTTACCAATCTTAATAACACTATATTGTTTCAAGGGACAAGTTGTAACTGAAGGACAGTCATCATCAAACATCTTCTTATCCTCACAATCTTCATTGAATACCTCACTGAAATATAAGAATGAATAATACCACAGCAAGCCATATCAGTATCTCAAGATGAAAATAGAAATCAAATTCTTACTGAGTCGAAATCGAGGGAATAGCACACCGAAGAAAATGCTACCTTTTTATATCCTCAACTGTACATCATTACATTTATCGCAGAGAAAGAAGAAATTACTCTCTATGAAAATGTCACCAATTCCTCTTCAGTATCAAAACGAACAAGTTTATTGACATCGAAAAGTATATATCGAGGCTGACTAAAAAAATTCCTTATGTATACATCTTTGAATGTTCTATACGTTACAATCAGGTAAACCCTAGCCGTGTGAAAAACCTATTACACATGATGATATTGTATTGCACAAAATAATAAGCTCATGACTATCCATTGATTCCATTGATCCATTGAATTAGTACTTTAAGGAAAATTTGAAATCGAATTTGAATTAGAAATGATTTTATCGTATTATCATAATGGAGGTGAATCAAATTTTTTCACTCCATAGCTGTAAAAATCATTCATTTATTTTTTTTACGTTCACGTAGGAGAATGATTCTTTAAGTTTGTTAATATCCATTGCTGAGTAAGTAGTGGAATTCCCAATTTAGGCTAACAAAGTCATTGAAATGTTTGTTTCTTCGGAGGGCAAAGGATTCGTTGGTCACATTGATCAGCGAACCTGTTTACAGAGCGACCGTCTTGTAGTATGTATGCGCAACCGTAGCCGAACGAAGTGCTTTGCATACGCATCAATTAGCACTGGTTTGGACTCCACTTTCCTGCAGAGCTGTGCTCTATCGAGGGGGACTCCGTCGATGTAAATGGCTCATAAATGTTTCCTGACCTGATTGAAATGTATTAGATGGACTCGAAGCGAAGGTAATTCAGAATTCCACGATAGCAAAACATTCCTGACCATCAAAGAGTAGTGTAGAATTCCCAGGTTGTCAAAGTTCAGAGAATGGATCTCTAATACGAGGAGATTGTGTATATTTAAGTAATTGGCAACCCTAACTTAATCAAATAACTCTGATGATCGATTGACGAAAGGTGTTCATGACGATGGGTATCAAAGTTTTATTTTCGAAAGAAAATCGCCACTTCTGCACTTAACACGTCGGTGATAAAAATGGAAGCAATGGTCAATGTATATTACTTAAGAAATGTAAGTTAAATATATATGGAAAAATGTCTTTGTATTGTTGAAAAATATTCTCTTATCTAATATAAAATTAGGAATCAATAAATAATAAATAAATGAATAATAATAATGAATAAATGTGTCAACATTAGATCTTTACAACAATCTAGTTGAAGAAAGGACACGGTAGTCTGTGATTTACTTTTACGCACATCCTGTATATTATCCATTTGAAGATTTTAAAAGGGAAAAAAGCTATAGAAAAATCGTCAACACTACGAATAAAATATAAATTTTGACAATTTTCCACAATTTGCGATTTACCATTAGAATTGTGACTTTCATCAATAAATACTTCTCAGCAATCTCAATCCATCATTTCACCCTAACACCAGTGAGCAATCATTGAAAAGATAGTTCGAAGGGATTGTCCCAAATACAACTACCGATACCCCTATCGAAAGGGAAAATAATAATTCTTAAAAAAACTAAATTCAAGAAAAAAATCTAGACGATATATTATAAGATATATTTGGAAAGAAAATTTATTTCAGAGAGCAAAGGTGAATGAGTCATTAACTCAGTCAGGCCCCCTAAAGTCCTAGTCCTTCAACTTCCTTTTGTTTATTCTCTGAGTTTTATTTTAATTTCCTGTAATGAGATCTCGTGAGAAACTGAAGTGGTGTTCCTAGATTTTTATTTTTGAATACTTTGGGAGAGAAATTATAAAGTTGAAAAGTGTTGTGAATGCGGAAATTGAACTGAAGTATAAACCAGGCTCTGTTAAAGCTGATATAATTTTAACTCTCGAATTTCTTCCCGATCGTGTAAATACCTTATCCGAAATTAAAAAAAGTTCATCATTTTTATATTACTGGTCGCTCTTTTTTCAATTATCGTATGAAATATTAACCGAAAAAAAATTTTTAAACTATGAAGTGCAAATTTTAATACTGATTATCAGTTACAAATAATAATTGAAGAGTCCGGAAAAATTGAGCGATAGAAAATTAGGTACATTCTCTGATAAAAGGTAATAATATATTAATAGTTAATTTATCTTTACTAATGATGGAGACCTTGGTAAAAGACTTCTACGTTATATTTGGTTTACTGGGTATTAAACTCTTCCTATACAGATAGTTAAACAAAACAGGAATATTCTAAAGATGATTATTTATTTTCAGCAACCAAAGTAATGCTTGAGATGCTGTGCCGAGTTATATCAATGGATTATCATGATTCAGTAACTATCCATTCAGTGTTTAGTGTTAAATAAACTCCAACGAAAGGTAGATGGTGAAATACGTTTATCTCAGCGATGGGTTCCTATGAATTCTGTAGCATTAGTATATTTTTAGTTTCTACCGGTTTCTTATTCATTGTTAAATCTTTATAGATTCTAGCAACTCTTAAAATTTTCATCATGAGAGGAATCTTTCTGACTCTGGGAGATTAATATGTTATATTCATATTAATCTAAACTTCAGTAATGTATTAAACTCCAAAAGGACCTAGATAATCCTTCATCTTAATTGTGCCAGCAATCGTCTTAAAAAACCATGGTTTATTTTCCCTGAAACTGAGATTAAATCAGCAATAGCTGATTGCTGCAGCTCTGATATGGCTCCTTTGTTAACTGCATTTAAGCTTTATCAAACGTTTTGTTGTGATAAAAAATTCCCATAATAAACCTGGAATGGGAACTGGTTATATTTACTCGGAGTACATTTTTATCAAACCATGCAGAACGACCAAATCAGTATGAATCACACATTAACCCAAATGCTATAATTTATTCGGCTCATCAAATTTCCGTCACTGATCCCACATCCTCAAATAAAATCCGTTTAAATATTTAACGTGAACTATAATTTACAGCATTAATAGTACTGAAATTAAAGTGCAACATTATGCGAAAATTGAAACATCGTAATATTTGAATTAAATATAGTTCTACGTTAATGAGATAGATTTAATAATATGGGAATGATTTTGTACTACAAATTTCCATAGAACAATATTGGGTCGTAATTTAGAATGTTTAATAATTGACCCATTATCAATACCATGTAGCATACGATAAATCCTATGTTAAACGTAGTAGATAAATTCCAATATGCATTATCAAGGGATTGGTTATTCTATAAATATGTATTATGTAATTAAATTAAAATATTCCCATAAGTGAGGATCACATGTTTTCCACAAAAACTGTGAAAGTAATTTATAGTGAACGACTCGTTCACTATTCCCCTACAATCATTAAACCTCATTCCTTTAAATATGCTAATATTCTATCTTTATATGTAAGATATTTTTACGTTTCAACCACGTTTCGCTATCCATACGAAAGATAACATAGCAATACTTAATAATTCATAGGGGTAAAGGTAGACTATCCGTTCGATTGCTGAATCTAAAAAGAAAATCTTGTTTGAGAGCAATTAAAATAAATTTCATTCGCACATTAATAATAAAGGCCATTCGTCGTTATAAAAGTACATGTTTTCAATTAACGAGCACTATTCTGAAGAAGATATAGAGGAAAACGTTAGCGCGAAGCTCAAAATAACTTAATCGTGAAAATATCTCGATTCCAATAATTTCTACGATGAAACAAGTCCTTTTAAGCAAACGTTCCGATAGAGACGCTGAACAATCTATCCCGGAAGCTTACGTTTCCTTTCCTCCTCAACGGAGCCTTTGAATCACATTCCTCGTGACTGGACCCTTTCTATCAAAATCAGCCACGCAACAATCGAAAACATAACTCGCACTCCCTTCCTCACTCTTTAATCGAGATATGGAGCACGTATTCTTTCCCTCTTCCAATTCCGACCACGTCTCAAAGCAGTTCTACGTCTATTCTCCCCGAGCGTGGCTGTGGGAGAAATAATACGCAAGAAGTCCCAAAAAAAGGTTCCCTGCAGCAGAAAGTGGGCCTTCAACGGAGGGAGATAAAGGGATCGGTGTTGCGGATTTCTCTCACGGAAAGCCGGCGAGATAAAAAAGAATGGATGGAGTTTAGTGCGTGGAAATCCAATCCATTAATTCCCGCGCTCTCGGATAATAAAGGCTTTTTGGGTGTCGAAGGTGTTTCGGTGTGATAAAAATAACAGCGTGTCTACTCGTGTCACCTCGTGAAGGGGTTTCCATTTATCTCGAATATTATTCCGCTTGCGGTCGAAGAAGAATTCCAAAGGATTGGGTGGCGTGCATATGTATTTTTTTCCGAGTTTTATGCATTAGTTTTCGGCTGAAGATGTTAGAATGGAACGCGTTTCTAAAGGTGCGAATTTTATTAAGTGAAAATCTCGTGGTCCGGGAGAGGTACTTGAGGTACTTCATTGTGGACACTGGAAAGTGGAGGGTAATGGAGGAATGGGTGGCAGGGCTCACAAATATATAGAGCGGAAACGTGGAAACGGAAATATCTCGTGGAAAATGTCGATTCATTTAACGACCGTCGCTCTCGTGCGTTAATTAGTGAAAAGTCACAATCAGGGGAGGGAAGTTGATTACAACGAAAACAAAAATTTCAAAGCCATTGGGAAAGAATTGAAGACGATGGTGAAGTTTGTGTGGGGGTTGACACATCCTGGTTGGGCGTGGAGTAACGAAGAAGAAGGCTAAGTGGAGAGAGAAAGAGGAGTGAAAGATAGGGGAAAATAGGGATAATTAAGGAGAGAAACGTTGAACGGACAGTACGGAAAAGGAGGGTGAACACTCCGAAAGATGAAGGGAAAAAGACACTAGAAAAAAGGAAAAATCACGCTAATTGATAAAGAAGGACAAAAGAGAGGAAAACTGGAGGATAGAAAGAAAGGAAAATAGAGGGAAAGAGGGTGTAAAAGAAGGGTGTGAAGATGGAATGCTAAGAACAAATACAGTATATAAGAGGAATAAATAAGATTATTGAAAACAGTTGGATGCTAAGACGAAGACAACACAACCGCCGCGGTGGCGAAGTGGTTGCGTGGATTTGTGTTCCAACCCCAATGTCTCGGGTTCGAGTCCCGGCTAATCAGAATTCCCCTTTCAGGGGACGGTTGTTCGTGCTCATCAATAGTAATAATTCATAAAATGGACGTGAGTGGGATTATCTTCCTGCTTCGATTAGAGATGTTATTATTATCAAAAACCTCTAGTTCAAGACGAATCATTAGTAAGGGAGATAAGTTCTATAAGAAAGATCCCTGCAGTGTTTGAATATGAGTTAAAATACCTTTTGATGATGCTGTGCAGTGATTACGTTTAAAAGTATTACGACTGATATGAAACCTATTAATTTAACTTTCAAAAATTAAAAAAAGTTTGTGGAAATAACACGTAGCTTTTCCTAGGTATACTTAATTTTCCGCGTTCGGGGAAAGACTCCTAGAGAAGTGAACTCTATCTAGCTCACCTACATTCCAGTTTTGTGAGTATATTCACTAATTTGAGGAGAGATGAGAATGTCTGATAAAGATAAAAAGAAATAATTTACAGTGAAAAGAGAGTGACTTATGGAAAAAAGATCGGCGAAGAAAGCCAAAAATGCATGAAGATTAAAGCTGAATAAAGAGAATTTTTAACGGAGGAAATAATGACACTCATAAGGTAATCTAAGAAAGGCAAACAGCAGCTACAAAAGGTATCCGGAGAGGGAAGAAGAAAGCAATGAAGCAGAAGGCGATAGGTTTTCGGTACAGGTGAAAGGCAGGGGGGAAGAGAAGTGGAAAAAGAGAGAGGCAGATGAGAGGGAAGAGGAGATTGGAAGTGATAATGGGAAATGAGTAGAAAAAAAGAAGTTCGTTTGACGATTGGTTTAGGTGATTCCCAAAGAGCCGAAGGGTTCATTTGAGTGGATGGGGAAGCAATAGCGAGGCGCAGGTGTTGAGGGAGGAGTGGCAAATGGCGAATGGGGGAAGTTATGCGCCCTTTGAGGGAATTTGAGAAGCGTTCATTAAAGGCAAAAAAGACTCCGAAAAAAAGAGAGGGTGAGGAGAACGTTCGGACAATGATTGGGATATTGGGCGAAAGGACCTCTCCCACCCTCTATCAAGCAATCCATTTCCTCCGCTGCAGGACTAAGCCTACCTCTGACGACTAGCTTCTGTCAATTACCTTTCTACCCGGAGTGAAAGAAGCGGGAGACACGTATGATCGGGATTTGGAAAAGAAATAATCTTTCAAAGCCGAGCTTTCCTTTTCGAGACTACCGGGTTTGCAACCCTTTCGGCGAAATATGAGTTCATCTGTCACATGCAGCTTTGATGCGGAAAGCAGTTTGAAGGCTCTGTGTACAGGATGGGCCAATTTAGAGAAGGTGGATTTATCTGGAAGGAATATAATAGGCTGAGTGACGTCTTTTTTTTAAGGTAGACTGAATCTTGTTATATACTATAGGACAGTTTCCTAATATTATATTTCATAGAGTAGAAGGGTTTCAAGATTTCCATGAGCAGTAAGAAATGCGGAATCACAAGTTTTCGAACAAATTTGATAATTTTCCACAGGGAAATACACAGACCCATATTAGTATGTAGGAAGATAGAAATATTTTAAAGTAATACGGACGTTCTGTCGTTTCTCTTTCCGTAGGGAAATCACTGTAGAATATGAGGGATAGGTTATGTCATTCATACCGTGGATGAGGCGACAAACGGATATAACTGCTTTACTGGTCTTCACCAGTGAAATATACATTGTATGGAAAAGCTAGAAAGATTAAATTGACTACAAAAAGCTAAAGTTGCTTCTTTGAAGAAAATTTGAGCAGAAATCACACTTTTCACGAAAGAGAGGAAATCTCCTACCTGATGAGATTTTTATGGAGGTGAACATTGAAGGAAAAGTATGTGCGAGAGGATGTGAAAGATACGGGAACTGCGGCATAAAAATGAAACTGAGTGTCGTTTCCAAACGCGACTTCATTTCGTAATATTACTTGATGACGTTTCTAATGGTCCATTGGCATAGTGTATTTGATTGTGAGCAGAGCCATATTCTTTTAGGGATCGTAACAGTGTTTATGTCTCCCGAAAGCAATTATGGAGGGACGAGGAATGTGGAAAACGAAACAGACGACGAAAGAGAAATTTCGTTTAATAACTGGATACAGAGGATCGCAAGGACATTGCTGTATTTCCTTACAGAGCTAACGGCACATTTTTGTTGAGTCGGCAACGTTTTATTTTGGCCGTCTGCGAGGCTATGATTCATCGATAAAGTTGAAAATATTCCCTTAACGTTTTCAAACCTTCAAATCGTTTATTTTTATATTCTGAGAGGTCGTGCGTTAACTTTTGTTATATTTTAAGATCCATACTGACGAATTAGAAGTGGAAAAAGCGATCTGATGCAGTAGGTGATGACGAGTATCTGATGGTTTAATTCCGCAAAGTTAACTATCACAGATGTCAGAATCAATCTATAGTGTTATGTAGTCCTTTTGATGAAGTCGATTTAACGTATTTAATTGCTAAAAAATTCAAGAAATAAATATTTTTGTTTAACTTCGAATAAGTAAGAATTTTAAAATTTACTTTCTAGCGTGAATATTTGAGTTCTAGTTGGAGTTTTATTTAGTCACTAAAATATCAACCACTTCGGTAGTAAATAAAAGTGATTAAGATACTAAACAGGGAAAATATGCTATTATGACGTTTTCACAAAATTTTTACTTCTTGTAATTTTAATATTGGCTCAACTCAACTCAAATTCGAAAAGCCTACTTGTAATTTATTCTTACCATCCTATTCATTTGCTCAACGAATAACTCGATTTTGGTAGATACCAATCTTTCCGTAGACCGATTTAGCTAAAGGAAAATATGCTTGAAGTGCAAGATTGCTACAGCTTATTTCTGTTAGGCAATTAGTTTAATGGACATTTATGTGATATTCTGCTAATAATGAATAGCTAATTAATTTCAGCGCTCGAAACGCGTCTGTTTTATGGCCAATTTATTGTTGGCATCGTAAAATCAGTCAAGCTTTAAAATATGTTGAATGATCTCGACTTAATAAATTAACCAGTTGTTACAATGAAAATCCAAACAAATCTTTAATTCTGACAAAATATCAAATAGAGCAGTAATTCAAAAGAAAATGACATCTCAAAAAGTAAACGAGCGAAAAATAACGTCAAAAATAAAACAACTTAAAATTACTTAATTAATATCACTTAAGTAGTTTCAGATATTAAAAAGCTAATACATAATCAGTCTCCTTAAGGACATTTTATTCACAGCCCGGGAGTCTATTTGGAGGCTATACCTTTGGTGACAGTGAAAATCTTTAAGCCAAAGGATTCCCGCAAAATATTCGCTTATTCGCGGAAATTAATTTCCCCGGCGAGAATTGCGCGATAGAGAATATTCTATCGGAACCTATCGCAAATAATGGACGTGAGAGCAATTTAATCAGGGACTTTCTAATCGTTTAGATCCCTCTAGTAGGGGCACATATAGATATTACAAAGCGCCCTTTAATTCCTTTCAGTGGAACGTCAACATCGATATCGGGACGAAAGTCATCTGGGATATGCGTCTCCGATGCCGCCCCTCGATTGTCCGGGTGCAGTCGCCTTTTGTCTCCCGCTCCACTAGGGGGCCTGCTGCCATTTCCCACTCGGGATAAAAATACCGCAGGAGAGGGCGAAAAAATGGAATATAGCCACCCCCACCTACCCCACCCCCGTTGCCATCGCTCAGCTTCCCTATTCAGGGATTAAAGTGGACCAGAAGCTATGTGAAGGACAAAAACGAACGCGAAAAAGGGAGGCCAAACACGTCGGTGGTAGGATGAGTGTTAAACTGCATAGTCAGTCGGTGCGCGCGCGAGTCCACCAATCGATATTGCAATGGGCGCGGAGGGCGGTGGGGTGGTCGATGGTGTTGTTGGTCGAGAGGAGTGGGAAAAGAAAGGTCCGTCCTTCGATCTCCTCCAAGCCTACTTCTCTCCCGTCCTGGACACCTTCCTTCCCTATTCGCCTCTCCCACTAGACTCTTCCTCTGCAACTTTCTCTCTGCTTCAAGGATGACCCTTGCGTCAAAGTCGCCCGTTCCCTTCGGTAGAATCCGTCACAGTGACTCATTCCCGGCGTGGCTCTTCAACATCGAAAATTGACGCGGATGGAAATTTTTCTCGCGTGTTCTTTCCCCGTAATGGTCATTCTCACCTTGGCTCGGGAGCGTCTCGATTTACGGGTTTGCCTCCGGCTCGTATCGCGTCCCCGTGGAAGGGAAAATACGACGGCTCCAGGACGGCGGAATGTATGCTTTGGTCGAGAATTTACGCAATATTTCATTACTGCGATAGCTCTTTTACGGAATAGAGCCTGACAGCCATTCATTCCTTTCCTGCTTTTTATAAGTGGAAAATTTCAAAAAAACTCATTTTTCAAACGAAAATCAAATTTTTTAAAATACCAAAACAATGGTGTAAAAAACTACTGAACTTGCCACACAGATTGGCAAACCGAATAGCATATTTTCTATTAAATATTGATAGAAACGCTTTTTTGAAAGATCTCTTCTTTCTCGTCATCTAAAAAGGTATTTTAACAGTATTTCTCAGAATGTAGTTAATAAAAATATGATGCTTATATTAATATTCGTGATCGAATTGTTATATAACAATACAAAAAATGACTTTATGATTTCTTATTGCTGCCACACGTGATTAGAATTAATATAGCGAATCCGGAATTAATTGAATTGGAAGAAGCTTCAAGCAATAATGATTAGATGAAGTAATGATTTCCTCTATGTGAAAGGAAGTGGAAACAACATTGAAATAGCAGAGTTATATTTAACCGCATAAAATTTATAAGGATTGATAAGGGCTTTGAAAATTTTTCTTTCAAGTCCTTTTAAAGGAATAAAGAATAAAATCTTATAGCCTATTAACGTAAGAAAAAGTTGAGCGCAATAAGAAAGTTCATTAAAATCATAATGAATGTGATAATACCAAATATTGCTGTGGAATCGCTTGTTATACTTCATGACTCTGGAAGAATATGGATCTTTAATAGAAATGAGTTATGTCAGAATAAAATGAGATTTTCCAAGGTATGATTTCTCTTAAAATTGGAAATATCTACGTATATAGGCCAATCCCAACTTAGTAATATGTTTTTAAGGTCTTCCTTTGCTTAGGTTATTTTGCACAAATCCCTGGGTTTTTTTGCGATTAGTTAAATATGAGAATATCTATATATATATATATATATATATAACCTTATCTTGGCCCAGAGGGAAATTATTTAAAAAATTCAAAGCATTGTTACTATATTCATAGAAGAACGCACAGAAAGTTTCACTCACAAATATTTATATTCCAGCAAATCTATAATTGACCCCCCTAAATACTATTTTAAAGAAAGAGAAAAGGAAAACGGAAAGATGATGAGTGTAAACGATTTCCGGGTGATTCGCGGACAATCCTTTTTCTTTTCCTTGTGTATGTATATGAAAACAGTTTTAATTCCTTTCCCCAAAAATAAACGGCCTATTTTCAAATTTCTGGAATCAGCATGTGTACCTCTGCTATTTCGAAGAGCTTTTCCATATTTCGTCTCGACTTCCTATCTTCAAAGCCAATCACCGCAGAATATCAGTTCCTTTCATCCTAAGCTCCCAGAATTTCCCCCAAATTTCGCATTTTCTCCGAGACGGAAGAGTATAAGAGGTGGGATGAAAGTTACGCAAAGACGAAAAAATTCCGATTTTATTCCCTCCGAGTATATTTGAAGTCGGCGTCTTTTGAACACATTAATTCCACCTAGGATGCTCAACTTTTCGCGACGGAATTCTAAGCCGAAAATCCAGCGGCAATAGATAGCAGCAGCGCCACTGTAGCAAGCATTGTTTCTTGGAAGAATCGCGTATTTGCCAAAGGAGGATATGACAGGATGCGGTCAATGCTCTCGTTGTGAAAGAGATGTACCAAGAAAAAAAGTGCTCATTCTTTTGCTTTTATGTCTCGAAAACGAATTATCTCGATCCAGTTACGTCCGAGCGGTCGGATCAAAGTAGCTTCCGGTATAGCTTGCCGTATGGGGCCATTTTATTCAGCCACACATATCCAGACAACCGAACCAATCTGCCGATAATGGGATAAAACACTGAATCTGTTTTTCTCACTCTCCATCTCACCTTGCTTCGCTCTCCATCCCGATACTGTAGGTTCATCTGCATTACAGAACGTTGCCGCTGAATATAATCACCAAAGGCGGTTAAGCGTCGCCATCTGTTGGGTAGGCCATTGTGTCCTCTATGATAGTCAGAGGTGAAAGGAAGGGAGGGAACGATAATGATAAGCGACGGATGTGTAGAGAATAAACAATGGTTAGAATGAGGGGAGACCATGTTGAAATAGGGAAAGAAAGGATACATGCGAACAGTTAGCGAAGGAATGCTACTTGGCGGAAAATCTGAAATAGGGTGCTCGTGAAAGAGACTGAAATATATCATGAAGAAGGTGATGTTTATCATAATGGAAGTCCCGGAATTTTTACTTCTATAGGAAGACAGAGAATTATTACGTTTAAAAGCCAGGAAAAGGTTATTAATGACCAGAAAGAGTGTCTTGCTAAATTACGAAAGAAATGTTCTGAAATAGATGTAACTAACCAATTTGTCTCTTATAGTAAAGATAAGTTGACAGAAATAAAAAATTAAGTCTGCAATTTACGGCTGAATTAGGCAACTAGAGATCAAGATAAAGTTCAAATTCGAAGTCGTTACTTTTCTGGAAAATTATGTTACGAATTTTTATTGTAATTTCATGATTTGGAGATATTATTGAGGGAAATATATTGCAGGAATTGACTTTTCTTTGCTTTACAATTCTGCTCCTACGTCTTTTTGATTCATATATCGGCAATTTACTGTGAAACAATGGCTCTGCTCATATAGACGAAACAATGCAACTGAGATTAAATTTTGAGATACGCCAGATAGACGATTGGAAAAGTTTCATCAGACTATATCTTTAAAATAAGAAAAAATAATCCTACTATCTTAGTTTTAAAATGTTTAATGAGAGGAACACGTATTTTTCTATGAGATCAGTACTACGAAATGGACTGTTGGGTCATTTCACGTAGAATGTGTTTTCCTAGGGCCAGTATCATACAAGAAAAACTGGGAGAAAATATGGGAAATTACAAATAAACTAAAGAAATTAAAGACTAAAATAAATATTAAAATTGGATATTATACGTTTCATTCTAAACTTATCTCATTGATATTGAATGAATTTTCCGGTTCCATTTCGTGTCTTATTTCTCTCGACTTAAAATTTCTTTGATTTAATTTAAGTTTGATATGTTTATAACTTAACGTCACTTTTCGACCATTTTAACAATTAAAGTCACCAATGACCCGTCGTAAGGGAATGATAATCTCTCGAGGATACCAAATTTCACGAAGGACTAATTTTTTGTTTCCCCTACTTTGATAAATACGATTCTCAATAATTTAATTTAATTTTTATTTCGATTTTAGTTTCTCAGTTTTTTCATGCGCAAAGATAAGACGTGAAAAACTCTTCTTAAATGATTTATCTCTCTTTTCTCAATAATGGGGTGAGATCGGTGCAGAAAATAAGGTTTATGGGCAATCTTTTTATTCGGCTTGGAAAATTTTCCAAACGTTGCAGCAGCGACATGCACGAAAATCAATCCTCGAGATAAGTGGAGTGCGGACAGTGGGGAGGTCGGAAAGAGACAGATGAAGGCTACTTCCGACGTCTGGTGAATTAGAATAACGAAGGAAGAGCATTCGATTACTGCAGCCCTCCAGAAAACGACAAAATGCACGACTCAGCGCTGTGGCTGCGGACGGTCGAGGCCTGCATCCGCACCGGTATACCCGGATGACGCCCGATAAGGAATCAAACGTCCGCAAGAAGGAAAGGGACACGACACAGGTCAGCTAGATAGCCGAAGGATCCTCGCCAGTCTCCGAGGTCTCTTGGGTACATCTCGCCGCCAAAAGAGATACGGGAAGGAAGGACGGCATTCGGTGCACGTGTGACTCCATCGGCCTGCATCCGGGCTTCCCTTGTGGTCCGCATGTGGGATTTTCCGCTAGTGTACGTACCGCTTGGGAGCTTCCCACGAAATGTGTTTGAAGGAAGAGTGGGAGCGCAGCGATGCATGAGAAAAGCTTGAATTAGGAATTCGGTCTCGTTCCTCGGAGGATGTGCCCGGTTTGAGCCGGGAGAAGATTTTATTCCGCGGAAAGATAGCAATTTGAATGGGGCTTGAAGCCGAAAATACTTTGGCGCTTTCTCTATACTCTCATTTTCGATTTTCAATTTCGGCGAAGGAGAGTTTCATTTAGCTCTAGTGCGCCGCCGTTACAAAATATAGAGCGTGAAATATCTGGAGCATTCCAGATGTATTCAGCGAAGGATTTATTGCACAGACATTTTGAAAAAGGGGATTAACCTTCATTCATTTTTCTCTTAACCTTCTTGCCTTATCGAAGGACTTACTGCAACGATGAATTGATGACGCCTTTGGCATTCGTTAAGTCGTCTCTAATACCTTCTCTTCTTAATCGGCTTTAACACAAAATCATCCTGTTTAATTAACTTAGATATTAACTTTAACTATGCAATTTTATCTTGCTTACATGGAATGTCTTCGGTTAACTATAAGATCAGTATAGATTGTTTACCCTGAAATTTATCATTCTTTAAAGGAAATTTCCATTAATCGGTTCATCTAATTTAAATCCAATTATTCGTATTATTATTAGAATGGCGAGGTTAGGTCCAAGTGAGCCCCTCTTCCGCCTAACCTCGTATCTTATTGTACATTGGAATTTACGATTAAAAAAATAAAAATAAAAAAACAAATTTAAAATTCACAAAAAAAACAAAAAAAATTTTGTTTATGGGAAAAAATCTCTACAACTGAAGGTGGTGGAGAAAAAAACCCACGTTGCGGGAAAACATCCACACAAAAAGGGGGTAGAGAAAAACCCGCGAAAACACAGTGAATGAAAGTTAAAATTAAAAACAAAAACTAATTACGATAAAAGCAAATATATATCTTTTTAAAAGTTGAAAATGAGAATCAGATGCTGATGGTGTTTGCCAATCCAAGTATCCGACCCATCGGTGACTGTCGATGCCATTAATTGATACTGAGCGGAGCCTGAAATGAATTTGGCGAGATAGATAAGATTACGCCGACCAAACGAACACTCTTATGTGACAAAATCACTTAAAGTGATTTACTTATAACTACCTTGAAAATCGACTCGACGATGTGTTAGATGTGAGAACAATGTGTGCATAGAGGAAATAAAGTCCAAGTATTGATTAGCTTGTATCGATAGTTAATGGCTATTCATAGGAGTACATCATATAAAGCCTTTTTGAAGGAAGAAAATTGTAAAGTATTCATTTTGATTTTAGGTATTTGATTCCAATACTTACCACCGAGCACCATGAAAGATTTAGAGTATAATTTAGTTCCGTGTATGGGATTCTAGTCATTATTATATCATTAGTCATATTAGCATTGTGTGCTATCTGATAATATACCGTTGCCATCTGGTATATACCGAATTGCAACGATAATGTAAATAAATAAACAAATAAACAAACAAATAAATAAATAAATAAATATNTTCTTATAACTATGACTCATATGTTAGGTGTAAGAGAGGCCCATTGGGTCTAACCTCGCCGTAAGGGTGAAATAAATAAATAAATAAATAAATAAACAAATAAATAAATAAATAATGCTTTCTGATTGCCATTAAGTTAACATCCTCATAGCGTAAATGAATACAAATACTCTGAAAATAAATTCACGTATTCAGATGAAGGAAGTCTTCACCGTGAAGACTTCCTTCAGCAGATCATCCACCGGGAAAGCCTCAAGTTTTATCTTCACGTATTCAGACTTCAAACTCTAATGCAAATCAGGCTCATGCAGATATCGGGTTCAATCATCACCATTCGATTCAACTCTTTCATCAAGATGGAGGTTACGAAAGAATATCACGGAAATAAATTAACACTTTCAGAATAATTATTTTAAAGATCTTTCTAAATCCAAAACTCTCACAACTTGTAGGGTTGTTACCTGCTTTTTTTATTTCGCGAAATTTATGGTGTCATGATTTTACGTAGAAAAAGAATAACATTTTGTAAAAGAATGATTAATAATAAATCAACAGAAATGCTAATGATGAAGAATGAAGCAAGAAATAAGTGATGGTAGATTGTAATAATTATGGGACTCAGCTGCTGGAAGCTACTAAATCTGCTACTTCTCGAAATAATATATTTCAAGTGTTGGAGTAGTAATAGCCTTGGGACAGCTATGTGATATAAACCTGATTAAAAATTTTTCAATTCTTAGCTTTTTGTGGAATGAGACTGAGCTACATGCAAAGATAAATAAAATTTCTGGAAGAGCACCGAGCTAAATGCTACTACTGGTAGTCACACGTCATCTCATATTCTTGGAACGATAAAACACGCAGAAGTTGAAGCAAACGAGTGGGAAAAATCTTCTCCATAAAGTCACGATTCAAAAAATATTCGGATAAGCGCGTCTATCAAAACTTGCTCTCGAAAAACGTATGCATGGATTTTCCAGTTAAAAACTTGCGTAAACATTTTTCGAAGGGCTACTCTCAGTTTACATAAGGGAATAAAAAAGTGTCACCTGCGCTCTATTTTAGCAGGCTGATGTTTATCCCACTTCTGTCTCTCACTCGATGAGAGTCTATCAAATGTGATGGTATTTTATCCACACAAAATGGTATCCCGCCGCATGTATTATCGCGCGTTTTACGGGTTTTATCGAGACTAAAACGAATGAACATGACACAAGAACATTACACGACAGACATGGAAGTATATTTGACACACGAAGCGAAAAATGAGAACAGTTTAGAAAAAGTTAACTGCTTGAAATTGGTTTTAATATCACGTTATTTCCTGATATTTCGTTTGGAAATTCAGACGCTCTAAACATTTTCTCCAGGAATATTTGAACTTCGTGAATATTTACTGGCCGCGATAGCGGAATGGTTTCCGTGCTTGAACGATAGCGCTCCAACCCCAAGGTCCCATGTTCGAATCCTGGCTTGTCGGATTTTTCCGGTTAGGGAATAGTCGTGTGTGTTGGTTTTTTGTTACTGTTTGAAGCCCATCACTGTAATGGTTCAGTAAATGGATGTTTGTGGGGGCATTGAGATATAAATAAATTAGTTCGCGCACTTCATTTTGAGATATAGTCAAATTTTTCGAGATTTTCTAAATTATCCCATTACAATGCTTACTATATAAATTTACTCATGAGATGTATGCGTATGATTAGCATTAAATTATTTGGAAAATCTTCGGAAATCGTTCTTGAAGTGGATCGCAGACCGAAAGAAGAGTTGGATTATCCCATTCTATTACTTTTCTTCACGAAAGCGATTACCAGTGTTCTGAGGATGATTCTATCCCTCTCATGACTCCAATAATTGTCCACTAATAGCGTGAAAAAATTGAAGGATGTGCACTGCATTAGAATAAGCCAATTTGTAAAATCAATGGCTAAAGTAATATAATTACAGGTTACCTCATTTATGAATAAAATATATTCATTGGGCCGTAATTTAAAAGTAAAAAATTACCAAAGATATTTAATGCTAGATGAGATGATACTTTGTGCTAGAATTCAAATAAAGTCAATCGAATTCATTCATGTATAGATATTCAGAAAAGTTATATGAAGCACGAATGTGAGCAAAACAGTCACCGTATAAAAATCTTGTATTGCTTTCCTTTTGCAAAAAAATAGTAGCGGTTTTATTCTGCGGCCGAGAGCAAAAAATGGCTCAGCAACGACTTAATTCCTATTCTTCTTCTTGGAAAATGCTATCCTCTCAATTTTGGTCTCCGATCTTTTCCCAGTAATTTCTACGAGAGTAAATATTGTTTTAGCCTCGGCGTGGGACGATTGTTTTTTCCAAAACCTTCATGTTTAGTTAAGAAATGACGAAAGATCAATAGATTCAGAAGGGGAATCGTTTAAGTCGTTACAAAGTTATGTTTGAGAACAATAAAACAGTCAAAAAATTTCATTACATGAATGAGAGAATAAACTTGATGCAGTAAACTGAAAAGTGTAATGGAAAAGCTCTATAAAATGAAAAAAGGAAAAGTTTTATTTTCATAATTGGGATTGCCAATCCGCAGCGCATTCGTCGAGTGACGCATTCCATGAATAGACGTAATCTGTGCCAAGCGGAAAGGTAAAATAATAATTGATAAATGATCAATATATAAAAGTACACAATCTATAGATTACTGAAATCTATAGAGCTAGCTTGTTATAGCAATACTATACTGTATGAATACTCCAATTTGACAAAAAATGAAAACATCGACGAATTTATTATGGAAATATATCCACTTCAATGATTATAAAACTTTAAAATATTTAGTAGAGAAAGATAGTTTCAAAATAAAATAAGAATCTCTGATGATTTGTTTTTTTCAATAAACAATCTAAAATTGTCGGTAATTGTGATTAATATCAGGCTTCATAAAACTAATGGTTAATTAGTTTAGGAGCTACTCAACAATTTACCCTTAAATGTTACTCTCCATGCTCACGCCGATAGATAGATTGCAGGGTATTTTGTTAGAAATAAAAATTATAAAGACAATTAGTTTTCCTTCAGGGCCTTATTATTGCAACTCTGTAAACTCAAATCGTGTTTGATAACTTTCATAGAAACATTCCAATGTCCAGACATCTCTTAAATGTAAGCAGAACCCCTGTTATCGGTAGGAAGAAGGATCGTTCAGTAAAGATAAACAGACTGCTCGGCGATACCCACAACCCGATGAAATTATCCAATCCACTGAGTAATATTTCAAGCGCTACCTTGTTGGATATCGATATTTTTTTGTAATCCATCGAAGGTGATATCAGGAGGGTTCGGGATCATCGGTATAAGAAACGATTTAGAGGTATCCGCTTAAGGAATGGATTGGATAGTATCCTCTTTAAATAACCAGAATGATTAATGTTGGAACCAATTATCTTAAAATCGACCGTTAGAGGTTTCGCAAAATCGGAAACTCAGTCAGCATTATGCCTCAAAACTTTGAGGCATATTGCTGACTTGCACTAGTATTCCATGAGTAGTTGTTAGTGAAAGGATTAGTGCATATTAGTGTGTAATATATTGATTTCTTCTCTCGTTGTCATTAAAAAATGTCGTTCAGGAATGAAGCGCGTTGTTGCGATTACCTTAAAGGATAAAATTGAATCCAGAGACAATTTTAGCGATGGATAAGAAGCTGTACTGACTTCTTAGAAGTGAGAAAAATTTATAAGGAAATTTTAGATAAGGGGCAAAGAAACAAAATGTAACGGAAATTGCTAAGAGGAGATAACGAGAGAAGATTTTATCAAAACTCGAGCACAAAGTACCCGTGATTTAAGATTTAACACTAAACATTTTTCAAGATTTAGAGAAAGATTTCATTTTCTGAATACAGGCAGTTAAACCTGGAATTAAATAGGAGTATATCCGAATACATACTACAATATTACCAATTCCCGTATTTATCAACAATGTTTTCAATTGATATCTATCAATTTACATCTATCTATATCGACATATTCTTCGTTAATTTTCGAAGGTCAAATAAAATTCACTATTTTTCAAGGTAATTGAATAATCGAACCGAAAGTATATTTATTAACTCGTAAATATTTTAGAAATTAAAATTATTTTCGTTGAAAAATGTCATTAAAGTCCCCTCCTTGCGCGATCCCTTTAAGATTTGTCTTTTTAACTAGTCTTCCATATCGGACTCTTATGAGCTACCCTTATCACATTGTATTTAACGAAAGATTTACAAATTCACGAAGAGTAACAAAACCGAATCCTCTTACGGATTCCAATTACGCTGCAAGAAGCTTTAGCTTTTAATAACCTCTTGGAAAACCTATTCCTCCATCTCCTAATTAAAACTTTACTACGGAGAGGGCACGCTTCGAGCACATCAGTCGAAGGGTCTAGTCTTGAAGATGTCCCCTCCACTTTGTCTCGGCGATCGCGAGAGGGAGTGCACAAATCATCCGTCGCCGAGTTGTGAGACGCCTCCCGAATTCCCTCTCCCGCCGAAAGGAAGTGTGTAAGCACTGCACGAGGCACGAATAACCATGGCGAGGGCGGCCGCATCTCGGAAATTGCGGGAACCTTACGAGGAGACGCTTCATCCTCCAAATTACTGACATTTCTCGCACTGCTCCGACCCTTATTTATGGCTCGGTAGACACCGCCTAGGGAATAGCTGAGACACAAAAGCCTACAGCCCCCCTCCCTCTCCAGCATTGCGCATTGCATTAATCAACGCGAACAACTTTTTAACACTCTTATTAATCCTTGAGTTGCGCCGGAGAAACGTGGGGCTCCATAGAAACTATTTCACAATAGAGTTAAAAAGGAGTTACTTTTCCGCCATTTGCGACGTGGGGTTCGGCGAAACAAAGCTAAGCGTTGGATGAATGAGAATTTGCGGCAATGCACCCAATTAGAGACGTGTCACATCGTAGCAAGAAAACTCCCTTGGGTACGTTTATTTTCTGCTCGCTGTATTTCACATATCTGCGTACCTAAATAATCCGCACTATTTTGGGATTTTAGAACGTTTCGGAATTGAGAATTTGCGATGGAAAACATAAACTTGGCTTTTCTAATACGCTGAGCTAGAGACTAAATAATATAATCTGTAACTATATTCTTAGGAGTGTTTTTTTCCAAGAAAGCTTACACATTGTTAGTATTTAGTTTTTGGTTTTTTTTTCACCCCTCTTCTCTGTGGGTGTTTTCCCGCAACGTGGGTTTTTTCTTTGTCAACCTTTGTTGCAATGATATTTTCCCACACTGCACTCTTTCTTTTAGTTATAATTATATTCTGTACTTATTATAATGACATACGAGGTTAGGTGGAAGAGAGGCCCACAAGGGCTTACCCTCGCCAATAAAGGGTCTAACTATCTATTTTATACAAGAGTTTCAGATTTTTTTGACCTATTTTCTGTTAACTATCCTTATTATCGGTCTCTGAATCGGTTAATGGAGGAATCAATGAATGAGTGATATCTATTCCTCCTTACACGCTGAAGAGATACCAGACAGAATCTTCCTAAATACCATACCATAAGATAATTTCATACTAGGAGTTAATGTTAGTTCTGGTGGAATAGCTCAATGGATAGAGCAATCGACCGGCAATCAGGAGACCCGGGTTCGATTCCCGGTTCCGTCAAACTTTTTTCATGTCCGTTTCTCCTTGGGAATTTTCCAAGCCTTATTGTGCTAAGTACCTAAAACCCTTTTCCTTGTTTCATACTAAGAGGTGGTTACGTTATATATACAAGGCATTCTTCACGACTCAAATCCTTGCTCTCGATATCTTGCTCAACCAAAAAATTAATTCCATGAGGAATTATCACTCAATTTATCTATCTCAAATTTGTTTTTCATCGACTGATAATATACATTGATATAAAATAACAGAGTCACCGACTCTAAAACGAAGTTGACACAGTTATAGATTGAAAACCATGATGGACAAACTGTCGAACTGGTTTCGGAGGCTCCCCTTAAACGGATGATTAGAATCAATGAGAGATGTGCCCATTATTGGAAATGGCCTTATGCCCGTAATGGCGATGAAATGTTTTAGTTTTAAGTGTTAACTATTGAGTCATTGCATTCATTGTGACTTCATCCGTAAACTGTTCTTAAAGTTACTCAGAATCTATTAGAATAGCTGCTTAGGTTCACAGTGTAGCCAATCTTACGCACTAGCTATTCACTACGATAAAGCTTCATCTACCTTCTTCCAAACACCTAATTTACCTAGTATGCAATCAACTTTCAGAGCAATGATTTGGTCGTAATAACAAACACCGGGGATTTTGAATCACACCTCAGTCAAATGCAGCACTTATCATTTCAGAGCCATATTCAAAACTTCGCCCGTCAAGTCATCAAGCGGCATTCTAGAGAAAGTGAGCCAGAAAAGCAACTGGGGGAGTGATTGCTACTTCAAGTGAGAGAGTAGAGTGCGTCGCAGCCGCACGAGAGTGGTGCTATTTGACACTCGTGGGAATCCCATTTAATCCCATTTTAGAGAGGTACCCTACACCCGCTCAATCTCCTAATATCTCGGGTCAAGAAGAAGAAGAATAAAAGAGGCGGGAAAAAGTGGATAAATAGATTTGTCGCGAAAGTTTTAGACGTAGAATTGCTGATGAGGAGAGACGTTGGAGGGAGAAAAAAGGCACGAGAAAAAAGGAAATGAAATGGGCAGAGCGGAATTTGGGAAGCCAGATAATTAGGAAGGTGTATGGAACTTGACGTGAGTTGGATTGAGGACGCGAAGCATTGCTTTATTGGTTTATTCCCTCAGCCTCCGGGGATGTGGCGAAGGTTGAAAGATGGAGAGAAGAGAAACACGTCACTGCAGGTATTTGGAGAGGGAAAGAAAGAAAGAAAGAGGAAAGGAGAGGTTCCAGTAATTCGATTTATTAATTTAGACATCCCAAATGGCGTGCAATTTTCCTTCGGGCGCTGCTTCAAGGCAGGTATTTACTCAGGAAGATTCTTTTATCCGATAAAGGTTTCGATTCTTCTGGGTAAAATGTTCGCCGAATTAAAGGCAATGGGACACCCTATTTCCCTCTTGCGTTAATTATACATGATATCTAATGCATTAATGTGGGTGGTTACAGAGTCACACTAGTATGATGTTGACATGCTCTACGTCATAATCTTGCATTAATAATAATAATGGTAATTTTTTATCTGCTCTCGGATCTTCCCACGGAGCAGAAAAAATACAAAATATATAAAGATAATAAAAATTAATTATATACATACATTTTTTTGTATTATATTAAGAATATTCGAAATTGGAATGCTCAAGGTAATTTTTGATAATTTTGGCTAGGGTTAAATTTAGTGGTTGCTGCACGGGAAAAACAAATTAAAGTTCTGAATAATTTTAGTCACAATTTTAACAACGTAATCTTTCTTTTCTGTGGCTTTCAAAGTATTTAATGCTCTAAAGAGTTATAGCCACTTTCATTGCCCTTTTATCCGTTCGTATTTTCATACTTAACGGTGAAGCACGAATTTTATGAAGCCAGTTTCATTATTTTCCACTTTCTTATCAAATAATTACTTGCCAGCCAAATATTTTACTAAAATAAAATTGATATATCCGAGCGTGACTTCGGGGAATTCGATATATATATCGAAAGAAAAAATACTTCGTAATTTCCACAGCAGATTTTAATTCGACTACTTTTGTCAACGAGTTAACATTATCAGGTGGATTGTGGACATCAGTGGACACATGAAGATGTCAACTGTATGATAAATCTAGTCGAATAAAAATCTACTGCGGAAATTACGAAGTATCATTTCTTTCAAAATATCTATGTTGAAGTATTAAAGTAAGTAGTATTATGATACAAGTATGTGGAAAATGCTGACAGTGGGAATCGAAATCAATTCGATCTATGAACGATTACCAGATCGAAATAAGCTATCTGGGATAAAGGAAGGACATTGGAGTAAAGCTTTTAATGAATTAGATGTTTCAAAATCCTTTAAATGGCAGTTTCGCCAGATGTTCCTGTCCTCCCGCCGAGACCAATTGTGGTGAAACGGCCCTCGGAGGGTTTAAGCATCTAAATCTATGATAACATCCGTAGTGGTAGTAGTGATTTTATATGTGCTTCGGCAGCTGAGGTCATTTCGCACATGAGCTCCCACCGGAAATCGAACCTGGGACTGCTTTCATCAAAGGCGAACGCGTTACTCACATGACTATCCGAAGGCCAGGGGTAAACTCAATCATGCGAACCTTAAATTTATGGAAATTATTTCCATTCAATGATAAAGTAAAACCCAAAAGTTAAACGCGAAACTTATACAGCAACGGTTTCAGTCCCCTCGTATACCTTGAGGTGTCGTTTTAGGGAACGAATGAATATCATGCGAACTGGAACTGATCATGGATTAGCTGCAGGTGTGGATTAGATCTGTCTCGTTTAATCTTAAATCGAAACTCATTTTCCATTTGGGATATTTTGATGGAAATTTTTATCTCGCCTTACCGGACAGATATTTTATAATCATCCTCCGTTCAACGCAATCGGAAAGTGAGTAAGGTTTCTTTAGTTGACAACAAATCATTAATCATGTTTAATTGTGGTACTAATGGCCTTTTAGACATCCAATGAATCAAAAAACTTGCTATATACCACGAAAACACAGACGTTTACCACCTTTAACCTCCCATAAACCTCCGAGAAGTGTGCCTAAAATTAAGGATCTGAGAAGAGTCTTCGACGTCGACCCGAGAAAAGCTCAAGGAAAGTGAGAACGTAAGAGGAACACGAGAAAGAGAAAGGAACGGGTCGGAGAATAAATCACCCTGATAAAAAGATTCGGGGCGACCAAAACAGGGAGATGGTGGCAAGGGTAGAGAGTGGCATTCGAAACCTCTCTTCCATTATTTCGCCTCGGAATCCTTTGGACACTTCCGGGCTCCTGGGACTGAGAGAGAGCGAAGAACCTCGCGACTATATAATTCACCCCAAGGGAACGCAATGGGAGAGGACAAAGGAGACCCTTCTTCCTTTGCTTATTTTCGGGAGGCGGAAAAAGGGAGTGAACCCTTTTGTATTCCCTAAACCAACAAGGCTCTCGGCCAGCCCCTTTCACCCTGCCCTTGGATTCCTACAACTGTCTGCGGCTTCCCTTTCTACGTAACTACATGCGCTATGCCCCATGCATGGACCAACTAATGCACACGTTCGGAAGAATTCAGTCACATTAGCGGATGCAAATGAAATCCCAAGGGGATTTATGGAGCCCCCGAAATAATTTATACACTTCGAACGATTTACTGCCACGTTAAAATTGAAGTACTGAGCATTCGGCTCTCTATATAGGAACTAAGGGATGAACGGTTTCAGCGTATCCTTAATAGGCCAAGAGAAGCTAATATTTCTAAGTGTCTATGTGCTAATATTTAAGTATAAAATTATTTCAAATATTTAATGATAAAGATTAGTAAGATTAGTGGATATCTGGATATTGAAGCTATTAAGTCCAATACAGGGAGCAATATATGTGGATTACACGAAGAAGAGGCGGAGGAAGCTGATCACATCGAATGGTGTATGACACCCGAATCCACAGGCAAACACTGTAATTTAAATTACATTGCGATGAAAAGTGGAGCTTCAACTTATTAAAATTATAAAAACACACAAATTTATCCAAATGAAAGTGAAAACGTCAACATCAGTGATGGTTTGATTCAGTGAAATAGTTTGTGCAATTTTATTAAGAAATTTTGTTTCCAACGAAGGAACGAATTACAAGAAAGTGTTATAAAATGTAACTTCTAACGAGAAGATATTTTATCGAGATATATTTTATTTCTGTCATCGATGGATTAAGGCTGTCTGACCATGTTCTATCAGCTAGAATGCGGCTTGGTGAAATCGATCCGTCAATCTTCACCAAGTTCCGAATATATGGTCATTGGAAACTCTTCCCCACAAATAAAATAACTTTGACTTAACGAACACCTTATGTCCATTAAAATCATTCTCATTTCGGCTAAAAAATTTGTAGACTGACTGTTCTGCCATATATTTGAAAATATTCCAATAAAAATACGATATAACTGATCAGACTTTCATACGAAGGATCGTTATTTTTTGACAACATAAGGAATTTGACGGTTGAATTGTCCTGGAGAGTTCAACGTGTCAACTGAAAAATGCTAAGGAATCGAATTCGAATCCATACCAGAAAGCTAGGACTAGGTTATTTAAATATTTTATTGCATATTGTGATAGTCTTAAATTTGGCTGAAAATGGTGCGATTGATTAATTTAGAGTTCGCAGTTGAATGAATGATTAATAGTGGATTCTTCTATCCAGGAATCGTTCACTCAAATATAGGTCTCTCATAATGAATTCTGAAAGATATATATTTCCAAAGGCGAATTATTACCCCGATATCCACTTTTTGCAGGATCCATCCGCGTATTTCAAACTTTTTAATTTCCCCTCCCCACTTTTAAAAAAGTTCCTCGGAATTCTTAGTGACGGCGATGCTAGAATCTTTAAATGAGAAAATTGAGTTCAAAGGCTCCTTTAATGTAGATGCGGCAGCGACCCAATTCGTTTCATCCAACTCGACTCAAGATGCATCCTTTAGCTCCCCAAGGAGCTATTTCTCTCCCTAATAAAAGATAAAAACTGATAAATTTTCCTTTTCTGCGATGCAAATCGTAAAACTGTCGCATAATCCTGTGGAGGATGGTCATACTTTTCGCAGAATTCGCGGCTGCATCTGGGAAGCTGTATCTACTCTCAGGCGTAATATTACCCGTAGGTCACCTCATCATATCGCTCTGTTTATTTTACGAGGCGAAAATTAATTAATTCCGTACAAGTTATAAAAAGCTAAAGACGTTGCGAGCGTACACGAAGCCATTTGCGACATTATATTACCCGTGGGAAGGAAGCAAAGACGGTTATTCAGATATTCTAGACGGCTTTAGAAGAAGAGGCAGGCGCTAAGTTCGTATTAATTTGAAGCTGGGAAGATGAAAGAGGGATATTAACGCCTTGATGGACTCAAAGGAAAGAAACGACGTTGGGTGCTGAGCAACGTACTCTGGGGTTATTTAATGCCAATTAAACTCCGCCATCTGCAAACCTATGGGAAGCTATTGAACAGAATCGGACCGTGGGTAATCGTTATTGGCGCCGAAGAAATCGCATTAACTTCCAAATTTCCGAGAAAATTCGAAGCGAAAGGTAAGAGGAAATTACTAAACGATTCGAATTATTTCTGCTCTTCTCTTAATGGCGTTGCAGAGAGAAACTTTTCGGTCGATTTGACCGCGTAAGCTGGGCTCTGGAGGCGAATTAAGCTTTTTTTCCTTGAGGATTTCGCGCAAGAAAAATTTCCATCTTAAACACTTGGAAGAGGTCTACTTTTCAGAGGATTAGAGTATGATCCTGGGTTGTCCCGTAACGCGGGCGTTCTCACGGGGAACCAAATTTTGGGCGCGCAAGATGTTATACTGAGGTTTTCATAAGGTGCATATTCCATTATACCGAAAGCCCGTTTATAGAATAATCTCTAGGGAGTTTGTCACGGTACAGATGATCGGCAATTAGTTAGGAGTGTTCTTAAGAATTGATGTATTGTTAGCGGATATATCCAAGCAATTGGTGCGTATTAGGACGTTTTCTGGTTAAAGCTTCGTAAAATTAACTTGGAATGAAATTTCATGAATTAATCGATAAATACCAATAATAGTCGCCGTTTATTATAATGCACTTCATTTCTACTTATCGGTCTATTTTCTTTGAATATTAGAAAATAATTAGGGTAATAATATTGGTAATTATAAAACTGTCACATGAAGTAAATTTGACGTATAAAAGTGGTTATCAATATATTAAAAGTTAACTTTTAACTTTAAATCTGACTAAATTGAGTGGTTTTTAACATGCTTACCCAATGAGAATATATTTAGCATGGCAATACTTTTGAAGAGAGAAATAATTTTATTTCCTGATTGCTAGTGCCGGTCAAATCATAGTTGTGTAACTCTTTAAGAGAAAATAAAAACGACCAATCTTAAAGGAATTGAGGCTAGGAAGTAGCAACCTACCTACCAACCTTAGTTCCTGGCCAAATAAAATACACATAAGAAGTAATATGTATACACGTAGATCTGAAAATATAAATTTAGAATAGAAACATCTTTATTGCGGGCGAGATTGGAAATATCCCCCCTCTTACATTCAATCCCTAGCAGCTGCTTTGAAAGAGTTAAAAATATAGGGTTTGTGCAACTGAAGTGCAGATATCAAAGAAAAACTGACGAATGTTTATCTTTGTTAGAAACTCTCTTAGATTAAACTTCCTACAACAACTATGTTCAGATATAAAATAACATCCTTGAGGACCAAAATGCAGAGAAGAGAGTCAAATGCAGAGCTTGAATGAACCGCTCGAGTGACTTCCCCATCGCAACTCTAATTTGTATTAATCTAATTTAACAATAGAAAGATCGCGAGTACTGAGCTTGCGTCTCTGAGCTGAGATAAAAGATAAAAGAAATAAACGCTTCGTTCTGAGATTTCAAATTTCACCCGCTCTGTCTCTACGACGACTCACGGAAAAGAAAATCGAGTCTAGTCACCCGAACTGCAGGACGAGTACAAAAAAAGAGAAGGTGTTTATCTGCTCAGATGACGAGCCAATCTTCTCAAACTTCCGATCGCCGCGAAAACCCTTCGACAACAAAGGCTGGAAAGCTAGCGAAAAGACGGAGTTACCGGAGCAAGCTGCGAAGAAAAACCGGAGGAAAAAATACGGATGGAATTGAGTTTGCGAGACTGCTCGCGAGGCGCAAAACTCGTATGTGGAAGACAGCTTCTCATCTTCTAACACCGGAGACATCCCGCGACCCATCTCCTGAAGCAGCAGCGAGGATATAGAAACGGGAAACTGGATTAAATTTCAGTAGGAGATTTTCAGGGCGACGGCGTCGAAGGCAAATACAAACACAGGCTCTCATCGCAAGCAAACATTTGGGCCCTTGTATCACCGCGGGCCAGGCAGCAGAGGTCGATTTGCTGGAGTTTCCTTTGTTAACCATCTCGGAGCCGAGCTATTTCCAAGTGCGAAGACCCAATGGATGCCCATGGAAGTTTTTAAAATATTGGATGCAAAGAATAAATCGAGGTAAGTGCCGTATTTAATGGATACTTTGGAAAAATGTGCATGGCTTACATCGGGGATTTTAGCAGTTTCCACCGATTTCATTTTAAGTAGTACCTATCCATGAGTATGAAAGTTCCTGGTATCATTTAAGCTCCCTTTACCGTAATCGTTTTCAAAATACTGATGTTTCTTTAAAAAGCCGAATTTAAATTTTCTATCGATTATTTTTCGCTCCGTTCGTAAATATCAATTTTCATTTAGCCTTATAGGAATATATATACATCTACTGTTTCGGAAGTAAAAGTAAAAAGTTGAGGAGTTCAACTATTATATCAATATATAGTATTTATTATTTCAGGCATATATTTGTTTTCTCTGTCTCCATAAAAAGCCAATAAAATCGTAATTACACTATCTGAAAGATATATATTTCCAAAGGCGAATTATTACCCCGATATCCACTTTTTGCAGGATCCATCCGCGTATTTCAAACTTTTTAATTTCCCCTCNAAATATGTATTCATAGTAATGGGAAAAATTTGACAGTAATGTGATATCATTCTTATGTTTTGAATGGCAGCTGTTATAGTCTAGGTTTAACATAAAGTATGAATATTATCTTATCTTTGTTCATGTTATATAATGTGTTATTTTGAATTATTTACAGTTAATTTATTTTGGTGTTATATTTTTCACTGACCCTTCACGTATTTTTGTTAGTTCTTTAACGTTATTATTTCAGGCATATATTTGTTTTCTCTGTCTCCATAAAAAGCCAATGAAATCGTAATTACACTATTTATGAGTACATTTTGTAATAAATATACAGTTGGCGCCATTTATAGATAACAGTAAACATGAAATAGAATTTATACATCATTACGTTAGCGAGCAACGAGTAATTTGAATCTTACATACATAGAATAGTCAGAAAAGAGGGTCTTTATCCATTATTGACGCATGTTTAATAAATTTAAGCTCGTAATAGATAATTTTAAAATGATTTAGTAGTTAACTTAGGACATTCTTTAAATGTCTCTTTGTAAATAGTTTTACCTACTTCAACGTCTTATATGAAAATACTTACGTAAAATTTCGGGCCTGCGTTTCAATGCATCAGATTTAATGTTTGTACACAAATGCTGATGGAAAGAGTAAATCCATAGAAGAGATGCTACGCGGCGAAGAGAGAATAAATGTACGATGCTTTGGCCATCATATTTTGTCATACTTTATTCGATACTCGAGTAAAATTAATTTTTCACCACGTAATACATAAACTAAGAGGTGAAAGTGTATTGGATTACGGCCGATATATCTTAAAATATATTGACCCTTAGAATCAAAGGATGGAAATATAAATCACAGTGTTGGGAAAGCAAAACTTATGAAACACTTCCAAGGAATTAAGTGCACAATCCAAGTATCGAAGCGTAGTGATATAATCAAGTAAGGATCTATTAACACATATGGAATATATGTATTCTGAAAAAGGCGTTATATGGGAGGAATGGGGAAAGGTGGTTCTTTATGACCGGGGCACTGGTATGAAGAAGCTCTCTAGGATATCTAGTTGTTATTTGAAGGATATTGACCACCTTTTGTCTTTGAAAAATTTAATTCATTAATTCATTTCCCATGAGCATTGTTAGGTGAGTTCCAGTTGGTGCGATTCTATTTGAGAAACCTTCGGTGATTGCTCCAGAGTAGTCCGATGTTTAATCGTACGCTTATGGAACCCCTCCTCGTCCACTTCGAGCCCTGGTCAGTCGTCTATCATCAAATGGTACATGCCCACTTCTCCAAAGGGAGAAGTCGGCATCTCTTGTCCTTGCAGTTTTCCCTCGGTCTTTAGGTTAACTGGTTCAACTAAATTGAAGATTTCATTTGTACATGAAGCGGCTTAGATCTTAGACATCAACTAGACTTTTTCTGAAATATTCAAGCTTTCAAAATAAAATAATAGCCGAGAAAGTCCGCAATGGGCATTTAGCATTTTGAATTTAAGCTTCATTCTTCGGAAATTCGAGAAAAAGTCTTCTAAATTTACAATCAAGTCACCTACATTGACCACGTCATTTCTTGATTACCTTAAAATAGCCCCATTCCAAAATTTGCTGAAATCTTTTTTTATCCTCATCTGTTAATTTGTATATTAATTACTGCATATACTTTTACCGATCGTACCTGACGAGGATGCGACACTTCGAGACCTGGGTCGAGACAAAAATTTCGAAATTGTATCGTAAAAGTGATGTGTTACTTTCATTGAGATGAAAGCCCACCGCGAAGTAGCGCCGGAAACGCCATAGGAGATGTCGGCCTTGAAGAAGAAAGGAGCGTTACTCGCGCGTACTGGGTTATCTTCTTCCCTTCAAAGCTGAAATCTGGGGATCTTTTTCTTTCTAGAGAGAAAGGCTGGAAAGAATGAAGTTAGAGAACGGAAGGGGAGCATCATGCGAGGGGAATACATAGAGATATCCACCAGTTTCCTTCCTTTTCGGACGTCTTCCTTTAATCTCCTGGCGGTTTTGGGAGGAAAAAAAGGGGACACACGCCCAAAAGGGATGTCTCGTCGGCTGCCGGAGCTGAAGGTTGCAGCGGGCAGGTGGAAATGGAAGTGAATCCTCTTCTGTCATTTCTACAGATAGGGGCTTTTAGTCTTGCTTCGGAAGGAGCAAAAATCGGACATAGCGCGATAACGAACCTGAAAAAAGCTATACGGACATGCAAAGATATCCATCGGGTTTTTGACGACGAGGCTATCGTCATTGCTTTTTGAGGCAAACATTGATAGTTTTAGAATAAATTTATCAGTGGTATGCTTTAATAATTAATTGATACTAAATCCAATACATTAAAGCTATAATATAAGCTCCATTAGACATGCACTTATTTAGATCAGCGCTCATAATTTTTTGTAAGATTTTAAGAGTAATAAGGATGTTTACTCTTTACGATCACTTTCTCACACATTAGCTATAAACATAAAAAATGTATGAAACAAAGTATTGCAACAAAGTATGCATAACATAGAATATCTTTTAAATCATTAATTACTTCTAATAATTGCTTAATAACTATAAGTTTCTTTTAAAGAAATAAATACTTCATACTCATTATATGTATTATATAATGGATCCGACCTTCAGTGACTTATGAATTTGAATTGAAAGTATGCGATCATGCGTTTCGTTCACTCATCAGAATTCATTCTTTAAGCGCCATGCTAGATGATTGCCCGATCTTTCGCAATAAAAATTGAAATTAATTGTTTCTTGGAGAAAATCTTTCCTAAGAAGAGAGTGACAAAATAAATTAGCCATTCCCTATTGTGGAAACCGTTTTAGGGACTTACTTGTTGTAGAGGACTATATCCGGACGCCAGATGTGGTCTGAAGGCACGTGGAGCATTTGAACACCGCCGTATTCGTGAGGGTCCCACTGAAGCTTGTAGTCGTACCACGACTGCCAAGAAAAAGAGGAAATGGTCAAAGTTATTCCGTTTTATATCGTTACAATTTGAAGTATTTTAATGAATACTAACGTAGAATTTCGGTGTCGACGCAGTGATTTTAACATGTTGTAAACAAAAATGTGTTTTATTTCTTTACGACAAATAAAGTGATAAAGGATTAATTAAACTTCAATGCATGTTATGATCAGTTGATGCATAGAATTTGGAATTCAAAATATGTATTCATAGTAATGGGAAAAATTTGACAGTAATGTGATATCATTCTTATGTTTTGAATGGCAGCTGTTATAGTCTAGGTTTAACATAAAGTATGAATATTATCTTATCTTTGTTCATGTTATATAATGTGTTATTTTGAATTATTTACAATTAATTTATTTTGGTGTTATATTTTTCACTGACCCTTCACGTATTTTTGTTAGTTCTTTAACGTTATACCTTTATGCTCATGCCGTTAGACCGGAATACAATTTTATATAAATCCGCAACCTGCTCTAATGAAGTCTCTCAGAGCATTATATATTATTATTGTCAATATAAGCCAATATATTTACATATGTAGATCTAAATACTGCTGATAAAAGAATTTCATATCTCTTTTCCGCAAGGGGTAAAGGAATAGTCTCTGTGTACATATATTATATTACAATCAGTAAATGACACCAGGAAGATAACAATATACCCTAAATATGTTACATTTCTCCAAAAATGGACTGACTGTACTGTTTTTTTCAAGGCTATACACAATTTAAAAATAATATGAACATATGTGATAATTTCCAAGGTCCTCTGAAACATTCGAAGATTTTTCGATATTTACATCGCAAGTGATGTTTTCCACTTCCTCAACCACATACACAATTCCACACACGCGAAGATAAGGAGAGAGAATGAAATTTGCGAATTTTTTCACTTGCATCCTTTTAAGGACCGATGAATATTTACGCAGTCATATCACTGGCTAAAAGAAACTGTGAAAAACATCTTCAATTAAGAGTCCGGATCCCTTTTCGCCTCGAGGTTTCTTTTTCTCGCGCCACTTACTCGACCCCCATGACATTCCCTGAAACAACGGCCAAATTCGCGTATCTCTTTCCCTCCCACCAAACGTGCACGGGAAGAATAACCCCGCAGTTTTTCCTCCGTCACCCGTTTAGCCCAAGCATCGAAGGCGTGAAATTCAGAGCTGAAGAAACGACGGAGAGAGCGGCATTTCCTGCCATCCCCAGCGATCTACGAGACAAGAAATTATGCGGGTCGTGGGAAGGAGGAAAGAGGGAGGAAGTTACGTAAGTGGAGAGACGGTCGAAGACGAAGTTACAACGTCTGAGGGAAAGGATTTCTGGGAATGGGCCTCGCTCTGTCCACGACTATATCTCATTATACAAGACGAGAAGGAGAAGAGCACACTTACGATAAGTTAGCAGTGGAAGAGAGAGATGGATCGACCTCGAAGTGCTGAGTGTGGACAGTTAGATGAAGTAGAATTATAGGGAAATGGAGAAAAGTTGTGTCTGATAGAACGGGAAATATACCGGAGGAATAAACGGATAGACAATTAAACGAAGAATGGAAATTTAAGACATTGAATAGGCCTTCTTCGGGTACAAAGTTTAATAATAAAAACAGTAAATGATCATCGTAAAATAAATATTTAAAGTAAGTGATAATATAATTAATAATAAAAACGAAAAAATATATAATAATACTAACAAAATACAAAAAAATAAATAATTAAATAACAATAATAATTTAATAATTAAAAAAGTGCCTACTAAGCTATGAAACAAAGTAAGAGTATAATAATAAAATTAATTAAAATTTGACGCTATTATGATATAATCAGTATTGTTAGTCTAACTGCAAAATATAAATCATGGAAATAAAAGCAAATAAACAGCAAATTTAAGATTGCTACTGATGACGAATTTTTTGCACATTAAGGAATGGCGAATATCATATAAATAAAAAATTATGGTTACACAATGCAAAATACCTTTCTATGTATTGATCCTAATTTTGTTTGAACAACGAAAACTTTCAAAGAGATTAGAAATAATGCGGGTACAAGCACAAATAATGCTCACGGTAATTGTGATTTAGTGCAATTACAATAACGTACAAAAATATGACAAGAAGGTAACCAAACTTACACAGTAATAGTGTCAGCGCTCGCCAGATATCCTTCCTTCAGCTGTAGCAAATGATAAGCTAAATAAAGAAGACACCTTTTCGATTTTAGGTTTAAAGCACATATTTAAAAATTAGAGCCAAAAAATTATCCCTGTTAATTTCCAATGTGCAAGAAGTTTGTCATGTCCCGATCAAAACCTTAAACCAATTATAACGCGGTTTTTAGTCTATGCCCTGAAAAGCGTCTTCAACAGGTTTTACTGTATTGGTATACGAGGATGAAAACGGCTTATTGTAAAGAACTTTCTTAGCCACATCTCCAACTTCACAGAACGCATCTCAAACTTCCAAAATGACGCTTCCATACTTAAACGTTATTTTTCTTCGAAAAATAGAACGAAAAATTACTCGATTCCCTCTTCAGCTTAAAATTTTGGCAAAGAAAGTAGGACAAAACTTACGATTATTTTTGGTAATTCTCATTAACTCTATTAAGATTAATTTCAAAATTTGCATGAAATTCTATGACATAATCAAATATTTACGTGGCTCATAGATTTTTCGCTCCGAAGGGTAACTCTCCCACATTGAGTATCGTTCCCTTCGTGTGACGAAATAATATAATTTGTAATTTTAAAGCTCAAGGCTAAATATACGATATGTGGTACCTAATTTATTAATCAATTACTCATAAGTCATTTTTAAAGTTTAGATGGTCGGGCATGGTTGCAAATGGGAAAAATTTGCTTTAATGGCGAGTTTTAGGCAAACCCATGTTCCGGATTTGATAAAATAGAGAAATGTTTGTTAAATACTTCCGTTGTGGTTATTATTCATACGCATATAAATACTTCTAGCTTTAAAATAATAATGATATTCATCGGCCTCCGTGAAATGAGATTCGAGAGGAACATGCGTTTACACAAACAAACTTGAATTTTAGCTTCCCAATAACGACGAGAACATTCCATTTCATTTTTTAGAATTGAAAGAGCTCCCTTGATTTCATTAAACGTAATTGCTATTGTCCTCGTTATTTCACTTCGACAATTCCATTTCCTTATCAGCGTCAGCCAGATCATAGTTCCGCCTCGCGATAATGAATTTCCAATTTCATTTTCTCATACATGAATGGTGCTATTCGTTTGATCCATTGGTTAGCATATGTTTCGGTTATTTAATTTGCTGTAGGATATCCATACTGCATATGCCAAGAATATGTTACGACCATAGTTCTCTAATTTTTGTTAATCTTTGGGCATTACGGTGGCCGAAGCTGTGCCACTATTCCGAAGGAAGAGTTTTAAGTATCAATTTTCAGATTATCTTCATTTAAATGACGAAAAATATCATGTAATATCAGAACACAATTGATAATATGCAAAATAAATAATGCATTAGTGAAAAGTAAAGTTAAAGTTCAAGTCTTCAAAATTTTCAAATCAACAAATAATTGGACAGAACTTGGGAAAGTGTTACGTGGCCACCCAGACGCACAGCTTAGATGAGATTCCTGCACCTGACGATCGATAATATGAAAAATACGTAATGAAAATGAATTTATGTGGGTAGTATAATATTAGCAAGCAATTATTACATCGTAATTTCTCGATTTCTCGACATCGTCCTATTTCATCGAGAATGCTAAAAAAGTAATCATGCAATCGCGTAAGCTATTACACATGCATAGCTAGAAAACAATAGAATGTATTAAATTCACAGTATTTTTCAATTATATTCAATAAGTCTTAAATGATGCTTTTTCAGCTGGCAATAATTATTTATAACTCCTTCCTTCAAATGCTTATGTATGCTAATCTATGAGATTCTAAACATTTTTAATTACTTTAAAATCAGTAAAACCTTAATCTTAAGTTGCCAGAAAGAGTGGTTAAGCACATTGGAGTTATAGCATACTATTTTAGAAGCGATTTAAATTTCGAACCTTCTTAAAACAATTCTAATAAAAAATTATTAAACATATTTACCTGTTCCACCCAAAGATTCGTCGTCATGATCTGGTTTTTCAGATTCTGAAAAGAGAAAAAACCGAAATCAGTTGCTGAAATTACCACTTAATTGATAAAGAGAAAATAATATTATGATTATCAACTATTGTGTTAGCAATTGGTTGTACAGCTTTTACTATAATGATAAAGACATTTCTATTATATTCTCCACCTTTACCATATGGTAATGTTTATAATGTTAGTGCTAATAATTAAAACAAGATACACGATTTGCGATTCAGATAGAACAGCTTCAAATCACATTACTTACCAGTTCTGAAATACGAATATAAGATAAAATTACTCATTTCATGGCTTTATTTTACATTTTTAAATTTAGTAATTCAATTCAATGTAATCTCGGAAACAATTGATATGGAAGAATGTTCAACTAACTGTCAAGTTAGCTTAGGCTAACATTCATATACAGAAATTTTATTCGAGCATATATATTACAATAGCCTAATTTTAGTCGGAGGGATCCGGATATCTACTGGGTGAATCACTTAATTAACAAAGGAGCCCGAGGTAGCGACTATTGCAGAACTTTATTAAACATAATGCAAAAAAATTCGTCACATAAGATAGTGATAGAGCCTACCAGGGAAATATACACATAGATCATCTTGCTTGCATCTTCTTCTTGCTAATACGACCAAGAGAATACCAAACACATTAGTCTGTAATGGACTATCCGATCATAGAGCCTTCGTTATAGATTTTGACATTAACTTGGCAAGGCACAGAAAACTGAAGCACTAAGTGTATCTTGAGCTGGTTTTGAGGGGTTTCGCAATAAACTCTTATCCTATTTTCCAGTGTACGAAACGCGCGCGATGCGTTTAAAGTTTACCGAGGACACTTGGAATCTCTTTTTTAGGACAATGCGCAACCTTACGAACAAATTTGTACCTTCCAAACTTTCAAAACAAGCTAAAGAACCTAGATGGTGTCATAAAGAGACAAGGAAAGCTAAAAAAAGGAGGTGTTTCCATTCTAAATGAAAAACCGCTGCGAGATTACCCAACTCTGTCAGCACAAATCAAGTAAAGAGCGAATATAAAGAAGCGAGATTGGTGACGAAATTTACACATATGCGAGATTTAAATTCAACTTAAAAAGAAGATTTTATGCGAATACTTAGACGAGGACAAAAAATCTTTTTGATCATACGTACGTGAGGTCCAAGGTACAGAGCAAACTGTAAGTTTGTGCTATGCGATGCTAAGGGCAAAGCAAATATCTCAAATGATTTTCCGGAGCGTCATCACGTCTAACAGTACATCAAACATTCTATCGGAAGTTGATAGGCATGAAGCGATGTCGAATACCACCTTCAGGGAAGACGGCATTATTAAACTATATCGATAGATTAAACTTCATAAAGCACCTTGTCCTGAAGACACAGCAGCTCGGGTATTCAAGGAGGTGGCGGAAGATGTTGCACCTTTTCTTAAAGTAATATTTGATAAGAGGATGAGTGACGGTAAAGTCCCGAATGATTGGGAAATTGCGGATGTCACTCCAATATTTAAAATCGGCGTGAAGGATGAGCGAATTACAAGCCTCTCTCTTTAAAATCATTAAGCAATAAAATAACGGAACATATAATTGCCAATTCTTTAATGGGTTTTCTTGAAACGTCCAATTTCATAGTTAGGAATCAGCACAGTTTTCGTGAGATTCGATCTTGTGAGTCTCAGCTGATATTATTAGAACACGATGTCCTGAAATCTGCTAAAAATAAAATGCAAGTCGACGCAGTATTTTTAGATTTTCGGAAAGCATCCGATAAGTTCCCATCATAAATTAATGTACAAATAAAAAGTTTCGAGTGTTAATGCAGAGGTAATAAACTGGATAAAGGACTTTCTCTCCGATAAAGAGCAACGCGTAGTACTGGACGGAATTAGTTCTACCGTGGTAAAAGTGACCTCGGGCATCCCGCAGGGTAGCGTAGTCGGACCGTTACTATTTTAGTATATACCAACGACCTTAGCAATTTCATCGGTAGTTAAATAAAGTTAGGATATTTGCGGACGACGCGGTAATTTACAGATAAATAGAGAGTAGAGAGGATAGATTAACCCTGCCGAATGACTTAAATAAAATTATGAAATAGTACGGTGAGTGGAAATTAGAGTTAAATGTACACAAATGTTCACTAGTTAACTTCTTTTAATGAAAATCTATTATTAATGATGATTTGTACAGTCTCCGTGGGATAAACATAAACAGCAGAATCTGTGAAATATCTTGGAGTTACCTTCAGGAATAACTTAACATGGAATGCTCACACACATAATAGATGTGGAAGAGCACTTAAGAAACTCAGCTTCGTTAAGAGGATAGTCGGTCGGAGCAAGGAATAGGTTCTCGAGCGATGCTACTTCGCGTTTGTTAGGCCTCATCTTGAGTATGCGTGTAGTGTATGGGACCCTGCCGATAAGTGTTGTTGGGAATTTGAAATGCTGCATCGAAAGGCGACAGGTTTTGTGAAGCATTGCTACGATAAATAAGTGAGCGTAACACAGATGCTTCTAGATGCAGGATGGGAATCTTCAGAAGTAAGAAGATTTAAAGATAAGTTCAGAGAAAGCACGTTCAATGATGAAGTAGACGATATTATGCGTCCACCATATTACATAGGCCGTTTTGATAATTACGAGAAAGATCAAGGAAATAGATGTTAGAACGAATCGATTCAAGACCTCATTTTTTTCGCGAACGATATGCGAAATTAATTGATTAGGGAAATAGAGTCATGATGCCCCACGCCCGAACCGAAAGGCGACTTGCAGAGTACTTAGATAGACATAGGAAGGTTAGTATATCCGACGATATTGAGTGATAATAGCTAGGATGCTAACGGGAATGCATTGCGGTGTCTGATTATTTCGTCGCTAAATCTGTATTCTTGCTGCATTACCAAATACCAATAATTCCACATGAATGGCTTTTCATTCATTCTTTTTCCTTTCGTTACCGATCTACAGAATAGAAAGCAAAAGTAATGTAGGAATTTTATCTTGAATCTGGCTCCTTAATTTTAAGAACCCTTTTGAAGTTACCAGGAAACAACTTCATACGCGATACCAGATAAAAGAATACTACGAATACTGAAACCGAGAAAAAAATTCTGCATGACGGAGCTTCGAAAACTTATCCATAATTTCCTTATATTTCTTCCTCTGCAGTATTTTATAAAAAGGTTAATATCTTAACTATGAGAAATTTTAATGAGCTTAATTCATTTCACCGTCGAAGATGTTTCTTACCCCAACTTGGTTGACTAACGCCAGTAATCATTAATTCAAAGCTACCTATAATAATTGTGCATTTCGATGTTGATTTCTTTCGTATGTACAGCATTTAGTTGAAAATGTTGAAACCAGATTCTCCCTATCTGTCAACTGTATACTAACTCTGTATTGACTAATATCTGATATATGGAAAAGTATTATTTAATAATCCTGAAGTTTGCTGGTGAGATAGGAGCCGAAACGTCGATGACTACAATCGCCCTGACCCGGATGGAAAGCCGAGAGAGATTCCTGCAAGTATTATTTTTGATGATCACATTATTATACATCTGCTCCTTTTTGGAAAGCATGGATTCACGTCTGTTTCGCTACTAATGTATAATTTGGTCTCGTTCTAAAGAGATTTTTATGTTAAAGGAAATATTTTTCATTCTCTAAAGCTGGCGTCGGCAACCTTTTTCAGCTACGTGTCAAAATCTCCCAAAAAGTAACTGTTAGGAAGACGATTCGGGTCAGTGGTACATAAGAGAATGAACTCCCGCATATCCGTGGGCGGATTATCCGTGCATGATTTTGTATAATTCACCGAAATGAGTACATCGCGTACTAAAGAAAGTAGAACTTGCGTAATACCTTTTCTTGTAGCTTAACTTCAGTTAATCTTCTCTCCCGAAGATGGCAACTTAGTTGTCGAAATACGCATCGAGAACAATACTTGCTAAGAGCGACCACGGAGAACCCCAACCCCCGCTGGTGGGAATTCTTCACCGGTTAGTTTCTTCGCAAACAACGGCTATTTGGAGCTTTTATCTAACTCTGATGTCTTACAACAGCCGTGTTCCTTTTCCTTATAGATTTTATACTAATTGGAAGCCTGTGGCGACTGAACTACACTTTAACGTCTTTTATGATTTCTTCTTTTCATCCGTAGACATACACTATTGACCTGATTTCTATATTTATGAGTGATTAAGAAGGTTGCATAAAGAAATATCGAATGAATTTTCCATGCATTCCATTCCATTTTAAGTTAATTCTCTGAAATAGATTATATATTGTCGGAAATCTAACATTTTTGTTCATTTAATCTATCGAAGCGGCCGAGATGTTGTGGAAATTCATAACTAATAATAGATTTTATTTTGTGGAAAAGTACAAATCTATTATTAATTTTTGTTCATATATAACGTTACACAATCCGCAAAACTCGTAAAAGATGGTTAAATGTGGATGGGTTCATCTTTTTGAACGTTCATTCTCTGCTTGGTTTTCATTAATAGAATGCATGGGTAATTAGTGAGGCAGGATCGAGGATTACCATGATTACGAAATTAGCATTAATTACAGCTTTACGAAGATTGAATAATCCGAAAAATCCCCTACCGCATATTCCAATGCCCCTTCATTAGCGTCATCGAAATAAAATTATTATTTGATACCGCTTTTTTGCTAAAATGCGCCCGAATTGTTAATTTTGACGAGATAGGAGATTGAGTAACGAGATTAATGGGGTAAAATGTAATAATGCGAGCGCGTTCAATCTTTTTGGAGAGAAGCTAGACTTAATCTTTTTGTTTACAAAATTCCCGTGGATCGATAAGCGGAAGGGATTGCTAAAAGATGGATGACCGGAAAGGATGAGAGTAAAAGGGGGAGGCTGCGAAGAACCTCTTAAGTCTCTTCGGTGACGGTACTCTTCCAATTACTGCCGATGAAAACCTTTTGACCTGCGGGACATCCTTCCGTCTAGACGGTCGCTCCGCCTTTAAATGAAACGAAGCTCTCTTCCGCTTCGATCTCCTCCATTTTTCGTCTCTCCATCACTTCCATTCATTTCTCTTCTTTCCTCCTCCCGGAATCAGCAGTTCAACAACTTGATCCTCCCTCTGCTTCCGCTAATGGCCGTCGTTCTGAGTTTTCAAGATATAGCGAGCATCGTATTCTGTGGAACACTCGAAGCAAAGTGGAAAGTTACTCGTACAGAGAAAAAATATCTAACCGCTTAACGCTTATGAGCTTCCTCAATCCTTTATTGTCCACGGTTGAAGGCCGAGAGAGAGTGTGTAAATTTAATCTTACGTTCTTGTTTCATGAATGAAGGACTCATTGTCTTCTATTCATGGGATGACGTAAGAATATTTGCTTTCCTTAACATAATTTTTATGTATTACAAAAACGGAAGAGAATTGACTATTTTTGAATGATTACCATAGAAACGTTTCTATTTTTCGGAAAAATAATGGGTTAATTTTGTTAATGAATGTAAGGGTGTAAGTACTTTTGAAAAGGTAACAATTCATGCCAGTAATCATTAAATCAAAGCTACCAGTAAGAATTGTGCCTTTCGACGTTGAATTCCTTCTATATCTAGCATTAAATTATAACTAAAATACGTGATATATGGAAATTGAAAAGAAGTATTATCTCTGATGACCACAACATTATGCATCAGCTGCTTTTTGGAAAGCATGGATTCACATCCGTTTCGCAACCAGTGTACAATTTGCTCTCATTCTGAAGAAATTTTCTTAAAAGACAAAATCTTCATTCTCTATAGTCGGCAACCTTTTTCGGCTGCGTGTCATAATCGAAGAGAATGATGTAAAAAAAATCCTTTCCCCAACATAATTTTTTGTATTATAAAAATGGAAGCGAATTAATGATATTTGAGTAATTAGCATAATTGTTTTCTATTTCTAGGAGAAATAATGGGTTAATTTTGTTAATGAACGAAAGGGCGTAAGTGCTATTGAGAAGGTAATACTTCATCAGTAAAAGTTACCGTCAGAATTTGTTACGCATCCGTCATACAAGGAAGAATATTTCAAGGTATATCCTAAAGTACCTAATCATTACTTTGTGAAATCAAAGAAAATGCAGCTTTCATTGATCTGTTCGTATTTGTTTGGATAAATACTCCTCTTTAACCACTTCCCTGACGCACCCGAGATACCTCGTATAAGATAGTCGTTTAAAATCCAGTCACGTTAGAGGTATCTCGTATTTAGAATTTTCTGCTCTTTTACCATTCCTTAGTTTCAAAAAGCTATATCAGTTTAAACTGTCGAGCGTATTGAACTCATCTAGCATGATTCCGTTCATTCGCGTTATAATTGCATTACTATTGTTTTACCCAACGTATGGATATACCGTAAACAGGTTAACATTTAAGGAAATAATTATTAAATATAATATTAAATAGCTATCAAAGGGGAAAGAGACTTTCTCTCTGTTCTTAGTTAAGTATAAACCCACAAATTAACAAAAAATATGCTTTTTCCAATTCCCGAAAAACATCGTCAGGGAAGGAGTAAGTATGCATGAAAGCCATTTTATAGTACGAGAAACGTCATACAAATATTGCTTAAAGGAAGTCAAACTGAATGGAAATTAATTCGAATTAATTTTCCGTACCCTGTAAAATCAGCAAGAAACCTCGTTGACATTCTATCTAATTTATCACTAATTCTCCCGAAAAAGCGACTGCCAAAATGGTAGTCACATCAAAATTGAGGCGAAAAGGGGTTGATTTAGTGATTTCAGGGTTTAACGCTGTAAGTCGTGGAAAGGAAAATGTTGACGGAGGGTCAGAAAATTAGGTTCCTTTGCGTTTTTCGGGAAAGAGAGTTGAGAAAGGAAGGAAGGGCTTCTCACGCGAGTAGGCGTCATATAAAGTTGGAAGTTTTGATTTATTCCGAGGCAGATGAGTAGATGGAGTACCAGATTCGGTAGACGGCGAGAGATAACGCAAAATGAAGGGAAAAGGTTTAAGAAGGCGAAAAAGGAATCTCGGAGAAAATGGGCCATTAAGGATGTGGATTATAAGAAAAAGAGGTGTCAGTCAAGGAGGTTTGAATCGACAGAGATAGAGAGGGAAAAAGAGTTTGAAATGGAGGAAAAGTGTGGTTCAAAGGAGGTCAAAAGTACCAGAGGAAATTTTACGGTGGAGGGGCAAGAAAACCCAGAAAACAGTCAAGTCCAGGCAGTTTCAAAAATCACTATTTTTGAGAGTGGATTAAAAGTGATGAATGGTAAGAAAAATATGCAAACCTCAAGGCTGCAGTAGTTTGGGTGGGTTGGGGCACTCGACAGGGTCTAGAAGAGGTTACGTTCCCTTCACTTTCATAGAAGTCGAAGGGATATTAATTGTGTTATCATAGCATGATTTCTCTTTGATCATATAAGCGATGTACTGATGAGTCAATATGATAGTTCTATATAGCTTTTAGTTGTATGGGATGGATTGAAGTAAAATAAGGAAGAAGGTTATATATTAAATTTACACTACACGAAAAGTCAACTCATTGAATTCAGATATTAAACTATAACCAAGAAATATTTTGATTAAGATGAAGTAAATTTCTTGGAATGGAGCGTATTCTTGAAAATACCTTCAAAATAGAAAGAAATGAGGCAAAATATATATTAAGTGTAGATATGAAATAAATAAAAAACGAGATTTGCGAAAGAGTGACTTAGTCATAAAAAAGCGTAGGCTCAACATACTTCCGTCCTTTGGGCCTTATTAAGTTTACAGTAAACAAACATAGCATAAAGATTTTTGCAAAGTAACAATAATTTTCATTAATATTAAACATCTATAAAGAAAATTCTATTTTGGAGTATTTTATAGCATGGAATCTTTTCGAGGGAACTCTATTTAGGTTTTCTTTCCCATGCATACTTGGTAGTTTTTATGTTTCTGTCAGGAACTGCGATTTATTGGCTTCGGTACAAATTTGTATCGACAGAAGAAGAAAGAACGTCATTAGTGACAGGAACGTCGTTATACAGCGTTCTTAGCTTTTGGAAAGAATAAATTCCTCTTTAAAGTAACTAGCTACGTGAATTAAATACAATTAGAAAACTGCTATTCACTTCTGTGTGTAGATATGGAAGAAAACCCTTACCCTAGTTGAATTAAAAAATATCAGTCTTTAATAGTTTAAATGATTATCTCGAATAGATTGCAGAATAGTTAACAGGAAGCTCAAGAGTCAGGAAATACACTGCGAAAATTTCCTCGAATGATTAGAAGGTTGAGTATGCATAAATGATTACTCAAAAATCATAAGTATCCAACTTTCCCAAATCGGCTAACAATGATTAAGCCTAGAGTTATAACTCCGGAACGAATTATCCTCGTTATCCAAGGTTCTCAGTATGTCATATGGAATGAAAATGAAAGAACATCGAAAATAGCCACACATTCATGAAGAGAAAGATTTTAAAACTTTTTAGAAAGCACAAACATAGAGTACTTACACGAATCATATGCTGGATGTTTCATGGAGACGGGAGATAGAACTTAAAGAGGCGAAAATATAACTTAGAGTAAAATTTAAGTTAATTGATTGCCAACTGAGTAGAAATATCTGAAATGTATTTGAAAAAACCGTGAATCGTGTGATAGATTGTGAAACTGCGGTGATTATAGGACGCGCCAAAAGGCTTCTAAAGGATACCGAGGTTGAAAACTTCTGATGCAATGCATATTAATTACCCATCAAAAGTGAAGTATTATTCGCGTTCTATTATAAGTATTCGTATTATAAGTGTTCAATCGCATGAGTTATAAGCTTCTTCATGATGATGATGATAATAATAATAACAAAATAATAATAATAATCGTCTTCATTTTGGCGAGATTGGGAGTAAAAGTCTCCTTCATCCAACCCAGAGAGATAGCCTTGGAGATTTCGTTTTAACGATTTGTAGTTTCCGGTTACTTACATCCATCACATATTATTTCGCATTTGAAGTGAAAAACAGGTGGATTTCCAAGTTGAACTTAAAGATAGAGCATGTATTCTTGGCACAAGATAAATACTTGGAAGATCAAGTTGACTTCATTTTACACCACATGTAGGATTGAAGGAGTGAAAAATTTAGAATCGAAAGAATCCCATAAATCACACCAAATAAGAAAGAGGGCGAAAAAAGAACAGCTATCACATTTTTTTCCCTCACGACGGTCGATAACTCAATCTTTTTAGAAAACTTCAAAATATGAAACGGAATATAACGGAGATCAACATCCGATTGGGGAGGGCGAAAGAAATCCGGAACAGCAAGAACAGAAAATGGCAGCAGAGGGAGTGAGATGAAGCGAAAGATAGGATGATATAGTGAAGACCGAAAGGGGGAAGAAGGAAGAAAAGGGAAGGTTTTAGAGGGTTGCAAATCCTTCCCAATACTCCCCCGCCTTAACCCTCGGTTTCTCCCACCAATTTTTCATTTCTCCCATCCCCTTTTCCGAGCCGGAATGCCCTCCCAAGGACACATTCACCTCCGACCTCCATTCTGGCGGCCAGATTTGCAGCCTTGCTCCCACACGACCCGGTGAACGCACCACCTGCTACCTCTCCCCTTCCTCTCTTTATCTCCCTTTTGTCTCCTTTCTCTGTTACACGACCCTTTCTCTATCTCCCGCCTGCGGTTTGGTCTCACCGCGTCAATCATCCTGCCAAAATAAAGCATATATTCTCGTTCCGGAGAGGTTTTAAGGAAGTTTAAACGGTGTCGCGGCAGGGCTGTCCCAAGGGATTATATTCGGGAAATAAAATGCCCTGAATTATATTTCAAAGGTTTTGTACCGCGTACGCTAAAGGTTATGGCGAGCAATTTATGATTAGATAACAACTTAGAGAAGACGCTCTTATTCATTTCGTCTCCTCTAATGGGGCTGAAGAGATATAATTTACGAAGAGACCGAAATCTGATGTCTCTGTATAAATATTTATATAATATAAATATCTTTCAATGAAAATGTAGATATACGAACGATAATTTTTTTAGT
>KZ308233.1:471865-489250 GCA_000376725.2 Ladona fulva | reverse complement strand
TAGTTTAGGTTAGGTTAGGTTAGATTACTTCAAATATAAGAGCCTATCTCCACTACTTCCTAAAATAATAAACAATTCTATTAGCCTTATTCGGGGGTTATAACTGCCTTAGAGGGTTTCCACCGCTCATAATGACTTCCTTAAAGCCGATGAGCAACAAAACAAAAGGGTCAGACCGACCACCAACATGGCTAAATGATTTCCAAAACGTACCTTATTCATGATTTTGATAGTCATTAACAGGTGCAAGAAATACCAAAATCGATCAATAATAACAATCTAAGCTGTATAATCAGTACGAGAAACATCATTACTATAAAACTGTCCTACTGTCTACGAGTAAACTGGCCTACGAGTCACAAAGGGCAGATAGTGAAGATCCAGTGGAAATTACGAACATCGTTTTTAAATATTACGTAATCGTACTCCACATAGTCAATGCAGACCAATCAATCAAACCAAATTCAATGGTGACCAGATTAAATATGTGTCATTTCGTAATCAATATGATTAGACCTTACTTCGTGGATCGCCATTTAATACATGAGAAAATTGAACGTATTATTTTCCACATGATTTTTTTATTCGACCGGTTTCGGCCTTACAGCCATCGTTAGGTACCTCATGACGGCTATTAAGGCCGTAACCAGTCAAATAATAAAATTATGCGGAAATACTAAGTTCAATTTTCTCATTTATTAATTTATATAACAATTTGACAATAAAATAATTAAAAATCACAAATGATCGGTCTTTTGCGCTTGTTTGCATCGCAAAGGCTTGGCTAGTGAACAAATTTACGCTGGCGAGCTCAAAAACGAAATATTTGGCCGCCTTACATTTGTTTGGGTGCAGCTTGGCGAATAAACGCCAGCCTTCCGCCGAGGAAGCATTTGGAAACGTTTCGAGGACGAAATGAAACGGAGCAGACTTCTTAATGAGACACGGATATGAGGTCGAAGGTTATAATCCCGAGCGTCCTTTATTTGAACTCGGATTCCCGATGTGGCAGACGGCGCAAATAAAATAAACCGCCGAAAATAAAGTTTGGAGCGAGGCTCGTGTGGGCTTATGGATGACTGGTAGATTACGAAATACGATTCTGCTACAGCTTTGGTTGCGCGGGTTATCCTTATCCTGTGAAAGAGGAAAGCTGCATTGAAAGTAGGGCGGGATAGTTTAATGGAAGGCATTTGTCGAGCTTGAGTCTGGTGCATGTAATGTGGGAAGAGTAAGGTGAGGAGACGGAGCGCAATATGGGTAGGGTAATAAAGTGTGCCGGAGAATAAAACTCATTACCACCGAAGAGTAAAATACGGAATCGGAGGCCGTGAATGGAAGAGATGGTTCGGTGAGGGAAATGGAAGGAAGAATAAAAAAAAATAGATGAGATACTCCCTTGGGGTATCCAGGGAGAAGGAGGGTATGAAATAATTAAGTTCCTTCTCGCAGTCGAGGAGGATTTGGAAACTCGAGAGAGTTTGAAAGGAATTTTGCCCTCACTGACAAAAAATCCGAGCCTTGGCGGTAATTGTCCCGTTTGCGCTGAGTATGATAAAAAATGGCGGGTGATTGAGCCAGCAAAATAAGCGCATGGGCTAGAGTTCGCGATTTATTTATTTGACGAGTGGTTCGCTGTTTAGATTTTGTCTGGGTTCGACATTTAATGGGATTTATTCATTTATACTGCTCGGGGAACAATCGTCTTGTCGACAAAAAAAAAACATTCGAATATAATTAATCGGCTCTGGAGTTTAATTTGTGTTGTTTGCTTTGTTCGGAGTACATTATTTGATTGTTCGAAGCACGCAGAAGTGTTTTACCGTTACGGTGCTCTTTTGTGAGTTTGGAATAATAGGGAAATGTATGAATACGACGAAAAGTAATACGACGGTGAAATGAGATTATGTAATTTCCATGAATGTTTTTTCTCGTGAGTTTCTTGAACAAATCCTCGTTTTTAGTAAACTGTTTTGTACTAGTCGTTTCTGAGTGCCTCCAATTCCTAAAGAATTTTTTTGAGTAGGGTTTCTGTGTCTTGAAACTCAGAGGTTTTTAAAAATTGATTCCCTGGGTGTAGCAAATGATCATTCTTTTGACATTTCACACTACTTCACCCATATCATCCATTTCTAAATTTCATGTTATCAATTGCCTTACGGAAGGAAGGCTTAAATATCTTAATGGCCGATGTATCAATATAATAAAAGCTGATTTTCTTGTTTGTCTCACTAAGATGGAGTGACATTTTATTATAAGCAAATCCAACGATCAACGTTAAAACTATTTTTCTTTAAATTTTCTTCCTTTTGGTCAACGAAACATTGACCGAAGAACATGCTTCTCAATAGACCTGCATTATCAAGGAGGGTATTTAATTACTATTAAAGTAAATGAAACCACAAATTGATTGAATATTGGATATAGATGTTGCACTGGGGTCACCATTATTTACGTCACCACCAGAAAATTTTCCATCTCGAGTGATTAGGAAACTTGAAAACATCTCGAAATTTTACAAGTGAATTCGCGTACTTCTTTAGCGTCGTTTTGTTCGAAAAATTACGAAGAAGTGAAATACTGATGCGGTAGTTAAAGAAAAGTACGGTATGGTAGCTAAATCATTATCAAATATTTTTTATTAGTAACTATTTGCCACATAAATATGTTTAAAATAGGGCGGAACCGTGGTAATGAATCATACAGAACACAATTAGTTACTGAACTCATCAAAAAATAACAGTAACCTACTTAAATCATTTCATTCCCTTTGTTTCACCGATGAATTACGATAAAAGGATAAACAATTTCCGGTATCAACTTCTAAAGTTCAGCCCATATTCGAGCCTCAATTAAAGTTTTTAATTGAGAGTTTTAATGAGTAACAATGTCGGAAGGTTGAAGTTCAATTTTTCATTCTTATGATCCAAATTGAAATAAATAAAGTTAAAGTTTGCCCGAAAGTGTAGATATCCTTTATTAAAACCCCTCAGAGCTTGTAATTTTCAACTGGACTGCGAGCGCATCATACAATTCTCACCATACATCATTCCTTTCTTAATGTTAGAAGTCTCTCAGTCGCGTCACGGTGCATTCCTTTGAAATACCTCATTAAATTCTCCCTTGACATATCACAGAAGTTTTGACGCGCACCGCGAAAGTAGACCATGAGATTTCTCGTTCTGAAACATCATTTTGAGTAATGACCCATCAGGTCACCTTGCAGCAAATCTCCGGACTAATCCAAAGCCCAACGTGAGGTATTTGAACTCGAATAAAATTTACTTTGCAATCCGCGAGCTTTGCTGTTCCCCTTTAAATTGCTCCGTTCTAAAATTTTCATCGGAAAGAGAGATAAAAAGCAGCCTGCATCTCTGAAATGCTTTCGTGAACGGCATTACAAACGTCCAACGCATGAAACAGATTAGGAAAACTCTTTCAATGCGCACACTAAGTGAACGCCTACGAAAAACAACGAATTAACTTTCAAAGGCGGCTTCATTCGAAATGCGCAGGCATAACGATATCTCGAGATGAATGCCACGGAAAACTTGAGCCTCGGGGATGGAAACAGAGGGGGATAAAAAATTATGTGCGGGAATATTCAGGCGCTGTAAATTGATTTGCGGTGAGAGATAATCAAGCTAAATGGGTTGGAAGGGAGAGGAGAGGGTTATTCTCGCAAAGGGAGAAAGAATGAAAGCGGGTTTTTCGCGTGGGATGAGAATGGGGTTGAGAAGCTGAAACGTGGGTTTGTTCGCGATGTTGAGGCTCTAAGTAGAGGATGGGGAGGATGTGAAATAGAGCATAGAATCGAGTTGAGGAGAGAGTTGGTTCAGAGACAGGGATGAAGAATGGAGAGGATGGTGACGCAGGGTTGCCAAGTCAGAAGGGTGAATGGCGCGATAAGTTTTCTTATACGATGCCGATTGGAGACAACTTTTCTTGAATGGATGCTGCTTCACACAAGTAATTACATTAAGACGGCTAAAGTTTTATCGAATACGGCGAGAGAAGTGAGAATTCCTCACCAAATTCTAGATCTAATTAGGATTAATATTCTCCCAGAGATATCAATAAAAATATTAAGAAAAGTCCTGGTCATTGCTGAAATACGCTAAGAATAGTCCCCTCTTTAAGAAATTTTGACTGTTTAAAAGAAAAGGTATAATATAGTGAGTGACTTTATAGAATGTAATCACATTGAAATACAAAATTAAAATATTACTCGATTTGAAAGGTGGAAGTTAATATCTAAAGTAAATGATTTAATACTTTTATTTTATGTAAAAATCTATTCACGAGTTGCTGCTCTTTGTGTGTTTTATTCATTGCAAACTATTTATGATATTTCTTAATTAACGGTGAAGTACTTGTAAGAGTAGGATTGCTGTGAATTTGTAACTTTTACAATGAAATTGCTATATTATGTGCGATATTAGCTATATGTATATCACATTAAGTATATAAACTACCATAAGAACAACAGTGTTATATTTTACCTAAGAAATACAACTTCAGTAACACTCAATACCAAAAATTTCTTTCAAAGGAGTGATTTCTTCATAATTTTGGCGAATTGGAGCAAAAATGGGACTGTTTTTACTATTTACTTTGCACTTCGCTATACTTCTCTTACACGAGGTTGCTCCCTCTCATCATGAAATTAAGAGGATGCATCTTTGAATATAAGCATGCAAGATATACAAAGGTATACTTTGAAAATAGCATGCAAGTCTATCGACTAAAAACCGATGACATTTATTGCACTCTGGTATTTAACGCACGTACGAAAACGCGGAATTTTTGCCCAGCGGTATTGTTTTAATCTTCCTTTCCGCTTAAAATTTTATATTTTATACCTCGAGGCCGGAAGTCACTTTGGTATGGCGTTCCTTTCTCTGATTGATGGAGCTATAAATGAAATAAAAAATGTAGAATAAAAGAAGCTACTGCTGAAATTCACAAATTCAAAGGAATAGCACGTTTGAAGAGTAGCGACGTGACCGGGACTCGAACCCACTTTCCGGTGAGATATTCTGCCTGGTAAGAGGTAGACCTAGGTTCTAGTCCTAGTCATATCGCTGTTTTTCACATCTGTTATTCCTTGGGAACCAGCTGCTCGGCTATTCCGTGCTTAGTAATCACTTTCCATTAGTCCTTTACAAATACATTTAATTTTCTCAGAATTTTGAGGATCATCCAAAAATCAGGTTCCCCATGGGGCGGAAAAAGTGACAACCTCGTAATGAAGTGGGGGATATGCGAAGGAGAGGAATCGGAAAGGAGGATTTGGAGAAAATCAGGACTGGATTGAGGGATGCAAAGTTTGTGAGATTTGAAAAGATTGGAATGATTGGAGCTTAGCAACTGAAAAGAGTACGTTTACGAAGGGGAAAAGGAAGGAGTACGAAGAATAATGATGGGCTTTGATGCGTAAAATCCCTTCAGTCCGATCCGAAATTGAAAACTTTCGAAACACTACATCGCGCGATAATTTATTCTTTGTCATTACGCAGATATAAAGAATGAGAATCTGCGGACTGGATATTTTAATCACCACGATGGCCGGAATGAAATTTTCCTTCGAGTATTGTGTGAAATACCCACTCCGCGAAGTAAATATTTCATTTCACGATGCGCGAATCCCGTTTACGTAATCCGCTATCCGCAATTGTCGAATTTGGAAATTACGCATAAGAGTTACAAAAAAATTACATCATCTACAAAAAACGTTTTCGATACAAAAATAGGCAATACGCAAATATGTTATGATTATTTAGGAAATAACCATGCAAACCCAAGGTTTAAATGTAGACGTGGCTTAGATCTTGCACATTCCGGGTAGTTGTTCTAAATACAAAACTACCACGGGGGGTCAAATTCATTTCATTTGCGGGACGCTTAGTAAGCAAAGTAAATGGCTATACACTCGATTTGCCTTAATGAATACAAGTATTACCTGGAATTTCTATATTTTAATGTAAAATCAATACTAATACAATCAAATCAAACCGTTGCCACCGGGTTCCGTTGCCACCGGGTCCCACGACCTAATCGCGACGGGTAATTCTTAAATAAATAAATAAATAAAAGCAGATAATTCGATATTAATCGTGCGACAATAATAACCTTATTTTCAAGAGTTAATTTCATTTCAATTTCAGTTTGAATTGAAGATCACCCTCCACAGTGTCTTGCAAGATTAATTCCAAGTAAAGTTAAATAATAATAAAAAGAATAATAACAAGCGAAGTAATTCCACGACAAGGATTAGCGATTNGACGGGGGCGTTTACTAGTATAGAAATAAAAAGAAGTTTAATTTTTATATTAACAATTACCCCCGTCCATATTCCAGTCGTTTCTCCCACGGAGTCCATTTCTGAAATGCGGGGTTTTAAGTTTATCGATGTATTGAAAATTATGCTTATTATGAATTTCTCATTACAATCCCCGTAATTATTTGCATCTTCATAAGATGTTATTCAGTGCTGAATCTCTAGTTTTACTGTTTAAAACCTTCAGTGACGAATGAAGGTCGTGCGATTTTATCAGGTAGTTAACCTTCTCTAGTATTATATCATTCATACGCGGAAAAATTATTTTATCTACATTTGAGGGCTTAACTCTTGATTGTCACTCGTTGCGAGCCTCATATCGAGTAAATTGATCTTCATTCCTTGCTCTCACTTTCTTACCTATCGCTGATTTTGGCTCCCACTGTGACACATAAATTTCCTCTAATTCCACGATAAATTTAATGTTAATATCCATATTGCTTTTCGTGTGTCACTTAATGGCACTCTCGAAGCAGCGAAAGTAATTGAAGTACCTTACAATTTTGCAATCGAAATCAAGAAGAACCATTTTCGTTCTCTTTCATAAAAGCAACAGAACATAAGAAGTTTGAGTACTCGTATTATCCTTTAAATTTACGCCAGAGTAAAAAAACGTAAAACGAAATCTATACAAAAAGGAAAAAAATATGAGGAAAGAAATCACATGTATTAAAGTTAAATAATAATAAAAAGAATAATAACAAGCGAAGTAATTCCACGACAAGGATTAGCGATTACCATGGAAAATTTTATTCAAATTAGAGGGCTATCATGGGAAATCTACGATTAACTCATTTATTTCCAATGACAGAAATATCGTATAATCATTATAAACTAGTTATATGACAACACTTCATAATTAACCAATGAAAATCATTAAGTGTCCCAATAACATAGTTACGGAGATTTATTCTTGCGCATATATTAATATCTTTTTTGCATATGTGGAGAATCTCGTATTGCATACGCTAAAAGTCAATAATCCTGATAACAAAGAGGGATTATATACACAAGTGAAAAATTAACGTTCGATACACAGATTATCTGATTCCAAAGGGTCATTATCATATTCATTACCCATAAATTTCGGGCCACTGGACATCAAATTAATCTCGCATTTCAATCCCCTTTGTACATGACTTATGCGGAATTAAAAACCCGTCGAAGGGCTTTTGGTCATCTCAAATTTCGCGTCAAATAAGTTGTTTAAAACATTAAATAAAAATTACTTATTTTACATAAACAGCACATAGATTATGCTCATTCTGCGATGGTATTTTGTTCTCCTTTGTTACAAAAAGTAAAACATAAGCCTATAACTTGATAATTTCACTAAAACTTCTACTTTAATTACAATATGCGCAGCTATTCCGTATCACGCCAGCTTAAAATATAAGATAGAAATAAATAAAATTTATTGTATCTATGATATATTTGATTCATTAAGGACTTAACAGGAATGCAACGTAGGTTTACCCTTTTTTTAGTTATATTTCTATAGGTAGTTTTAATTCTCCGCCATAAGTCTTCTCACCACATGAAATGAAAAATATTTCATTCCTCAAGACATGGTAGTATAAAGAAGAAATACAACCAAGTTTTGCGGGATAAGCAGGGTATAACTCGGGATAAGCATTTTACTTTCTTGTTTTCGTTGGAAGGTTGTGAATTTGTACTCAGGTTACTACACTTCGCCGTGTTAGGTACTAAGGGAACTTTCTGCAACCCCAAAACCGTGTTACTCTTTCCGCAAATGAGGAATTCATGAACTCTCGAATACCGTGAAGACTTGGATGAACCACCAGAGGCCCATCTTTTACTGATAAAACCTCCGCAAACCTAAAACTCTCTATCTATTCAGCCTCTCCTTAACCGATAACACGCCTTTCTCTTTCGCCACATTTCTCCCCAGAAATGTTTCTCAAAGTTTAAAAGTGGGATGGAACAGAGTGAAACTTGAGCTTTTTCTATAATTTGAAACAGTTTATTAGAGAGAAAGTTTGAATATTGATGTGTTATTGAATTAAAATATTTAAATAAATAAGGATTTGGAAAATTACTCACTAATCAACAGTGTAATCAAGTCAGAAGGGTGAATGGCGCGATAAGTTTTCTTATACGATGCCGATTGGAGACAACTTTTCTTGAATGGATGCTGCTTCACACAAGTAATTACATTAAGACGGCTAAAGTTTTATCGAATACGGCGAGAGAAGTGAGAATTCCTCACCAAATTCTAGATCTAATTAGGATTAATATTCTCCCAGAGATATCAATAAAAATATTAAGAAAAGTCCTGGTCATTGCTGAAATACGCTAAGAATAGTCCCCTCTTTAAGAAATTTTGACTGTTTAAAAGAAAAGGTATAATATAGTGAGTGACTTTATAGAATGTAATCACATTGAAATACAAAATTAAAATATTACTCGATTTGAAAGGTGGAAGTTAATATCTAAAGTAAATGATTTAATACTTTTACTTTATGTAAAAATCTATTCACGAGTTGCTGCTCTTTGTGTGTTTTATTCATTGCAAACTATTTATGATATTTCTTAATTAACGGTGAAGTACTTGTAAGAGTAGGATTGCTGTGAATTTGTAACTTTTACAATGAAATTGCTATATTATGTGCGATATTAGCTATATGTATATCACATTAAGTATATAAACTACCATAAGAACAACAGTGTTATATTTTACCTAAGAAATACAACTTCAGTAACACTNTAAATATTATAAATAATTTATGTGATAAGAAATATATTGAGTTATTATGATCTTACGACTTTTTTGTGCTTAGGAGGACCGGATATATACGGTAACAGATATATTTTTAAACCAAATTAAATCCCGTCATGCTTGACGGGGGCGTTTACTAGTATAGAAATAAAAAGAAGTTTAATTTTTATATTAACAATTACCCCCGTCCATATTCCAGTCGTTTCTCCCACGGAGTCCATTTCTGAAATGCGGGGTTTTAAGTTTATCGATGTATTGAAAATTATGCTTATTATGAATTTCTCATTACAATCCCCGTAATTATTTGCATCTTCATAAGATGTTATTCAGTGCTGAATCTCTAGTTTTACTGTTTAAAACCTTCAGTGACGAATGAAGGTCGTGCGATTTTATCAGGTAGTTAACCTTCTCTAGTATTATATCATTCATACGCGGAAAAATTATTTTATCTACATTTGAGGGCTTAACTCTTGATTGTCACTCGTTGCGAGCCTCATATCGAGTAAATTGATCTTCATTCCTTGCTCTCACTTTCTTACCTATCGCTGATTTTGGCTCCCACTGTGACACATAAATTTCCTCTAATTCCACGATAAATTTAATGTTAATATCCATATTGCTTTTCGTGTGTCACTTAATGGCACTCTCGAAGCAGCGAAAGTAATTGAAGTACCTTACAATTTTGCAATCGAAATCAAGAAGAACCATTTTCGTTCTCTTTCATAAAAGCAACAGAACATAAGAAGTTTGAGTACTCGTATTATCCTTTAAATTTACGCCAGAGTAAAAAAACGTAAAACGAAATCTATACAAAAAGGAAAAAAATATGAGGAAAGAAATCACATGTATTTAATTTATTGACATGGGTATTTTCTTTGATTGTTATGCCAGGTGTGAAGGAAAATACAAAAATAGATAGTTAAATGTTAATAAAATAAATACTTTGATTAAATAGGTAAATTATTCATTTTGAAAACCAAAATACCTTGTTTCAGAATGAATAAATTACCTCAATATTAAAATTATTATATGTATGTATGTTACTAACTTATTGTTTTTACTCTTATGTAAACATTTATATAAGTATATATCTGTAATTTGCAAAATTCTTAATTTTATTTAACTATGAAGAATGATCATCTGTACATATTTTTTTGTTTTCTTTTTTATTTGTGAATTTGAGGGGAAAATTTTTAAAACTAATATCTCTGTGACATCTAGTAGTGTCTATGTTTTTATAAAGTTCATGACTGTAACTTAAAATATAAATAGCCGGACAAGATCATGTAATCTTTTGGCTATCGCGAGAACTATATATAATTGATATGTTTACTTTCATACCTCTTTGTGAATGGTATTCCTGTATGTGCAATTGAAATAAATACAAACATCAATGATATGAATATTAAGACATTAATAATATGAGGAGAGCAGTAAATATTAATTGTAAAATTTAATGAGCATGGCTGTTTTTACTATGCATTCAATATTTAGCTTTCGAAAGATTGTTTGAACCGGTTTTTTTACCTATATAAGGTTTCGTATAACTGGGGATTTTACCACACTATATTCACGCGTAATTACAGAAACATTATATATCTTACTACTCGTATATGTGCGTTATTCTTCGGAATAGCTTGCGAGTGGAATATCTATTTCCTATAAGTTTAAAATGACTGCAATCCTTTTTAAGTTGATAAGTTAGAGATACGTGATCCAACTAAGCGACAGCGAGCAATCCTTGTGAAATTATGAAACTTAGATCATAATTTTAAACATAAGTTCTTGGATCTAGTTGTTTTCAGTTAAAAAACCTATCACAACCATTTAAATCAAATATACAATAATTGGAATGAACTGCGAGGAATGTGTGTTATTGGGTTCAAAAAACGATATTTTCACTATACAAGTATGTGAAATGTATTAATATCGCAAAGCGAGGGTCAATTGTATTGATTTACATAGTTTCAGCTTTAATTTCGGCAGCATCCATACCCTTACCTATTCAGTTTATAAATATCAAGAGAGAAAGAAAGAGAAATAGGATATAAGAAAAAATAATCTAAGCCCACAAATTTGAAAAAATCATCAACACTAAAAGCTATAAAATTTTAATTGAATAAAGCATAAAAATTATATATGCTATTCCCTGAGATAGACTTAGAGCGATCGAACAATATTCTTCAAATCGCCCATAATGGGACATTCCATAGAAAAATACTTTGGAGGCCTGATTACTCTCAAATATCGCACCAAATAAATCAATCCGCCGGAGCACTATCTGTTCACAACAAGTATGCCTACTCTCAAAGGGCGAATCTACCATAAAATGACACTCTCGCAGTATCGCCGTAGAACTCATTCAATTCTAATTTCACGCGATATATCAACTGCACGAGAAAGTCATGCTTTCCCTCTTAACACCCCGTTTGAAAGAGGTGGTGGCAAAAAAAGGCGTCGAGGAGCGAGAGGGGAAAAAGAAGGACCGATTCATTCCATACCACACTCACTTCATACGCCCACTCGAAACCATCAACAACCCGCTAACTCGCATCCAGTTCCAAGTAACGTGAAAGGTATGCCCCCTCCTCTTAGCTATCTCCATCCATCTTTCCCCTATCTCTCTTTTCCTCTCACTCCCATCTCTATCTCTTCCTCGTACTCCGTTTTATATAGCTATTCATTCTCTCGTATCGCCCGCGTTTACTTCCATCTTCAGCCGCTCTCTCTCCCGGGGCGCCACCTTAACTATTCCCCCGTAACAGAATCGTTTGAACCCATCGACTCTTAATCTACTGCCATCCAGCGCCCCGTTGCGTAATCTTCAACACTTCGCGGAGTTTTGGGGGAGTTGGAGGGAGGAAATGAGGCATTTAAAGGGGGCAGAAAGGGGTAATGGTGATGATTCAGTTAGGGTATGTTTTTTAAAGAAGAGGGACAAAGGTTATCGGAGGGAAGTTAGCCGTCAGTTGGGCGAAACGAATGCAGTAAAAATAGATAGGTGACGAATTAATTCACGACCATGAACCTCACAAGACTGATTATTTTGGCCATAGAGAACCATCCAACATCCCAAAAAGAAGGTTATGTTGCCTTCCTGGAAAGGAGGAGGGTATTGCAAAATGAGTCCGTTGGTTTCGTTGAAATGTGATACCTCGATTTGTACTAATTAGTGCTGAAAGTAGGTTGATTACATGAATATATCAAGGAACAATCGTCTCCGTTAAATAACACCGAGCCATATTATGATTTACTCCTACGGCAAGGTTAGGCCAAAATGGCCTCTCTTCCACCGAATCTCAATATATTTCGAAGAATAAAAGAGTGAAAACGTCGTTTGAACATTTTCCTTAAATTGAAGGTTGTAACTGTTCTGCTGCAGTATTTCTGAAACATTCCTAAAGCATGGTAATATTTAGCAATTCGTAAACAGCTTCTGCTTATTAATCGAGGAATTAGGCAGTTAATTTTATCCTGACGTTTTAATTTTAATAACTCATGACGTCATCATTGTACAAAGAATAACCTATCAGAAGTAGAGACCAACGAAATTTGTATTCTATTTCTGTGGGAGGATCAGAGATAGACATTCGTCGCTTATAATTGAATTCAACGCATTTACATACTCAACTTCATTCAACTGCGAACTCCACAACTTCGTTTGCCCCGAAAGTTATACAAGCAGTGAAGTTGCTCCATGGGCGACATTTGCTCGTAGAATTATGAATGGATGAATGAATTACTAACATGGAATCAAAAAAATCTCTAATAAAAATCTTCAATAAAAAGCTGAAATGAAGGTTATAAAGAGATCAAAGAAGTCTATCGCCAGAGATGAAACATTCAAATTAAAAATAATTATGGCCAATCAAATTGTGTAATATATTATATAATATTATTATTATATTATCAAATCGGGTAAGATATTATTAATGGATGACAAACCGGGGCTCGAACCCGGGACCTTATAGTCGGAGCGTTAGCACGCAAACCACTCCGCCGCTTCGATCGGTAGGCCGTGTTGACTATTCTTCTATTTCCAAAATCTTGTTGAAAAATTTTAATAAGGGAAGTAAAAATAAGCTAGAGTGTATATTTACGATTTTGTGAACGAATAAAATATGTAGTTTTCTCCGCCTTTAATGTTATAATTCAAGAAATTGAATATGGGTTTTCCTCTCAAATTTATTTCTAACAAGAATACTCTAAACGCCTATGAAATACGCTTAACTGTAGGCAACGGTACGTTAGAAAGGAATGCTTAGCATACGTAACGTTTCAGTCGCTTGATTAATTATCCTTTGAATCAAAGTTACTCTATGGATGCAATAAAATCACGGAAGCCTTTTCAAAATTAGAAATTTTCTTGTTGAATAATAAACTGATTTCGACACTAATGTTATTTTACGATGTCAGTACTTGTCACTCACTTATATGGAAATAAATTCGCACGATTTTTTGCCTTGATATCAGGTGTCATAAATCTTTCTTACAGCAGAATAAGATAAGGCTAGCTAAGGTTTTATTTATCAGAAAAATGATGCGTAAGCTATTTCTTCGGCAAAGGATCATTAATATTCTTCCATATTTCTTCCGAAGAAATAGAGCTTTCTCCAAAGATGTACCCGTCAGATCTCTTTTTGCCATTTTCCTTCCATCAAAATTTCAACATATTTCGTATTCTAAGAAATCTGTCATCTTTTTCATTGATATTCTCGATGCGTAGAAAAACTATTTCAAAGTAAATAACATTGCGTTAGAAATATCAGATTAATATAGCATCAGTGGTTGGTTCTCTGTTATATTTCGTTATTGAAACCATGGCACCAAGATGCAACCATATCTTAATGTAAGTCAATTTTTAGAACATGGTAATTTACGAAATAAAATTTAAATTCCTTTTTTTCATCATTTAATTTATTTTATCTTTTATAACTTAAAATATAAATAGCCGGACAAGATCATGTAATCTTTTGGCTATCGCGAGAACTATATATAATTGATATGTTTACTTTCATACCTCTTTGTGAATGGTATTCCTGTATGTGCAATTGAAATAAATACAAACATCAATGATATGAATATTAAGACATTAATAATATGAGGAGAGCAGTAAATATTAATTGTAAAATTTAATGAGCATGGCTGTTTTTACTATGCATTCAATATTTAGCTTTCGAAAGATTGTTTGAACCGGTTTTTTTACCTATATAAGGTTTCGTATAACTGGGGATTTTACCACACTATATTCACGCGTAATTACAGAAACATTATATATCTTACTACTCGTATATGTGCGTTATTCTTCGGAATAGCTTGCGAGTGGAATATCTATTTCCTATAAGTTTAAAATGACTGCAATCCTTTTTAAGTTGATAAGTTAGAGATACGTGATCCAACTAAGCGACAGCGAGCAATCCTTGTGAAATTATGAAACTTAGATCATAATTTTAAACATAAGTTCTTGGATCTAGTTGTTTTCAGTTAAAAAACCTATCACAACCATTTAAATCAAATATACAATAATTGGAATGAACTGCGAGGAATGTGTGTTATTGGGTTCAAAAAACGATATTTTCACTATACAAGTATGTGAAATGTATTAATATCGCAAAGCGAGGGTCAATTGTATTGATTTACATAGTTTCAGCTTTAATTTCGGCAGCATCCATACCCTTACCTATTCAGTTTATAAATATCAAGAGAGAAAGAAAGAGAAATAGGATATAAGAAAAAATAATCTAAGCCCACAAATTTGAAAAAATCATCAACACTAAAAGCTATAAAATTTTAATTGAATAAAGCATAAAAATTATATATGCTATTCCCTGAGATAGACTTAGAGCGATCGAACAATATTCTTCAAATCGCCCATAATGGGACATTCCATAGAAAAATACTTTGGAGGCCTGATTACTCTCAAATATCGCACCAAATAAATCAATCCGCCGGAGCACTATCTGTTCACAACAAGTATGCCTACTCTCAAAGGGCGAATCTACCATAAAATGACACTCTCGCAGTATCGCCGTAGAACTCATTCAATTCTAATTTCACGCGATATATCAACTGCACGAGAAAGTCATGCTTTCCCTCTTAACACCCCGTTTGAAAGAGGTGGTGGCAAAAAAAGGCGTCGAGGAGCGAGAGGGGAAAAAGAAGGACCGATTCATTCCATACCACACTCACTTCATACGCCCACTCGAAACCATCAACAACCCGCTAACTCGCATCCAGTTCCAAGTAACGTGAAAGGTATGCCCCCTCCTCTTAGCTATCTCCATCCATCTTTCCCCTATCTCTCTTTTCCTCTCACTCCCATCTCTATCTCTTCCTCGTACTCCGTTTTATATAGCTATTCATTCTCTCGTATCGCCCGCGTTTACTTCCATCTTCAGCCGCTCTCTCTCCCGGGGCGCCACCTTAACTATTCCCCCGTAACAGAATCGTTTGAACCCATCGACTCTTAATCTACTGCCATCCAGCGCCCCGTTGCGTAATCTTCAACACTTCGCGGAGTTTTGGGGGAGTTGGAGGGAGGAAATGAGGCATTTAAAGGGGGCAGAAAGGGGTAATGGTGATGATTCAGTTAGGGTATGTTTTTTAAAGAAGAGGGACAAAGGTTATCGGAGGGAAGTTAGCCGTCAGTTGGGCGAAACGAATGCAGTAAAAATAGATAGGTGACGAATTAATTCACGACCATGAACCTCGCAAGACTGATCATTTTGGCCATAGAGAACCATCCAACATCCCAAAAAGAAGGTTATGTTGCCTTCCTGGAAAGGAGGAGGGTATTGCAAAATGAGTCCGTTGGTTTCGTTGAAATGTGATACCTCAATTTGTACTAATTAGTGCTGAAAGTAGGTTGATTACATGAATATATCAAGGAACAATCGTCTCCGTTAAATAACACCGAGCCATATTATGATTTACTCCTACGGCAAGGTTAGGCCAAAATGGCCTCTCTTCCACCGAATCTCAATATATTTCGAAGAATAAAAGAGTGAAAACGTCGTTTGAACATTTTCCTTAAATTGAAGGTTGTAACTGTTCTGCTGCAGTATTTCTGAAACATTCCTAAAGCATGGTAATATTTAGCAATTCGTAAACAGCTTCTGCTTATTAATCGAGGAATTAGGCAGTTAATTTTATCCTGACGTTTTAATTTTAATAACTCATGACGTCATCATTGTACAAAGAATAACCTATCAGAAGTAGAGACCAACGAAATTTGTATTCTATTTCTGTGGGAGGATCAGAGATAGACATTCGTCGCTTATAATTGAATTCAACGCATTTACATACTCAACTTCATTCAACTGCGAACTCCACAACTTCGTTTGCCCCGAAAGTTATACAAGCAGTGAAGTTGCTCCATGGGCGACATTTGCTCGTAGAATTATGAATGGATGAATGAATTACTAACATGGAATCAAAAAAATCTCTAATAAAAATCTTCAATAAAAAGCTGAAATGAAGGTTATAAAGAGATCAAAGAAGTCTATCGCCAGAGATGAAACATTCAAATTAAAAATAATTATGGCCAATCAAATTGTGTAATATATTATATAATATTATTATTATATTATCAAATCGGGTAAGATATTATTAATGGATGACAAACCGGGGCTCGAACCCGGGACCTTATAGTCGGAGCGTTAGCACGCAAACCACTCCGCCGCTTCGATCGGTAGGCCGTGTTGACTATTCTTCTATTTCCAAAATCTTGTTGAAAAATTTTAATAAGGGAAGTAAAAATAAGCTAGAGTGTATATTTACGATTTTGTGAACGAATAAAATATGTAGTTTTCTCCGCCTTTAATGTTATAATTCAAGAAATTGAATATGGGTTTTCCTCTCAAATTTATTTCTAACAAGAATACTCTAAACGCCTATGAAATACGCTTAACTGTAGGCAACGGTACGTTAGAAAGGAATGCTTAGCATACGTAACGTTTCAGTCGCTTGATTAATTATCCTTTGAATCAAAGTTACTCTATGGATGCAATAAAATCACGGAAGCCTTTTCAAAATTAGAAATTTTCTTGTTGAATAATAAACTGATTTCGACACTAATGTTATTTTACGATGTCAGTACTTGTCACTCACTTATATGGAAATAAATTCGCACGATTTTTTGCCTTGATATCAGGTGTCATAAATCTTTCTTACAGCAGAATAAGATAAGGATAGCTAAGGTTTTATTTATCAGAAAAATGATGCGTAAGCTATTTCTTCGGCAAAGGATCATTAATATTCTTCCATATTTCTTCCGAAGAAATAGAGCTTTCTCCAAAGATGTACC
>KZ308233.1:370009-464391 GCA_000376725.2 Ladona fulva | reverse complement strand
TATTTATTTAAATAGAATTTTTTCAAACATGTATTAAAAATAACTCTAAGCACGAAGCATTAATTTGATTAATGATCACCGACGCAGTATTTTCCTTCATTCCTTTCCCTTTCCTAGTCTATTTCACAAAGGAAACATGCAATCTCAATTTTTCCCCTAAAGCACGTCTGATACAGCGGCTACTTTCTCTTCTCCACACATTCTCTTTCCCCGTTGCGCCATCTCTCGTATCTTGCGTCGTCGCATTCAGTGCTTTCTTCCATTCATCGCAGCAGCCGAGAGGGAAGGCGGCGACCCGCAGAATGGCCCTGTTTAAATTCCCACGGCGGTCGTTTCATATGGATGATCCCTCTCTTTCCATTTTTCCCCATTCTTTCTGCCTGCCAGGATTGCTTTCTTTCTTAACTACTTCGTCCCGAACAGGAAGTGCTGGAATAGCCTCTTTTTCGCCTTTTTCTGGGAACTCTTTCCTCCGCAAATTCGCTTACATACCCCGTGTTCTTCGAATTTCATGACCTATTTTGGTTCAATCATCACCTTATATCCTGTTCCGTTTTTTCTCTCTGCGAGAATACTCCAATACTTTCAATTTTGTCGGTTTTTTGTTGATTTATTATGGTTTATGTGCACTTACTGGTCTAACAATAGTTTTAACGCCTTGGAAGAATCTAAACTAACTGAGGTTCCTGAATACGTTTGTAAAAAGTAGGATTGTTCAAGACGTAGTGGGCGTTTTGTAGTTCCTTTGCAACTCCCCTATAGCGGGCAATTAACGTTAATTAATAGAGTAAGTCAGGGAAAATTCTTATAAACATAGGGTAAAGAGTTTTTTAGACAACCAAAGTTTTCCAGATTACATAGATACAGATCGTTTATGAGGAGATTGCTATTTGACTTGAAAATTCGTGTTTAACTAAACATTTATTATTGAAAATTTAGATTTAGTAATACCATTCAGAATAATTTGGTGAGAATGTTCAGCACATTCAGCAGTTTTTACTCAGTGTCGCTATTTTATTTTGCCCGTTATGGAGTTTCACAGAGTAAAGGCTCAATTTGAAGACTCCATAGATCTGATAGTTTGTAAGCAATCGGTTTAGTTAGAAGTGTAAATCGCCTTGCTAGTAAAATATACCACATTCTTTAAAATTTAGGTATTCCATATTAACGCAAAGACCGGACATTTTTTCAATTTGCCTCAGCGCTCTGGTATTTTTTCCAGTAATTTTCAAGTAATTTTTGCAGTGAACTATTAATGAATTTACATCCAATAAAATGTTTTATAATATTTACTTTAAACCCATAGCGATTGAATATACGAGTTTAGATAACACGAGACATTTCGTGACCAGTCATATTGCAGTTTTAATCTGTCAAGCTACTTTCATAATTGTTAACAGTGCACTCATAAATTTACTGGAATAAACTATTTCGAATGGGATTTCCACAATTATTAACCGCACCTGAAGTATGGAAATTTACTGTTTGTTCACTCACTTAATTATTCATAAATCAAAGTAAATGCTTCCACTAACCCGATAACATGTTCCTTATTCTACTGATAATTTTACAATGAAATAGATACATTGCTCGACTTCTCAACCTCGGAAAATGTCTCCCTTACGCTTGAAGATTGTCATACTGCAGTTTCAGCGGAATAGGATATTTCTCCCGTTTTCGGCTCAATCTCGATAAATGGCATTTGAGAAGAGAATTCTACGTTTTCGAGCCCCATTGTGGAAAGGGAATAGGTTTTATTACTCGCCATCTTAAGCAGCATGGATCCTTTGTATTACGGGCGCGTGACCGAAGAGGCAAACGACTGCTATTTTGTTCGGTTTAGATATATATGGGGGAAGAAAGACTGGGGATATAGGAAAGGCTAAGGGATTGGGATATTGAATCAAATGGCTGAGAAATTTTCTTATTTTTTTTCAGAAATGGAGGAATAAACATAAATGTGATCGTATCGAAGATTTGGAAGTTTACTTCCAAAACTATCACACGAGAAGTATACGAATCACCATGAAATTGAATTCTGTGAACTTATCCATTTTTTATACAAAAAGATGGACATTTTGTTACACTTGAAATGCGAAGGAACACGCTGAAAATTTGGTTGGGTTTTATTGTGTCTCATAGTAAAATATCACGTAGTCAGGATTCGTTCGTTCATATAATAAACAATTGAAAATAAGTAACTGATTAATAAATATGAATATATAAGACATACATTCAATTTTGTTTTATTTATCATCATTTATCGACTACAGATTATGTCGTGATTCCCCAATGTTATAACCCTCCTCCGTGAATTATTATTTTAGTATCATTAAGTATAGGAATAAGTATTTGTAGGCTGAAATTAAAATCCAGGATAGGGATATTTAAACATGAGGTTCCAATAAGCGAGATTCTTCACGGTTCACGGTATTAAACACGGTTGAATGTTACGTATGATGAAAGTCGTTTCTCAGACATTTGATGAATAACCAACATAGTTCATAGATTTATTTTTATTCAATGGGATTGTAAGGATATTATCACCTAGCATTATGTTTTGTATTCCGTTTAAATGTAAGGTTTACATTTTAACTAAAATACTTCAGCTACTGATAGAATTTTAATTCCTTATTCGATAATAAGAATATGAGTATTTTCCACAATTTCATGAAACGCAAAATCAGGGTATTAGTAAACGTAAAAGATACTCTAATTCAATTCCAGATATCCATATCCAGGCCAGATATCTCCCCTATCTCAAAACAAATTAATAATTAGTGGATTCCAAAAAGAATCGAAGAATCGTTAAGTTAGTCTCAAATAGGAAACTGCGTTGTCGGAAAATGGCTATGAGCTTAATCTTACTATTATACCTTGATTAATAAAACATAAAACTAGGCCAACAAAGACATGATTTACTACGAGATTTTAAAAATTGTTCTATATGATCTGCGCTTACCAAAAACGTCTTCTTTAAATACTAACAATAAGAAATTCGTCTGAATTTGTTGTCCACATTCTATATATTAGCGTGGTTTAGAACGATTAACATCATTTGACAAATATGAATGCCATTTGACGTGCAATATGACGTAAGAGGAAAAAAGCATTCCTATAACTCACCTCACTTCTTGTTATACTTACAATATTGCTCCTTCAAATCCGTTTCACTAAGTTTTTTTTTTGTTCTCGTCCCTTATTTTCCGGGCGACCCGAAACACACTGACCGTAAAATTAGTTGAGATAAGAACGTACGGAGCGTCGCCGGCGCGATTTAGTTCCGCACGGTTAGTTCAGGGGGAGCTGCTTGACCGCGCGATCCGACCTATAAAATTAATTTTTGAAATGCCGCATTCCTTTCGGGGATAATCCCTTTCTCCTTCCTGCAATTCTTCGCATCCTCGACGGAACCCATGTGTCCGGTGCCAAGCGTAACGAGTTATCGCTCGTTTCGCCGCCCTTGAAATATTGCCTCGCAGTATTTTCAGGAAAGGGAAGAGGGTCGTGAATAAAAAGGATCCCCGTGTCAACAGTGAAAATTTTTTGGGACTGAGAAAATTCGGTCTTTCGTTTAACCATGGGATGATTCTCGCTTCAGCATGGTTTCATTCAGGAAAATATTGCCTTTTGCCACCTTTCATCTGTTGCGAATCTATTGGCGGTATTTTGATCAGTTTTTGAGTGATTAGAGTAGGACTTTTAATTATCTGTGGGTCTGCTAATAAATTGCAGCATGTCTGATTACTTCTAGCTGGCATCTGAGTATCAGTACAATTGGGTAATAAGGTAGATTCCTGCTCCTGAATCTAAATGCGAACAACATGTATTCGTTTCCAGAAGTAAAGATAATCATTAAATAATTTAAGATAAATATTAAAAGTAATGGAAAAGTATTTAAACCCTATGAGGTTCATACTGGCCGTGGTGATGACTCCTCCAGATCTACCTCTAATATGAGTCAAAACCATGATCGTCTTCCAATAGATATTGCGGTTTGTAATAGCTCAAATTTTCCTATTTCCTTCATGGAGTCCTACCGCGAGGTCACGGCCCTAGCAGTCGATTTTAATACTGCGGATAAGTCTATTTTAATTATAGGATATTAAGCAATTGTGTTGTTTCGATTTAGGTTAGAATTAGTAATTTAGTGATTTTGTATTGGCAATCATATATGAGATTATATCAACCACTAGCTCTGTTATTTGGTGTCAAAATTTTGAATTGCCGTCGTACTGTCGTATCTGCAGAGCATTTTTGTCGTAGCTACTTCGAGATAGATATGAATCCAATACTTTTAAAAGCCAGATAGACAATATACAAACATAATCGAAAACGGGATATTTGTATGTTCATTTTAAATATATACAATCAAATGTTCCTATTTGAAGTGACTTCCTTTCTCAGAGCAACTGCTAGATCTGCATCTGAGTTACTTTTTGGCAGGACATCTGGCGGAGGAAAGGCACAACTTCTGGGAAGACATTCGGAAGGGAGAACGTCGGAAGGAGGAAGAAGATGCGAAGGAAATAAAATGGGAAATGGAAGGAATAAGGAGATAAGAAAGAAGATTGGCAGGAGTGTTTGGATTCCTCGAGAAGGGAAAATAAATCATTGAAAGTAAAGAGAGAGAGAGAGAGAGTAGTAGGAACGAAAGAACGTAACAAGTGAAAGGACGCCGAAGATGTCGAAAGTTTTTGGCAGTTAAGGTCGATGGCCCTGAATTGAATGCGAAGGAAGAGAGGAGAGGAAAAGGAAGTGTTCCTCGGTAAGCGACAAAAAGATAAAAATCAGAGAGGAGGAGAAAAGGGGTTAGAGAGGGGATACGAACTTCTGCAACCTTCCATAAAAAAGTTTAACAATCGGTGTGGCAGTTGAGGAAATTAGAAAGCTCACCGCTTGCCTCATTCCGCTACGGTTTTCTTTCCCTTTCCGCGGTGTGATTAGACCATTCTAGGAATCATTAACATTCATTTAAAGAACAAAAATTTGGAGAAAGTTTGAAGTGGAGGAAACAACTTTTCTATTATAATTACCGAAAATGGTACGTCATCAAAGCCCCAATATAGGGCATAAAGATGGCATTTCGAATTGAACACTTTCAGAGAAGATATTTACTCCTGACAAATGCCTTTTAGCGTGTTTGGCATGTGATGTGAAGACATTCCAAACTTAGTTTTCTTGCTCGTTCCTCACGCGTATTAAAGGAGTACAAATGGGTTTTTGAGAAGAAATTTTAGCTTCCTTGAGGATTTTTAGTACTCGCGTCAATTTCTAACGCTTTTTGTTTGAATAGGAAATAATCTGTTACGCATTAAGTAACAGAATCATTCCTATTCAGTAGAAAAGAATCTTTGAAATGGTAAGCGATTCATTGCAGATAACTTAATAAGATAGAACTTAACGCTTTAAACTTCCAATTTTCGACAACATTTATGCTTCAGCAACCATCTTATTAGTAAAACATCAGACGAATACGAATGAAAATACATGATATTCAATTTATGCTTACACGTAACGCAATACAGGCAGCGGTGGCGGAATGGTTAGCGCTCAAACTCTGAGATCCCGGGTTAGAGTTTCTGATTAGGGGTGTTTGCTCGCCTTTATAAATAATATTAGTTTATATAATATAATTTGTGTTATATATAATATGAATGCATATAATTTGTGTTATATATTTATATAATATAATTTGTGTTTCCTTATTTTAAACTAAAGAATATGTCAATGTAATTCGCCTTGACACAAAATTTAAAGATTCACTAGTACTTCAAGAGGTTAAGATACTTTTTTTATCTTAAAGATGCGGCATTAAAAGACCGTATTCCATCTGACAAGCTCTCTACAATTGTTTCTTAAATATTCATAATAATGCTCTTAAAAATCTTGCTTGGAGTATCTTGTATTTAATCAAAGTTAATATTCAAATTAAAATTATACGAGTTTCAAAAATAACCTATTCGAATACATGCATTAGTGCATATTTATACTTCAGCGTTGAATTTAAGATGATGGGATTTATCAATTTAATAAATTACTTAGCTAAATTAAGTTGCAAAATCAAACTACTACAGGAATCATTTATATCAAAGCAGCCCCAAATAATACTGAACATCGTAAAACCACACACCTTTCTGTAGAGACAAAATATATCAATATATAGAGCTATAAGATTGTTAACTCAAAGTTTGTGGATTTTATTTCGGCTAAGGCGCAACTATTATCGGTCTCTTTCTAAAGAGCTGGCATAAAATTATTCCTATGTCGCGGCTATCGTCTTGCTTTCCAAATAAAACGTTTACTCAAACCCAATATTAAATTACGATTATTTGCTTGATCAAAACTTCCAAGTTGGAGCCCTGTCTCCTCTGTTCAAGATGATCTCTTGTAAATGCCAATGACGAAGCAATAAGTAAATCAACGGAGGGGGAGATTTAGAGACACCCTGTTTCCACGCGTAACCAAAGCTAATATCAATCACGCTCAAAATGGCACTCCCAAACCTCCATCCAATCTTCTCCACGGGAAACTCACCCCTCGGAAGAAGCTATCGAACTCTGCAATTGAAAACTTCGCATAATCCAGTCCATTAACTCTTAATCCTCGAGACCAACTTGCGAGCAGCCGACGTCCCATACCAAACTTACCAACATCCTCCGAGTCAAGGCTTAAGTTCACTGTTTAACTCTCGAGAGGTAAGCAACCCATGCTATTTTTTCAGCCATTCCGTCGTTTCCCCAACAGTTTGCCCAAGGCAAAGTGGAAGACACACAACACCGGTACTTCAGCCCCAACTACTACTCTGCCGGAGAGATGCGGATTTGTAGGGATGTACACACCGGGAGAGATTGATAGATGCGACGTGAGGGAGGAGAGAAAGAGAGAAAAGAAGGGGAGAGAAGGAAGATGCTAGAAATAAACAGGACGGGATTGGGTAACGAGAAAAGTCTCCAGGGATTCGAGATTTTTAAATCCTTAAAATTGCTCCAGAAGAAACCGATGAAACGGTACACTTCTCCAGAAGCGGGAAAAGGTGGTAGGTAGACGAATAAAGGATGGAGGTGAACAAGTCAAAAAGTTTAAGCAAAATGCTATGGAGATACTCTTGCAACATCTGAATACAGATGTTGCACGATAAGTTTAAGCAAAATGTTAAAGTTTAAAAGTTTAAGCAAAATGTTATGGAGTTACTCGTGCAACATCTGAATACAGATGTTGCACGATAAGTTTAAGCAAAATGTTAAAGTTTAAAAGTTTAAGCAAAATGTTATGGAGTTACTCGTGCAACATCTGAATACAGATGTTGCAGTACTAAGACTTGCCAGATGTAGGATTTTGTGACTTCGACAAATAAATGATTTTTGTGCAATAAATTACACATACAGTAAAATCCGTTTAAGACGCTCGCGCTTAAGACGTTATCCCGCTTAAGACACGATTTTCTCCCTGTCGTGGTCCCTACTACACGAATATCATGGTAAAAGTACAGCTTGAGACGCTCTGCTTCCCGCTTAAGACACGAATTTTGCCCGTCCGTAGATGCGCTACAACCCGCTTTACCAAACAACCGAATGTCCGCCTCATTTGATGGACCAAATTTTCTCTACGTTATCTGTATCGCCGTTATCACTTCTCTTCTGCCTTCCTTTTGACTCTTATGTTTCCGATGACTAATTTCCTGAGAAGAAAAATAAGATATGCCGATTTTACCTCTAAGATAGGGTGAGAATTTCCCTATCCGACTTGTCTCATGCGAGAAGCTAGATAAAAAGTCGCTATGGGGCGTTTTAAGTACGTAAATTTTGCTCGTGTGTAAACCGATCAAATAATAAAATTCACAGTATCAGGCGAAGTGTTGCGGAAATCCATCGGGGAAGAAATAAATGAACTATTAATATAATGAGAAAGTACCTTTCTTTTCCATTTTTCCGTGATGAAATGGAATTTGTAAGTATATAAGAAACTAAGACGTTCTCTTTGTGCGACAAGCAGACCATTCTTCAATACTATGATGTAAGACAACCAGCATTACACAACCAGGTTATAACGTTATCCCGCTTAACGTCCCGGGTTCGATTCCCGGTGGAAGCCTATGTGCGACATAACCTTATACTACTAAAAATTTTACTTTATCTCATCTCAGTATTAGCGCTCTCACGGTTCTCGTGTGAATTTTCCTTATTCATTTCCTTTAATTTTCTTTCTTTTTGTGTTTTGATGATTTTCGTTACATGTCGGAGGACTTTCATTCAAATTTAATTTTCGAATTACTCTAAGTAGGTTTTTCAGGTTCCACCTTGAAGGGGAAATGTAAGGTCTGGGAAAACAGACGTCGAATAAACACCTTGAAAAAAGTCCTAATTTCATCATTACCACAGTTTTCATTGGACTTCTCGCAAATTCTGAATTTCATTTTAGCTGAACTTTTCTTCATGGGGGAATGTCTACTTTTTTTATCTCTAATTTTCCGTAGCGGCGAGAGTTAGGTTTTACGCTAATTTCCATCGAGAGAAGATAAATTAGGTAAACTTATAAAACTATGTTTTGGGTTTAGGAGTCAATACACCCATAAAATCAGAAACCTATTATGAAAATAAAATTTGGTTAAACATTTTTAGTTACAATGCAAATCAATCGATGAGAGCGAAAAATTTCTACAATCATCTTCAGTGTGATTCTAGAATGATTGTGTGCCTTTCAGAGGTAGAATTGGTGGAAAAGCGAAGTACCGGGTATTCTACAAGGAATTGTTCATGAGGGTAGAAATGTAAGTGTTCTATGACTTCAGCTGGGCATCTTATCTTCTTCCCCTGTCTCCTTGTGCTCCTCTACGAGCATCTTCAGTAGAATTCAAAATGACTCACACTTACCCTGATGAAATCCGTGGGAAGAAGGCAAACAGGAAGAACGCGGCTTGTCGCATTTTGGAAATTGCTACATCTTTATAAGGCATCAAATTCAACATGTATTTGTAAGCTTTCCCAGATACATAGGGTATGCATTTTGGAAATATATGCATTATTTAATTTTCAATCGTTTCGCCATGTGAGGATTCTAGGAGTGAAAATATGCTTTTTGAATTTTGGAGTTTTGGAGCTAAAAATATTCTTAGATATATTATACTTACATAAGATATCCTATTTTGAAAGAGGAAAAACTGAATTAAAGAGTACAACCCGTAAGAGTACTAACCTCTTACCACGACTCAGTTACCAATGACTCAAGGTTTAAAAGAATAAGAAAACACCTATACACGTTATTATTATATAACACTTATACACGTTATTATACTTCTTATTCATTTCATCATGAATAGCTACCACAAAGTCGAGGCCGAAGTAGTGGATATTGTGACTTAAGGTTTAATGAAAAATATCTCTTGATACTATATAGAATTTTATAAAATTTTGTTTTAAACATATGAAAAGGCTCTGGCTCAATTAGGCGTGGGTTAAGTAGGTAAGTATATGGTGAGGTCAGGCCTCACCATTCACCTGCTAGTGATTCACATTTTATTTATTATCAAATCCAGTGCAAAAACAAGCAAATTTTGAACAATTTTCGACCGAGTCACGCTATTCTCTTTGTTATGTTCTGGGCTAATTTTATCTTTTTACTGCTTTATTACCAAATTATTCGGTGTATTTCACGTTAAGGTTCATTTAAGCCAATGAAAACCATCGAAATTTACATTTGAAATATCCAGTACTGATGAATGGTAAATAAATGAGATGGAGAAGTATTTTTTTCGATGAAAGAAGCCGTGATTTTGGTGTCACTCATTTTCGTCCTTAAATTAATATATTACTAATTCCTGTAATGAGAATATCGTAGTTTTATGCGTACGAGAAAATTCCCCGAGGTGAAAGTATTATACGTATATTATACGAGATCAAAGGCGTAACCAAGTGGTGGTTTTGAGGGTTCAAACTCCTCATGAGAACGAAACAATAAAAGAAAGTATGCGATAGTATGCCTCTCGCAATTACGCCATACAAACACCACGGGAGATTCACAGGGTATATATACGTTGAAGTAAATGTGTCTATTTCCATTAAATTTTGGGCGGAAGTATTCCTTCCCTGGTTTGTAGGCGATGCAGTACTTACTTTATGGCTTTAAACCACACTATGAATAAATCCTGGCCACGTCCTTGCGTGAGATACGTAATTAAAATAGAGGGTCATCTTTACATTAGCCTTAATCTTGAAATCATTGTTTTCAATTAACTAGCAACTTTCTGGTATTAAGTGACCTAAATGGCTAATCACTTTTAGAGCCAAAAGAGCCGGGTTAATTTTCTTACGAGCGAGCTATGTGCCTTGAAAAAATGAAGGGGATGAAGAGGAAGGGTACAGAGAAGGAGAGAGAAAGATAGCCATGGAAGGAACGAAGGGATTTATGGGCGAATAAAGCCGGTGATTTCCCACCGTGACCCAGAATTCAACGCGGCGGTTTACCAGGGAGACCGTGAAGGAAGAAAAAACCTGGGATGGTAGGGGATAAAGTCCGGTTCTATGCTAGGAAAGGGATTGGTGCAGGGGCAAAGTGTTTGGAAACGTTCTCGGAGTTCATCTCATGGATTCCCGTGGGAGTTGGTAGGGTGAGGTCTGGTTGTCGCTTAGGAAGGACAACTTCCCAGAATATGTCATGACATAAATATCGAGAGTTGAGTCCCCACGAGTGTGTGTGCGTGGTTGGATTGGTGCGCGGGGGGAGGAAGAGAACGAATTTCATTCCATATCATTGCTGAGTCCGCTTATCAACAAGAAAATCTTCTGTCTTCCGAATCGTTCGCCGATATCCCAGTCTATCCGTAATCTACAGGTCTTCCGGAATTAGATTGCTTCCGAACGGTTCAAGTTCCACAAATTCGAAGCGGTATTTTTTGCCTCTCATGTTCGGTATGAAAAGGAAGAAGGAAAATGAGGAAGGATCTGAGGGAGCTCTAGCTTGCAAGCGAGTTGAGATATCATGGAGTTTTCACGGAGGTATTTGTAGAGAAAATTATCCATTAAAAGGCCATACAAATCTGAGGAATGTAATGGAAGTGATTTGATTCTCACAGCATCATTGGATAAGCGAGACGAATTCTCTCTGAGGAAAAATAAGTGGATATTGGATGGTTATGAAAATCAAATACTGCGCTCCGAAAATAACAATTCCAGCTAATTTGCTTGGATTCATTTTGAGATGTTCTTATGCTAGATGTATACCAAACATTATCAGAGTGATTCCATTAAACGGATCCATTACGAAATATTACTTTTGCACAAAGATTTCATAGCTTAACTGGTTAGGAATATTCACGTCTCTTAGCTTTTAGACTAAAGCCATACACCAATCGATACATTTATTTCCGCATCTTCTCTTTCAACACCTAGATAAAAACAATTCTCCATGATTGCGCGATAACTTTGAAATCGAACCATCTTTGTTAATCTTCGTTAAATGATTTTAAAACTCTGATGGTAAATAATTGACCAAAACAACTTTCAATCAAACGGAATTATTACCAGTGTTACAAGAAATTAATATATAAAATACCGTTCAAGATTATTCTTGCGTTACTATCGATCCACACATACATACATTCTTGTAAGTAGATTGAATAAACGGAGTACGAGCATTTTTCGTGCGCTGGAGAATAATAAAAAGTTAGACGATGCGCAATAAATGATTCTATCTGGAGATAAAACTACTCTTTTATTAAGACAATTCCGAAACAGCATATTTACCGAATTTCACAAATTGGAAGCGGAAGAGAGAAAAAAAAAGAAGGCCTCTTGCGGTTCTTCCCGAGACGCGAGTTTTAAATTGAACCGTATTACGAAAACAACAGCAACGCGAGATTGGAGTTTCCAAAATTAGTTTAAGGAAACGAAAGGACTGACTTAGATTGGATGGGAGTTAATGGCACTGCATTCCATACGGTGTTAATTCTTTTTATTCGGCGGGTAATGAGTAGGAGAGGGATAAGGAATGGTACGCAGAGGGGAAAAGTTCGTGAGAGGAATAGGCACGGTGGTGTGAATGGAGGTAATTGAGACGGGGTGGGTGGAGAAGGAAGTGTTCGGTGTTTGATGTTCGGAATACCGCAACTAGGCGACGGGGTAAACGGGAAACTCCACAGCTTCGTGAGAGTTTATCAGCCTAGATCTGGTACACGATACCCCTCCCGGGTACCGTCCTATAAATATACATTTATCGAAGAAAGGGCAGAGTTGTCTGTTTATCATAATTTTTAATAAGCCATGCGATTGAATTAAAGATCAGATGGTAAGGCGCTAAAAATAAACACGTTATAAAATACATAAAATTGGATATAGTATGAGATAATATGATACAACGGGAGAAATATGCTGCAGTATTCCAAACAAAGACTAAAATTATTTGAAAAGAGATGTGACCTTATTGATAGATGAATATACATAAAGTCGACGACTGTAACGAGACGAAAACTGGCTTCACACCATGTAGTGTTTAAAAAAATGCTTTTGTTGGTAAAAATGTATTATATAACTTCCTTTCCAATTATTTCACTTTATTAAATTAGTAACATGAAGTTTGTTTGCAAAAGTGGTAATGTAACATTCCACTTTGTAAAGTTAATGATCTATCCATGGGCATATTTAGGTTAAGGCATAGATATACACATAATGCCAACTTAATAATGGATTCTTGATTTGCTCTGTTAGTAGCAAAAGTGTTTTGTAACAGTAAACTACTTTATTCTATTACAAAATCTGAGTCTGTGAACCTACTGCCTTTAAAGACGTACAACTTTAGTGACGTCTTCTGAATCACTTTACAACAGCACAAGCAGTACAACAACGGCCATAATTGTTCATGACTCGATAATAACAGGCCCTTTTTGCGTGAAGCCTTATTCTTGTTGTTATTACTTATTTGTTGAAGAGTTCCTCGTAAACGTAGCTAAAGCTTCAAGATTAAGACCTTTTTTCAATATGAATATGAAATAAGAACTCAAAAGAGGAAAGTAAAGCATTATTATAAGAGGTATCAGCTCATAAAGGAAGGAGATTTCTCCGATGGACGATTAGACAAAAGGGAGGAGGGTGGACAGGTCGAAAACAGGGACGAATGTGTGCCCGGTATTGTAGACGAAAGAGAATGGCATTCGTATGAAAGGAGTTGGTGTAGAGACAAGCGTAGCGAGTTGAGTGCCCTCGGGGATATACGCTTCGCTCAAAGTGTAGCATCATAAGGCACAACCAACATAAGACGAATTGTGTCAGAGGGTTTAAGAGACCGAGGAGGCGGAATGGATGACAAAGAGTCGCTTGCATACACAGTGCTCTCCCAAATGCATCCTCCTCCATGTAATCTGCTCATGTTTAACCTTACGGGATGCGAAATTCTGATCCAGTCCATAGAATGGCGATAATCCTTTAAGATCGAGGTCGGAAAGAGTGCGGTTAAGTTCAGCTACGGCAGTTAAGATGATAGGCTTTAACTTCCGTGTTATAGACACTTGATCACGACTACCGGCGCTGCCGAATTGAAACTGACTGAAAGATAAATTATGCACGAAAACTGCAAACAATGTCACCGGAAAACCACGGGAACTACCGTGATTAAATGTAGTCTAAGTAAATCTTTGCCAAAATGTTTTAGGTGATACAGCGATAGATTTGCTCTTCGACTAGCAATTTACAATGGAAAGTAATTTACCACATTGGGAATTTCTTGATGTGCATATCAAATTGACTTTCATGGAAGGGAAAAAACCAAAATATATGAGTTAATTTCAACCTCCATATATCCCATAACCTACTTAGAGTTATGCATGGACTAGCTGTTTTTAAACCTTTACTACTTTAGAGTGTTCTTGCTTGATGCGGGTTCGAAGTAAAAATACAAATTTGTTCGAATTAAAAACGGAAATTCGTAATTTGATACCACTTTTATAAACTCGCTGTTTTCGAAGTTGCAGAAGATAAGAATTTATCGGATTTTCATGTTTTGGAATGGGAATCAGCTGCATCGCATATTTTTGCTAGCATCGCCGATAATTTTGCCTTCATCAGCAGTAATTATAGGCTTCATCTAAATAATGCCCCAAAATTAGAGGATGAATAAAACAGAAATCGATTCAGAGCTGAGATTCCGCAAGTTTAGTTCCTTCTATCAACCAAAGTTACGATAAACTTAATTTCAATTCCTGTTAATTAATTTTAGAAAATGCACTGATAGATATTGTAGGTTATTTAATTTACGTATATTTACTTTGCGTATAGATAATAATACCTGTAAATTTTTATGTATACAAGAAAGAATTTGCAATTATGCTTTTTAATTAAAGACACATTAAAATTAATAGGAGTTAATCTTCATCATAACAAACTATAAAATTAAATTAGGCTGCGTATATACAATCCAAGGCATTGAACTATTTTAAGACTTAAAAATGCTGCACTATAAAGGAAGCGCATTAATTAAGTATACTTTCTATTCATTAGTACAAAAAGTAATGATTCCGTATTCCAAGGGATGCAAAACATTCGATCATTACATTGTCTTTCTTGTGCTAAATTATTCTCTCTATCATTCTGTATCATTTTTTTGATAATAAATACTTTCGTAAGCTGATAATTTGAATGAGCTTAACTTATTATTTTGACACACAGACCTTTTGTGCAATGAATTTTATATTTTTGCTCGATTCACCCTTGTTATTCTAAATATGTAAAAACAATAAGCTTTCGAATGTGGGTCAACAAGGATATACGAGTACGTTATCGTAAGCAAGACACGTCAATAAATCATACGGAAAATGCATTCCCGAGTTCCTTTAAAGGGGGAACAAAAACCCTAAAAGTGGATGGGACAATGCGACGAAAAAAGTCGGAAGATTAATGATCGAACTCCATATACCGAAGGAATAAAGATTAGGATGCGGGAGAAGTAATTTATTAAGCGAGAATTTCGGAGATTAAAAAAGAGAGAACGTGGAGGATAGGAACAAAAGAAGAAAAGGATGCGGGGGAAGACGACGAACACGGACGTGAAGAGGGAACAGAAGAAGGAATTGAATGAGAGAGTTTTAATAAAGGAGTGCTATGCGTTAAAAATGATAAAGCGAGTGTCGACGAAATGGAATGGTAAGTCCAAAGGGGGAAGGAGTCGGTGCTGATGTAAACGTAAACAGCCTCTAGCTCCGTCGTGTCTTCCGACGTAAAATAGTGTATGCCATCGAGAGGGTCCTCTCCTGCAAAAGTTAGTTTTCTAAGGGATGGCCGATCTTTGCTGTGATAGCAGGAAGGCTGGCTCAAACTCTTGTTGGGAATCAAAGGTGTGCTCCGTTGAATGCCAGAAATTAGGTCACAAATCAGAAAGCCACCGTGGACGGAGAGGATTCTCCCGCAGTTGGTCATTCTGCGCATACAGAACATTTGGTCACGTCGATTCCGTCTATACTGAAGAGAGGTCTAGTCAGGATATCAACAAAGACAAGGAGGTAAGAGAATTCAATCCTCGTCGAATTTTTTTTAAACAATATGAAAAGTGATATTTTAATCACCGGTAAGAGTAGTTAGTCGATCGGTTACTTCTTTATAGCGTTTAATTATTGAAAAAATTTCATATTCATTTCCTATTTATAGTTTAACTCTAAAGTTTTTTCACCCCTTTCAAAGATACTGACTACTTTCTTTCTCAATTCTGAAAGATGAAGAAATGAATGAGAAAAAGGCTGCCGTAGCCGGTGCACGATCCCACCTCTCCCACATGCATCAAGCAAACGCCAGGCAAATGATAGATCCGGGTTCGAGACCCGGTTAAGGGGGACTTTTCTATTTCATTTCTTCATCAAAAATTAACCATGTGAAATCCAAGCGTTTTCCAACACTTATTTTTCCTAGAAAGCTCGAAATGAAAGCAATCTATATCTTATTTTACTGACTCATATAAGAGGAGAGAGGCGTACAAGTTTGCATTATGCTAAGAAACTAATATGAGGCACCTATTACACGTAACAACCGTATCCGCTGGTCAATAACTATACAATAAAAGTATTAAAAATCATAATAACAGAAAGATATATTAAAAAAAACTATTTTAGAATCATAGCTGAAAACATTTACTAGCAAATAATAGGCACGAGAAATTTTCGACATAACCGAATAACACTTCCTCCATCAAAAATTTATGTCGCTTTCGAGGAAAGACCACCAAAATGGTTGGACGACAAAGAGTCCAACATATCAAGCAAAGTATTTCGGAAACGGCAATCGGTCCGCCACGAGATGAGGAAAACGGGAACGAGAGTGGAAACTCGTAACGAGAGGCATACGAGAAGAAAAATGAAGGGAGGACGGGGTAAAAAATGAAGGAAAAAACGAGCGAGGAAGAAGGGCAAGATTGATGTGGCGAAAACTGATATAAAAGCAGGGGCTGGGGGAAGAAAATATAAAATACGAGGGAGGGGGTAGAAAAGCCACGAAAGCAAAACGGAGGGAAGAGGTTAAGAAGTCGAGGGCCGAACGGAGCATAGAGGCAACTCTCCAAGAGTACTCCAAGGGACTATCGTCGGCTTGCTGGTCTCTGCAAATTAAGCGAGGAATACCTCGCCTCAACCCCCATTCATCAACACGGTTTCGCTGACTGCAACCTCAGACGGGAGCTTCCTTTCGTCCGCGAGGAGGGGGCGGAAGGGTGCGAAGGCGTCGAGAGAGGTGCAGGAGATAGAAAAATGAAGGGGAGAAACTGGAGAGAAACGATGATCGCCTAGGCGTTTGGTCAGACGCGACTTCGCTCCAGAGAGAAGATGAAGGATGCTGGGGTTAGCGCCCCACCCGTGTCGAAGGAAATTTATATGGAGGGGGAGGGTGCCAAAAGGGGGGACGGAGAAGGGAGACGATGCTTAAAGGGTAAAGGAGTGAAAACAGGAAGGAGGTTGATGGGAGGGATTCGCCCCTCCCAACAATAGCAGGATGCGGGTTCAAAAGGCTTTTGTAATATATCACTAGAGGGCATTCTATTTGGATTTCCTTTCCGAGAATTTGAGGGTCGCGGCAAGGGGAGATTATGTTTGAGGAATGAGATGGCGGTTTTTCATCGAAGATATGTTATGGGGAATCGCAGTTTTCCGCTCTCGGAGTTGTCGCGAAATGGATAGAAAGGTGGCAGCTTGACTACCAATTGGGTTTAAGGTGACGATTTCGTGTTGATCCTCGAGGAATGTGCGCGTCTTTGCGCCAAGTTTGGGTTTATTTAGCGGATTTGTATTTGCGGGAGAGGAGTTTGAAGAGATTGGGGAGCTTCGGTTTTCATGTGGGCCACTACGTGGATCGGAACCGAAACTGGGCCAACTTTAAAGCGACTGACCCCATGGGTCATATTACTTTGACACTAAAGGCAATCTCTGGAAAGTATTCAAAATGGCAGGGAAAATGATATAAACGCAGTGGCGTAGCCAGGGGGATGTTTGGATGTTAAACGCCCCACAGAACAAAAATGGGTTTTAAAAACTCGAGGTTATGGGAGGTTAATTGTAATCGTTTAAACATTTTCTGCTACATACGTCAATGATGTCTCGCAGGGAATTTATGTATATATGAATTTGATTCCATCTTTGTTATAATTAGGGCAGACATTTTGCTTTCCTTGAGAATATTGGCACATTTACGTTTACCCCGTGGCTCATAACCACACCCCCAGAGACATCCTGGCTACTCCCATGATAATGTATCCTTTTCGGAAATAGTGATGAACGCATCTTTCAATGCATTTGAAATTTATTACCCTCAAATTATATTTCACTTTAGATTATCAAATATGCTCAGTCTTTAATTCGAAATTAACTTGATGTTAAGTTGGAGCAGTGTAATGCCAATTCGAATACAAACCCACATTTGCACGAGCGGTAGAAGGTCCTGGATCAATTTCCTGCCAAGCTAGATTTTTCTTTAGTCGTATCTCCCCTGACAAACATAATTTAGCTCTTAGAAACGAATTAATTATTTAAAACAATTAAGGCTCGATTTAAGATTTACAGCTTTTATATATCTCGCACATTTCTCAAAGTTCAGTAGTAGTATAATTTACACCTCCATTAGCCCTATTCCTTCATATCTCAAACAAAGAGGATCTGTTTTACAAATGTATGACTAGTGACAATGTTTTCACTCTTGTAAATCAAAATTCACGAATAATGGATTACTCAGTTGTGCAAATTAGTTGAAAAAACAACTGTGTGAGGACTCTCTCTGGTTTTCACGTTTCAAAATCTTATAAAAAAGGCTAAGATCCTACAAAAAAGACTGCTATGTTTTGGAACTTCGAACTTCGGAACATTTGCCAAAAATTCACGCACTAAGACCTTCCAAATAATCAATATTTGTATCGAATTCAACCTTTAAACTTGGAGTCCACTCCGCCAATCCCTGACGCCATTCCAGGCTTCTTTCCCCTTCCCCAATATTTTCCTCCTTTTACATTAAATACCAAGGGAAATTCCTTTCTCCAAAAAAGTATTCATTGCACTGTCCAAGGAAGACGTTGTTCCGCCAAGATCACAAGGACTTCAAAGGGAATGCATACATACTCACGTATGGGACCATTAAAAGGAGAAAGAATAGACCACCAGGAGCACAAAAGACGTTCACAAATAAGACACATGGGGGGAGCTGCAAGTGGCTTCTAGGGAAGGAAATAAAAGGAAAATTTCCCTTGGCAGCTTACAATAGAGGAAAAAAATAGGTTTCCTTCAAACAAGGGGAGACAGCATAAAACCCTTGGATTTCCGGACACAAGGCGTATTAGGGCTTAACAGAGGGGAAGGGGGAGTTAGGGTCATCGCCAAAGCATGGGTTCATGAAAAAGGCCATCCTTCACGCACACTGAGGACGACACTTAACTAGTTACTGACATGACATTGTAAGCGATCATTGCCGAGTTTCAGATTGATGTGTATAGGTTGCGAAGGTTGGGTAAGTCTTTCAGCGAGTATTTCAGCTTTGTCCTTCAGCGAGTATGGGCCAATTGTTCCCTTCTTGATTGCTCTAGAGTGAGCCTATATGGACTAATATTAATAAAAACAAAAAGGAGTTTAGAGGGAGATGCTTTAGTTTGTGTGATTAAGTGGAGTAAGTGTGTGAAGACTTGTAATTATTTGTATATTTGTAAATGTGACGTAAAGTTAACTGAATGTGACATGTGGTCTTGAAACGGATTTCTGTAAACTAATAAAGTAATTATGGGAATTGTGTGATGTACATGCATTAGTTGGGATATCAGGGGATGCTATGTAAATTAAGTCTTGTTGTAGTTTTGAGATTTCTCATACTGTTTGTAAATAGAGTGGTGTTATTCCGGAATATTTATGGTGTTGTTTAGAAAAGTGGGAGGTGCCATGCTGTTGTGTATTGTTCGAATCTTTAAATAGGTGTATTTTGTTATTTAATTAAGTCTCCACCAGACTTGTGTCTAACCGCAGCTGAATTTTGTAAATAAATAAATAAATAAGAATATTTACAAGTTTATTAAATCTTAGGAATTTTAGTAATTGGCGTAGGAACAGGTTCATTAATTTTCCAAGAATGAAAAGGGGATTGCTCACTGTCGTTATATTTTCCTAGCAATAGGTAATTTATCCGTTTCACGGAAACGACTATTTAAGATTCAATTCATCAAACTGTACCGAGTGATTGAGCGCAGTTATTTTAAGGCTTCTGCTTGAAATCCCATTTGAAGTGTATTTGTCGCTAATTAAGATTAAACATGGTTACGGTAATGTTCCAAGATTAGGATCTGTTAATGGCACAACTAGTCATACAAAACATTTTGCTCTTGTCGTTGTTTTTTAAAAAGATGTTTATCCATGAGGATGTGTTACTGTAATAATATAATGTTAATTTAACTTGTTCCTGTAATTGCTAAAATTTATTACTCAACCCGAAGTAAATACGCGTATGTTAATATATGCTCAAACGCTTGGTGTTCATACCCCCTACCACACGCCGAAAGGCGGATTGCAAAGTATATATGCAGATGTAGATGTTGAGCGTTGATATGTAAATTATTTATCAGAAAATGAAAACTCAACGCGTTCCTGCGAACTATTTCAAGTTTAGTTTTCCAATATATAATCTCTGTATTTGTTCATTATGTACATTTTTGGATGTAAAATTTGACAGAAAAATAATTTGGTAGAGGACGGAAGATAAAACCAATGTGTGTATCTTTTATTCACATAAAATAAAAATAAATGCAGCAAATGAATTACAGAACCGAAAAACCTATAATCAAACACTAGGGGAGCAGACTACCGGAAAAGAAAAGTTGACGTTGGAGCTACGAGGGGCTGAATGAAACATGAAACAAACCGAGGTTCTAGTGAAAAATGAAGAGCGAAAAGCAGTGACGCGAAAACTAAAAATTCACCGATGTTAAAAGATTCAGATACCGTAACATGAAACCCTTATCCGGAAGGCTTGAGCGTGAATAATGAATCGGGAAGACGAGCGATCGTGACGGAAAAAGAGGTTGCGAACGCTTCACAACTGTTCTAAGAACTATCCAAAGATTTCGGCTTCGAGGAAAAAATTCGGGTAGATGTGGCAGATAAGATACATAAACGATGTGTTCCGAAGAGAGAGCTATGGAACTCCTCTGGAATGATATATCATTCTACGAAAAAAGTTGATGCCATGAGGTTACTAAGAATTCAAAAGCAGCGGTTGGTAAAGCCAAGGTCAAAATTGTTTCTGAATTTTTGCCAAGTCTATGTCTTTCTAGATTTTTCTGGAAAACGCCAAGTTTCACGAAACAGAGCTTCTTTATTATCGTCAACTGTAATAAATTTATCATCTGATTTCTCTTTTTCTTAAATTAGTTAGTGGGAAGTCTGTGATTTCAGATACATCCCTCCTATCTTATGCTTATTTCGACATAAGCTAATTAAAAATTGAATGTTTCTAAATTTCCTGAAATAAATACATTGGTTTAATAAAATTGAATATCTACAGATACAGCTCTAGTCATTAGTTATTATTCTCCGCCAATAAAAGACGTATTACCATGTTACCCATCACATGTGTGTGCTTTTAAGCTAAAAGAGAATGCTGGGAGAAGGCAAATCTTAGATCTTCCTACCCTAGAAAGCATTCAATACGACAAAATTTATCACAGCACAAATTATCTCAATTTCACAATGCTTTTGGAAATTAAAGTTTACGATTTACTGAAGTAAAATAAGATATACGACAATATAATTTAAAATAACGACCCTCAGGAATAAAATTCAATGTCGTTGGCATAAAGTTTGGGATAAATTTTAAGATATGAAGAAAAGGTCCCGAGGAAAATAGGAGAAATACGATGCATTGGTTAGTCATTTTAAAGATCAATAAGAAATATTCCTTTGTAACAACTGGTTTAGAACACTCAAAATATCAGGAAAACAATCCACGTATGTTAACTTAATTTGAAATCTAAATTCTGTAGATGATGAGGTTCATCGAAGTAACAAATATTATTAATCAAGACATGCGCATTCAAAGAATGTGGCGAATACCTCTTTTTTGTAAGCTAATCGTTCGGGAATAAATCCAGGTTGAAGTAAACATAAGAAATAGTAGAGAGATTTCTATGAAAAACCGGAAATCGATGTTACAGTTTTCATTGAGAGGATACGACTAAGTCATTGACCACAAATGCTGAACGAATAACATTAAAATCTCAAAGCGAACTCGAATGGCAAAGATAATCAGGAAAATCACCAAATGTGCACAATGGGAAGATAGCCTAAACAAGGAATAAAACATCATGTAACATACTCTTGCTTCAAGGATTACACCTCTTTCGTTTGCGCCTAAGCAAAGCGGAAGTCTCGTTGGTCAAAAAAAAGAATGATAGAGAAAACTTAATACGATAGTATAATTATGAAGCGTTTGTAACGCGAAACATGGAGAGAGAGGTTACGACGGTTATTGGGAAATCTGAGACAAGATATGGATCAGCCGGGGAAAATTAAGAACGTTAGTTATTTACTTGGACGCAAAAGGGATAGTCAAGGAAGCATTTACACACAAACATCGCACACGGCCTTCCCTTTCGAATTAAGTACGTTATCTTACGCGTTTATCTACAATATTTCTCAATTTTTTTCTTACGTATTACTGCACATATATTTCGCTCCAATAACATCCATGATTCATTTATAAAATGATTTATAAAATGTAATTGATATTTTACTTTTTTACTAACATCCTTAGAATATCATTATCATTTTACCACATCGTTAACGTTCTAGTGTAATAAATTAGTACAATTTGTCTGATATTTACGTAGAATTGCTTTTCCTGAAAATACCGTGAACTATGCTTTATAGTTTTTAATTGTAGAACTTTATCTAATACTACTCATATCCCTTCTACTCCAAAGATGATGTACTTTTCAGATAACATTTTAAAACTTAAACTGTAATGTGTACATTTCTGGTGTTTATCTCACGGTTTCTTTTCTTTCATTCTACGAATTTGATTACATTTTAATGCTTAGAGAGAAGCATTTATGTTTTCTGTATATATAAACGTATACTTAATATTTAATTTTTAATTTCTTTTCTTTAATTTATATGTTTTCCTTATATACCTATAAAATGGAAGATGGGACTTTTCAGTCTCAATGTCACCGAATAAATTCTTAAGTCAGTCACAACAGTCAGTCAACTCAATAATCACATTCAATCAGCTTTTCCCAGGTCTTCCTCGCTTTAGGACGATTTACATTCTCCTCATACCCCATTTTAGTCAATCTCCTTCCATGTGTCTTTTCTGATTTCCCAAACCAATGGAAAACAGTGAATCCGTAACTGCGCAGCCTCCTTCCTTATAACTTTCCCTCAGTTTTACGACTAATTTGGACGGTTACTACGTGGAAGGTTATGATTGTTTTTCACAGGGTGGAAATATCACATATCTGTAGCATTACTAAGAAATACTACGTTTAAAGCCAAAGGTTAAACGCATTACAGCCAATGATCGAGCCATCAAAAGATGTGGCTTTTTTACACATAGGTTAAGTGATACAAAGGTCACCTGGCTGTACTTCCAATTTACTGGAATTGAGATACGTCGTTGGAGTTGTTTAAATCCTTATAAGGCCAAAATGTCTAATAACGGCAAAGTTTTATCTTACTAAGTTTTAGCTCGCAAAGTTTAGCTCTGCCAAATAGGGATTCTCTCTTCAACTGCTTCCCTTAACTATATCCTAACGCATTTTGTTGCTAGCTTACTTCCAATAATCGCTGCACTCAAATGAAGAGCTAAAATAGCATGGGATCTGTTTTTAATGAGTGTTTTTCTTTTAACTTATGAATAATCTCTTTTCTATGCAAGAGACAAAGTCACATTTTGGTCAGGTTTCGTAAATGCAGTGATGTAGAAATTAATCTCTCCATATTGAATTGGCTATTTAAGAATTTATATTTATCATAAATCATTTGTATAAGAATTTATTTCTTCAATTTCTTCAATAAAATTTACATAATCCGATAATTTAATACTTTATCTCCAAAACCTTTCTTACTATTATCGTACAATATCAATTTGTAAGAACATTTTCTTGATTCTTGTAGAAAAATTTAAGATGATCTAATTTATATCTATGTCAGAAATAAACATTAATGCAGAGTTATCGAATGCCCATGTGGTGAAATTTAAATGGTTAACTTGAAATGAATTTTCCCGAGAAAGATTCGAATGTATCATGTCCTTTAGTATAAATTCACCTAAGATGAATGCTGCGAATAATTAAATTGCAGTTTTATGCTGATAGTAATTAAATTGCATATTTAACCTGCAATCATGCACTTAGACGTGATATCGAGATTAATGCATGTAGAACTGCCACTGAAAGGTGTTATATAAAAATAAACGGTAGGAAACTGTCTACAGAATTATTTCTTACTTACGTTGTGTCGAGTCAACAACTATAATAAATTAATAAGATAAAGTATGAGCTTAATGTTCACGGATAAAATTTTGTGAAAGGTACTGAGGAGTCAATGAACTAAATAGTGGCATTCATTTAGGTCCCTCAGTATCGAACGCTTTGGAATATTATTCATAAGGTCATTGTGCTGCAATATGACTTTTCCACGCAGAGCATTCTGGATCAGTGAGAAATACAGGGCTGAACTACCTTACTTCTCATCCTGCCAAGTCGCCTCATCCCCTCTCAAAAGAATTTTGTTGCTAATGGTGCAGGGGTTGTATATTCGACAATCTTTCGAGCTGATGACTTTACACGAACGATAGCTATTTAGTTAGGTACTTATGTTCGAGTCATTTTATGCATACTTGTCATTTTTAACGGAGAAGCCCAGTAAGCGCGTAACGAAGAGTCGCAGTTGTGGCGTGAAGAATAAGGTTAGTTGCTTCGAGAAGAAACTTCAAAGGGGAAAAGATTTCTCGTGGAAAGGAAAGCACCATGGAAGCCTGCAAGAGGATAAGTAGGGGGGAAGTAAAACGTGGAGGTTATCTGCGGGTTTGTTTGCTCTCCAGCGGATCTTATTTGCCTCGCAACACCCGCTGTGTGATAATGACTGTAGCGCGGTTGCAGCTAGAGATAATGATCTGGCGAAAGATCTCTCTCTCTCAGAAATCGTGACCTGGAATTAGTATTCGGAGAAACCAAGCGAGGCACGAGTTCAAATGTCATATTTTCGTAAAAAAGTACTGTAATTATGGAGTTGTCAATCAGCATGCCAAGCAGTGGATTATCTGTCGATGACATTTTTAATCGTTTCCACTCATTCTGCATGAAAATACTTTATTCTCAGATATTCACTCTTGATGTTTATCTGAGAATATTGTTTGATACAGACAGTGTTTGGTGGATAAAAATGTATTTATTTAACTAAATTCTAGTCTAATGAGCCCACTCTTACAATTAACCTAAATAAGACGAACACACACAACCATGTGCTGACCAGGATTCAAACCCGGGACATCGTTGCTAGGCTAGCACACTAGCCACTACACCACCGAGGCCGTCAAAAAGTCTGACAGCACCAATGATATGCATTAGCATTACCATAGAGTGATATGCGCAGGCACCCATCGGTTACACTTTTTAGTGTTGCAATTTGAATCTTTTAGTCATAGAATGTTTAAAAGGTTGACACACCGAACCTGAGTGCTCTATTGTACATATAATGGTTTACTTTCTAAGAAAATGTCAAAAATTATGTCTACGTATAATAATGACCTCTATAGTGTTGATACATTCATTTTATTCTCAGATATTACTCATTAAAAAATTCAAAATCCCTTAAGTACGCTTGGATTTGAACCCGAGATTTCGATTATATACAAGATAAAATTATACATGCTTACTTTTTTACGAAAATCATGCGTGATTTCATCATTAAATTGATTTTTGCGTAGTTTTTCTTTGGGGGATTGACCTGAATGTAAATAATTAATTCAAATTATTACATTCAATATTAACATAGTAAATATATAAATGATAAAAAGGATAATTAATCTTTGGATTTGAACTCTTAAGGGATTAGGATTTAATTAATGTTTGTCATTGAGTTATCATTAATGCATCAAGCCTTAAAAAGGAAATAATTAACGTTAGATAACTGTATGCTGATGTATAGCAAAAGCAAATTGCTTTTATCAGCGCAGCAAATGTTCATTTTCGATTTCTCTTAATTGCATTAGCCGTAAAAACAGAAAAAGCAATCATTTCTCATCACATCAAATCCAATTTCGAAGAGCTTTTCCAAGATCATCTCCATCATAAGATATTTTTAAGACCTCAGGCGGAAAGTTTTTGAAAAATTTTTACATCCGAGAGATAGAACGAGAGTTTTAATGAGATTAATTTTCCATTCAAATAAGCACCGGCTAATCTGAGTGAGCAACAGAATTTTTCAACGGATTAGACACTGCTGGCGAAGGGAACAGCGCCTAAAGTATGAAATTCTCTGGGAGTTTGATAAAAATCCCTTTAACGAAACAGGATTCGAAGAAGATGAGAAATATTAACTCCCAAGAAAACGAGTAACGGAGGGGGGCCGAAAAAAAAGTCCGACGGAGAATAGGCGATGGAAGTTTGGCATAATTGACACGAGAAAGGTGACGGAATCTAGGGGAAGAAAACTGGTCCTTCACAAAGGACGGGCATCATATAAGCAGCGAATTCGGAGATAAGTTTTGGAGGATCTAGGCGAAGAAAAGTACGGTGCACTGAAAGTATTGATCAGAGTACTGTCGGGCAAGCTGGAGCTTTAAATCAGAAAAAATAAGTTACAATTTACTCACTCATTAGAAATATTACATAGGATACTATATATTAGTATTAGTAATAGTAGTATAATACAACTAGTATGATAGTTTTAGTATCTTATTAGTAATAAGATATGTTACACACATTTCACTTTACTTTATGGACAGGTACGTATGTGTTATTCATTAATGCGGGCTTCGTGTGTAATATCCAGTGATCTGATGTAGACAAGGAATCGACCGATAATGAAGCTATTACTGGAAGATGAAGAAAATTATTCAATAACAATTACAGGCGTCGCTAGTGTAGAAACTGTGTTGTTGAAGTCTTTTGAGAAAAAAAATTATGAATTATGAACACACAGACTGTTCTATACGAGGAATTAAGATGAATATCTGAAATAGATAGTAAAGTTTTCCATTAATTCGTTAGGTTTTCTTCGTAAGTGAGGAGAAGAAGAAACGGTTTCACATGAAAACAAATTCATGCATATGAAGTCAACGCTCCTTGCGAATAAAAATATTTCCAGTTGTAGTAAATGAGGCTTTATGGAAAAAATTGATAAGAAGACATAATAAATATATACGTACAATAGCCAAAGATAATTAAATGGCCATTATATTAAACGATATATTCGTAATGGGTACATTACGAATATATCGTTTAACATTCGTTTAATTCGTAATTTAAAATATATCGTTTTAATTCGTAATGGGTACATTACGAATTCACAATGAAATGCATTTAATTTTGCGGCAATGAGCAAAGCATTTTCCAAATGCCATGATCCCTCAAAAATTTAATGAATCCAAATTTCCGTAGAACACCATTATAATTTGATTTCTAACAAACATTAATAATGTTAAAAAGATAATAAAGTTAAAATAGTTTAGGCTAAAAATGTCCTCATTAATTTAGTCATCACCACCATGCGGTCCAATTGCGCAGTCCTTCAGTAATAATCATTAATCCGCCGAAGTCGGGCGACTGAAAAAAAAATGCTGGAAGGAAGAGCCCTTCTCAGTTCGTTGCTATTCTTCGATTGCTTCACGTCTGAGAGGTTGAGGAAAAGTTGGAAATGGTCCGCTCACCAAACGTCAAAGTCATCTTCACCACGTTTCGATCGTAACAAACGAAATTGCTTTAAGAGTATCCTACTTTACGTAGGTTTCCGTTTCGCCATTCGGCGAGGATCGTAATCTCTTCCTACTCTAACGTCTAAGAAACCTCTGCGACTAAAATTTCGGAGTTAAAAGAGTGGACGAAAGGAAGATATCTTTACTGCTTCATAGCTCGTTAGTAACGTTCTTCGGCTGGCTCTTGGAGATAAAATGGCGGCGTATTGTAGAGGCGGAAAAATTTCTCGGGCAGGGATAAGTGGCGGGGAAGTCTGCGCTAGAGATTTGCGGAGTACGGGATGCGAAGAGGGTGTGTTAGAAGAGAATAGGGCCGTAAAACGAGAAGGTTAAAGTAAAGGGAGAGACGTGTTTCGGGGTGTAAGGGAAAGGCAAACGGGGAATGGGCGTGGATATTTGGAAGAGAGGTTTAGTTATAACACACTGCGAAAGAGGGATCTCAGAAAGCCAGAGAGAAAGTAAGGGCGAGGCGATGATGGGAGGAGAAACACGAATAACAGAGGATTGATAAGGAATGAGAGGAATGGGCCAGAATTCGAGTGAATGGGAGGCAGGAATAGAATGGCCAGAATAGTGGTGGAAGAGTTGAAGGAATTGGAAGAGGGGAGTTGGAGGGGAAAATAATAAAACCGAAGAAGTCACTTTCATATGGACGGGGAAGTATAAGGATACACCCAAACGGCGTGGAGAAATGTTCTGGTGGGATAACTGAATGGGTAGAGCAACCAACCAGTAATTGGGAAACTCGGGTTCGAGTCCCGGTCAGACTTTTTCATGTCCGTTTCTACTTAGGAATTTTCCTAGGTGCGCGCCTTATCGTGCCAAGTCACCTAAACCCTTTTCCTAGGGTATAAGAAAACTCTCAAAAATTAAGTCATGGTATTTTACATCGAGTCTAACCTACAAACGATCAAATCTTATCGATTTGGAGAATTCTATTGATATTTGGATAAATCTATCAATTCTCGACGGATCATTAGTCGATCATGATTTGGCATTAGAATAATTCGACCATAAAATTATATTTTTTTGAATTATTTCAATTACAATTACTCTTGCATAAGATATGAAATACTCCACTGATAATTTATATTATGTTTCATGACCAGATGCGTGTACGCATTTGAATGCATACATTGAGATAAGTTTGAAACTTGATTATATCGAAGTCTATGTGGAAACACAAAGAAATACATTACTATGTTTCTTAAACTTATTATTCGTAATAATTATGGACATCGCTTATGATTATGGAGATGGGAATTACTAAACGACGATGAATTTTTGCACTAACTTTTATGGCCAGATCCCGTTCCTGCCGCCAACCCATCTTGGGAAACTGGAGTTAAACCCGCGGTTTCCTTCAAGTCAAAAGCGACCTTTTCTAGGGTTCGATTCGGTCTATTCCCTCTTCAAATGTAGACGTTTAAATTATTTTATTTTTAACCCTCGTTCATCAACTTTAACGAAAATATAATGAAAATATTTGACACGTTAGTTTTACATGCGGCCTTTCTAACGGTTCCCCACCCCTGGTCTAGGGAATAATAGCAAATGGCACAAAAAGGACAAGAGGAGGAGACGTCAGGAGGTTCAAAACAAGGGTCGGGGTACGTAAGACCTGCTTTGGCTTTCGTGTGACAGCGAAGAAGATGGATAGACGAGGAGAAAGGGAAAAGGATGAGCTAACAAAGGACTTCGGGACGCGAAGCAAAAGCGACACTATCGTGAACGAAAGTTTCTAGTTCGCATCTGAATATGCGAGGAGAGGCCGCCATTAATGAGGTACTCAGAAAAAATGTTAAAGGATCGAAAGGGAAGGACTACATATATCTGTTGCAGTGGCTGCCAAAAAAGTCGGCCGAGTTCCAAATCGACTAAAACACAATTCCTTTTATCGGAAGACAAATTATATTGGACTCGTAGTCTTGGATGTTAGCCATATTTTAATAGATCGTAAAAATTTAGATATTGAAAGAAAATGGAGCAGCCTCCATTAGTTCTGGATAGGGTAAAGGTAATTCAAGTTGGACGCTCAAGTAAACGCAAAAGAAAAAAGATATAAATTTATGCGGGTAAAAGGAAGAGAACATCTCCTCAGATAGTGGAAGATCTGGGTTTGAGTACTAGTTAAGCTGATATTTTCCATTTCACTTTATCTTTGGGCTTAATTAATTCTGATTTTGAATGTTCTCAATGAGATGAGCCATCTTTACCAATAAAATTTGAGGTTAATTATACTGTTGTTTTTATTATAAAATAAGGGTTTGAAACTGGCGGACCACGGGTCTGATGCGACCCACGATGTCGAGTGTCGCTTTCATAATGTGACAGGTAAGATTCACTTTTTTAGCTTGAACCCCTCTTTCCATTTATTCTGATGTATGAAAAGAATACTCCGAGATTAAAGAGTTTACAACAATATTTCTATACGTACGTAAAAGTACGTACTCATCATTCAATTACTTTCGAGCATGAGCATTAATCAAACAGCTCACAAATCAAGACGGAACGTTGAAAACTTTTTCGCAGTTAAATATTTTCACTGATATTATGTCTAAATTTTGAGGAGCTAGCTGGAGGAAAATTTCCGTCTAGACATATTAAATCCAGTAATACTTAAAACTTAATATTATGTGTCATAAAATGATATTATTATCAATCATAAATAAAAAAAATAATTATATGTAGGTTCAATAATACCTCTGTATAATTCTTTAGATTAAATTCAAGTTATGTTTCTTTATCTTAAATTGTTTGCGATATTTGGAAAAAACTAACTGATTCATTTTCAAAAATTTCTTTAAATTTGATAATTTTAATAAAGTCATAGAATATAAATTTTACCAGGGCATAGGAAAAAAATTCAAACTGTGTAATATTGAAGATACCAGTTAAATAACCAATGAAGAAGTTATCTTAATCATTCCTACAACAAGTGGGATGTATGTAGGAAGTTTTATGTATATAAAAATATTTACGTAGAAATAAAAAATCAGGAGAGTCACACGTTTTTCAGATCATAGGAACAAGTATTATCGATACAAATGGGCAAAAAAGTAACGAGGAGACGATATTTGATGCGTAATTAAATAACGAAAAATAGTTTGAAATTTGATTTTCGAGATCTGTTGATGATGGTTAGATTAGAGGATGAGAACACAGCCTTGTTTGAGTAAGAAATGTATAGAAAGTAGAGTATAGAACGTTGTATTACATCTTACTCATCGCGCGAACAACGGTTTTCGATTTAATTTTCTCGAATGTCAAACGTTTGCGATTTTTGATGGATCTTCCTAATAATCAGCCTACATCTATCAGTGTGCTTCCCGCTCCTTAGTTTCTCCAAAGGTAATCTAACTAATATATTAAACTCAGGGGAAAATTTAGACCGTAGCCAGCAGTAACCGAATTCTAAGTAACTGAATTCAAGCTCGTTCCTGAGAGCGGACGCCCTAATAGGAACCCAGCTTGGGAACGTGATTCGAAATGTTTACAGTTACTAAGCCCATTCTAAACTCAAAGCAATCACTTGTTTTCGCTCATGAGAACGTTCTGACTCAGTCATTTGCAGAGAGAGAATGGTGGAAGCATTAATAGTTGTGGGCTATCCGACCTCTACAAAGTGATAAAGAAGGTACAGAGAATGATTGATAACCCTGAGATAAACCTCCCCGGGAAATGGAGGTATTAACGTACAGAATTTTAACACCTGAGAACGATTTAACTTAACACTGGGTGCTACCTTACAGTTAACTCGTTTGATTTAAAATAATCTCGCGACACCAACCGCCGGAGAAAGTGCAATACCAGGTTCCAGCCCTAATTACGCCCAAGTGTTTCCCTTCTGTTTACCAAGTTGCCAATCTTTCTTGTATTGAGTAAAATAAATGGATAAATAGAGGTTAGTATTGGCCATGCTTGGTCACCCTGCTTTGCAAATTTGAGAATCTATGCAACCATTCAGAACAGAATGAAACGATAGCGTTTCTGAGGCTGGGCAGAATGAGAGAATTTTCAGAGAGTAGGAGTTCGTTGGTTTGATGGCGTAGATGATAGTGGCCAAGAGAAGTAATGGAGCCTCGGGCAAACAATTGAACGGAACGAAGCGGTTGGAAAGGATGGAGAAGTATCGAGAGATGGAGAAGATAAGGGAAATGAACGTGAAATGAGGAAGTAGGTCCGGGAAAAGGTGGAAGAGTTTTAGAATAGACTAAGGAGAGCACGAAGTCAATAGAGGAGGAATAGAATGGTAGGAGAGATAATTAAGGAGCAACGGAAAGTGGAAACGTGGAAATTGCCTAATCAGAGGATTACGTAGATAGAGAATAGCACAAAGGACGCTTTTAGACGGAAATTATTTCCGTTCCACGCAAATTCCTGCGTTATGTAGTGATTTTGAATATGTGTTGATGATGATTACATTAGGTTGTGTGAACACAGCCTTGTTTATGTGTGAAGTTCATGCAGAGGCTAATCGAAATCTGAAATAAAGGTCTGAATCAAAAGCAAGGTTGGGAATACATGAGCTTTGAATAAAAAGTAAAACGTTTTTATTTTAGCAGGGACTTCCAGGACTAGTCTAACTGTTAGGACTCAGAATTTCAAATTCTCTCATAAACTAGATTCGGCTCACGATTTTGATATAAAAATATCAAAATATGCTATTTTGGAATAACTAGGATATCATAATTATAGCGAGAAATTTCATTAAATCAAGCGCAGTGATCAAACAATAAGACATTTCATGATTAAGGAAAAAGACAATTTACATAGAATTTTAGAGGTGTTACTCATATACCCGTTTAAAGAGAACTTTTTACGATTTTATATATCTATGGCTTCGAGTTGACAGGACTTTACTTAAGAAACATGTTATATCGGATTGCCATTACTTGCGTTCATGAATTTATGTATTGGACCCATGCAGTAAATCTTCACAGTTTGGAATAACATTTTCGTGTTAAGGGTGTAAGCTTGTATGCCGGAAAGCACTCCGATATTAAAGAATGAAGTTAACATTTAACAGTGACGCTCACGTTGCAATTATTTGAAAGCGGTACCATTGAATTACTATTTTAATAGAGGACTTATCGACAGATGGTATCACAGTTGGAACAGATTTGAAAGGGTCAGTGGGTATTTGGTCAACCGCAAAGATGTAAATGCGAGTTTTAAGTACAAACTCAAGATATTCTGGCCTAATATTGTGGAACGCCATCTAAAATAATTGAAATGCGTACTTGCGGACCTGATGATGACCGTCATGGTCGAAACCGGTCGATTTTTAAAATAAACTTGTGGAAAATACGAAGTACGCATTTCAATTATTTTAAATTGCGAGTTTTAAGGGCCATTTTAAGCTGCGTCATTATGATGTTGAAACCAACGATTCATTTTCAATTACATTAATGGCATTTAGATGCGATTTTAGGTCTAAAAATCATTCCCTTCAGAATAAATCAATTTGTTTATAATGATGACGATTATAGTTAACGAAACGATGTATGAACAGAAAGTAAACTCTTCTATGTTTCATTATAATTACTGTATTTTTTGCCGATTAGGATGCACGACATTGCAATTGCAATGCAATTCTGGCATCAAAACATTATGGCAACGAATTAAGGGAGTCTCCATTTCACTTAAGGCAATTGAAAGTGTCCTGATTTTTACATATTATTAGGTTCTATTCAAGAATAGACATTTTCTATCTTTCGATTCGGTAAGAAGAACCAAATTACATAAAGGAGAAGATAATGAGGAAATAAAATCAGAATGAATACATACATACACGAAATAGAGAATAAATACATTAAATTATTATAAAAACAGAAAAAGCTGTAAGATTCATGAGTACATAAATTTAAAAATAAAACTTTAAGATTCAGTATACCATCATAAAAGGTATATTACCATCAGGTGCTCAATGAAACAGAGCCATAATACAATAAAGTTTGTGCGACAGACCTTCAAAGATGAAAAAAAACATGATATATAATTTGAACTACCTTCCTCACAAGTACATTTAGTGTAATAAATAATCAATGGCTATACAAACAATTAGCATTCTCTGTGATGATTATTGGTAGACATTTCGGCCAATATTAGAGGCTCATGACCCACTAAATGAAAGAAACTTGGTGCCCAATTAACCACATTCATAATCAGGCGCCTCTGTATGTTTTGCTTAAGGAAAAAATGCGTGTGAGATAAATCACCAAAAAACAGTAAAACACCATCACAGGGTATCATTTAATGTACGGAGGACGTCAAAGAAGGACGTTAAGTAGTAAAATGAAAATTGATGGATCGAATGGCATGGGAGAGGTCAAAAATGCAGGAGAGAGACCGAGGGAGGTGGTTTGAAGTTTGCACGTAGAGAAATTTGCTGTCGTCCGCTTGATAATTGATCGATGACCCGAAATTCAAGTTTGGCGATATGAATAAAATGACGAGAGTCTCCAATTTTCGTTCTGTGCACGGCGTTCTGGTCACGTGATTTAGCACGTGCATATGTTCGCAATAAAGACAGCGCTCGTTTTTCTGACGGCATTTATTAATCGAAGCCAAAAATAAACGATTAAATTACAGAGGAGGAATTGCTTTCAATGCGGTTTCGATTACTGGGCCCGAAATGTTTGAATTTATGTTTATCTGACCTTCTAATTCCAAGCCTTACGTTCGGCGAGCAAAAATTAATTGCTCCAACCGTCAGAATCAGATTGTTAAAAGTTTTCCACCTCCTCATTTTTTTTTGGACAAGTTTTGAAGAATCGCTTCCAATTTTGGAGGAGGTTTTGATGCAAAAGTTCACAGTAGAGTCTAAACGTGACCTAAAAACCTTTGAAAACTACATTTATTTTTCCATTTTTGATAATTTTATTTGAGATATTTCAAGGGTAGCGATAATGTATAAAACTCAGTTGCAGTAGGACTTTGCTTATTGTTTTTTGTGGCAGCCGCAAGCAAAAATGTGTCATCAGTTGATACAATCAGGACTCGGATTGAATCACACAGCAGCCACAAAAATCAATTTTATCAATCGAGTGAGAAGAAACATTTAATATACTCAAGCTAGGGTATTTAAAAATGTATGCTGCTATAAATATACTACGGGTTGGTTTTTGTATTTTAGATTGCAGAAGATAACTGTTTAAAAAAAAATTAATTGTAGAAGGGAGATGATTCAGATGATTTTTAGGTTAAATTAAAATAAATATCGTTAACTTGTATATGTATGTCGATATTAAAATTCGTCAATAAATATATTAATCTTAAGTCCTTTGTGAAAAGTTACATTTTTATGTCATTTAAGACTAGTGGAAATTTCAGAAATATATTTCATAAATTTTTCATTTAATTTTTTTCAATTTATCTAACGATTTACCTCTTCAGATTCCCTTATATTTTTACGAACTCATTTTGACATATCGAAAAGATAGATCGTATTTTAATTGTTATTTTAGAGTTTAGAGTCACATTTAAAATGCAGTCTTTTGATCCTGAGAATCGTTAAATACCTTTACAACAAAATATTTACTGTCATGCTTATCTTCAATTAGCGTTTTAGGAAAGCATGAAATAAAGTCAAAAGAGAATCTTTCAATCTCTATATATAAGGTGAGAAAAGAGATAAGTTGGGGGAAGTAAGAAGAGAACCATTTCAGGAAAGGTAAGCTAACACGAAGTGAAGGGAACCTCTTAATGAAGTTATGCAAGCGTAAACATTTTTCTGAGATTTTTCTAGGGAGATTATACTCGTATGCGCCAGTTAGCTCAATATTAAAGAAGAGTTTCTGGGTTCGGAAAGGAAGTAATGGGCATAGAAAAATTTTAACTGCTCGAGGTTAAAGAAGGTATGAGGACACGCAAAATAACCAATTCGTTAGCATTCGATGTAAGTTGAAGTAATAAAATAAACTAGATAATAACGTTGAAGAAATAAAATTCGCTGAACTTATCCGCAGAAAGATAACCGGAGAGTAAGCACCATTTTGAAGTGGTTTTTGTGTAAGCAGACGAAATTAAGCAAGTAAAAACTATTAATAAACATAAATGTTTTAGTACATCTAAAGTAAAAAAATAATTATTGTGAATCAACAAAAGCATACATTTCACCTTGTTAGTCACAGGTGTTCCAAGGATTGCGAGAGCCACTCAAATGTCAGCGGAATAACATCAATACTCTATGACTGGGAATCGTAACCATAGACTTTCTATGATGGCTCATAGTAGTAGTGTTTCTAAAAGTGCTTCGACATATAAGGTCATTTCGCACGTAGTCCCCTACTGGGAATCGAACCCGGGACCACTTCACTTAAGTCGAAAGCGTTGCCCATATAGCTCTAGATAGCTCGTTAGTTCATCATATAATTGATAGTTTATATTTCTTGCGACTTTTAAAGAGGAAATGAAAACCAAGAGAAACCAAGAGACAGCTTGATGGATAAATTGGAAAGCAATTCATTAGAATTATGTTTTAGAATGATCTGAGTTTTATCGCAATCTACGTTTTAGGGTTTCAAAATTCAGGAGGTTAGTACATCTGCTATCAGGAAAATAAACTTATGGATAATGGAAGAGGAAGAGAGGAAGGATAAATGGAGGAAAAACGCTACATAAGCTGTAAAGTATTGTAACTACTTGAACGTGCAAAGCTTTCACTAGGAAACCACTTGTGCCATGAAGCCATAGAAATATGAAATTTAATAGCTTTCTCGCTTAAATTGAGTCCTTTTTATCAGCAGCTCGAATAGTTATTAATGTGTTTTTTTTATTCAAAAAATTTGGATATAAAACTCAACTCTCATACCATGCTGAGTTATTCACTTTAGGAACTGAAAGCGTTTGTTTACTCTATGAATAGCGCTCTTCGTTGTTCTTCCGCCTTTTCAGTGTATAAATTAACATAGTATTTCCGCTTCTTTCTTTTCAGTCTCTCATGTTTTTGAAACATAGAATAACGCGACGTTAGTACAAAGGAATTCGTGATTGATTCAAAGCGGCTGAATAATGAATTGAAGCCTTTACTTTTTAACTGTGGTAAAATAATGGAACATCGTCATCCGTGGCTCAATAATTAAATGACTATATTGTAGTTCTTGTTGTTTTTCGGAAAAATTCTTTAATTAAGATGCATGTGGAATGGAAATCGACTTGTAACATCAAGGAGATGAAATTGGAGAATATTTCAGCCCCTACACGAGGAACATGAACGAATAGTCTAATGGAGGGAATAGGACTGATCTCCGTTGTAGTTAGGCATACGTAGCATGTTGATGTTCACAGTTCAGTGGTGGCAACAAAATAGTAGGGGTTCAGGTCGCTATGCCTTAAGAGCCTTACAATGTGGTAAATATATGATAAAATATCACTCATTGTTTTCATGAGTGATAGAATATTATCAATGAATAAGCCTTGTGACATAACAGGTAGGGCACACAACGAAAATTTTTGCGTCCACATTTCCCAAGGCATCTGATCCTCTGTCCACGACTTTGTTACGTTGCTTTCCAGTATTGCTGATCAAAGCTGATCAATATTCATCAAGCACATAGCACGCTTAGTTGTATTCTCATTTTCTTAACGAAAAACCGTTAATCTGGAACGTACAAGTCTGCCTGGCATTTACCATAATGATGGGGAGGTCCCTCGAGAAAGACTACCATATACAGTTAAAGCGTACAGAAAGTATGAGGTTCAAGGATAATTTTTTAATGATGCATACATATAGAAAACAGAATAACAGTGCCTAAAATGCAATAATTTCCACGTGGGATATATCGTGAGTGAATCGTATAACCTGTAAATTTCCTTAGATGTTGATACTCGCAAAATCTGTAAAACTATAAAATATACTATTCAAGTAGTTCTTCTGTTATTATACTGTATGCATGTTAGCCACTGTCGATAAAAACTAACACCTACTAGTTTTGGACACAATTAAGTCGTTCCGGAGCAACTAAATTAGGTTCCATATCAATTTGAGGCCAATCCGGTATATACGAATATCCTACTGCAAAAGAGTAGCGTGTAATTACTGTAGAGTACTCAGATAGCCCTATGGTACCTAATTTTTCACTACCTCTTTCCACGGAATTTTTCATTTACTATCATATGCTCTGACAATAACAAACCGTTTTCTTTTCGCCTCAAAAGTTCTCCTTTGTTTCATTTTCGCCATGAGGGCGAGCATAAACTCCGTTCCATTTTCTTCAGATCTTTATCGCCCATTCTTTCCCTACTCTCCGAAAGGGAGCGAAAAGGGCCTCCACTAAAAAAGATTGGAAACAAAAAAAAATGTGAGCGGGTCTAGTTCGTCATCCGACCTCTTTGAGAAGAAAAGTGTGGGCGAGAGAGAGAGAGAGAGAGAGAGAGATAGAGAGAGATATGAAGGTACTGGGAGAGATGGAAGAGTGAAAGGGGGGGAAGAGAATGGAATTTCTCCCCAAAATCGGAGCCTCGGAGACAAATGTCCCTCAGGGGACTAAAGGACGGCGCGAAATGAAGCGAAAGGGGACGAAAGAGAGAAGGGGACGAAGATATGGGGAGGACGCGGAAATAAGAGAGAGATGCCGAAAATTTTAAGTTGTTATCTCAATCATTCACGCACTTTGGCCGGCAAACTTATGAGACGAGATCTGAGATTCTCTAGTAGTAAATACTTGGGCGCTTAAACCCTGTAACAAATGTCGCTGATGGTCTACCACAAGCCGTAACTTAGTTCTCAGATCTTGGGATCGTTCACGGAGCTTAATCCTCTATTATTTTTTGGAGGAGTATTGGAAATATATTCGTTTAAATAGACATTCCTTTGCATGACGAAGAAAGGATTCACTTATGTATTTAATTTGTATTGGTTCTCGGTTTGACCGGTAATAATGCTTATTGTTTTTATCTGGAAATTAAAAAACAATATATAATATAATATAACATAACATATTATAACGTAACGTAACGCAACGCAACGCAACGCAACGCAACGCAACGTAACGTAACGTAACGTAACATAACATAACATAACATAATATAATATAGTATAATAGATATATTCAGTCTTACATAGAGTAACTCTATCCTGACAAATTGTCATCCATTGAAGAAATTTTGTGGAAATAGTAATTAGTTACACATCTTTTGTGAGTTAATATCATAGTTTCTATATTTTACAATCCCATTTTAATAACTTTACTTGCTGTTCGTGACAAAGAATGCTGCGATAAATAGGTAAAGAAGCTACTCATGTCTTGGGCACCAGCGTTTCTGTTAATTTGGCTTTAACAAGAAAGTTTGCTCTTTCGACACCTACCAGTCTGCCTTTTTCCATTGGAACCCATTTATAATATTTTACTCGCATCAAAATGAAGCAAATTACAGCTTCGCAAGTTCGAAAGTTATAATAGATAAATTCAGACAGAAAAGGCCGCTCATTGCCTTATGTCGTTATTACCTACCTGGAGAAATCGAATATATACTTTTTAAAAGAGAATGTTTTCCTACTCATACTTTAACCAAAATATCTAAGAAAGATATTACGTATCAATACCTATGTTAGAAACCATACATGAATATTCTCAATAAAAATTCGTATTATTTACTTACGGACTTACCTCAACGGAAACGCGGAAAGGCAAAATTTAAACCTCAGAAGAGTCTAAAAGCAGAGAATAGATTTCCCAGCGATAATTAAAGTGATACCTTTCTCCGACCTCTTTGTATCAGATTTTAACGACATTTCCACCGAAAAAACGGGATAAATTTACCCTTCCCTCATTTTCGGGAGGAAAAATTAAACGGCGTCTTCAAGGACGTGACCTTTCGACCTTTATGTCACTTCGGATAATTTTAGACGGAATTTAATAAATCATCGAATAACCAGCAAATCTAAAAATATTTGGCACTGAATGTCTGGAGAATAATGAGATTTAAGCCAGGAAAGTATATGAGATAAATTCAATGGGCAGAAACACACGACGTAGATTCGGGGGAGAAAAAGTGGGCTGAAACAAAAAATTATTTGAAAAACGAAGTAGTCGATAGTGCATAAAGGAGCTACTCAAAGGAAAATGCGTCAGAAAGAGGTGAGAGAGACGTATGAGAAAGGGACCAAGTGGAGAACTCATATATCGATCCAATACAGATATAATTCAATGATCTACAGTATTAGTCAGGTCATTGACATCGATAAAACCATCGGTCAATGGAGCTCAATTTAGGAGGTTTCGGTTTGAGTGGAAATTTCGATTTTTTTCATCTCTTCAATTCTTATAAATGAAACAGAAGCACTCAAATCTCAATAATTTTTACTCTCTGCTGAATAATTTCGTCACTAATCTCTTTGTGAGAAATATCTTCGGCCTCCCACATCAAGAGTGAAATATACCGATAGGATGCACTTTGTAAATTAATGTTTTAAGGTCGGCACTAACTTCTAGCTTTGACTCCAAGAGATGACTCTGGAATAGACGTGTGTCAAAATACTATTACATCGTCCCATTAGAGAGACAATTTTCCCGTCGAAAAGCAATATTGGAAATTCGCTCCTTTAATTTATTATATCTTTGAAATGGGTCTGATTTCAATTTTTGCCGACGAAAATCCATTTGTTATTTTTTTATCATTGAGTTAATTCATCGAAATTCCTTGTTTGAATTGTGTCTTGAAAACTTCGGTGAAGTTTAAAATAGGCGAAAATGTCCTTTTTATACTGACCGATCATTGCCACATTAATCATTTTGTTCTATCCCTGCAGAGGAATGACAAACTCTTGATTACACCAAATGTTACAGTACATATATAGAGACATAATTTCGTAGTGAATCCAATAATAGCCCGAGTTATTTAAATTAGATTAAAATTATAAAACTTCGAATTAAGGATAATATCACGACAGATAAAATATAAATAAAAACATATTATGAAAATTACGAGAAAATATACCAGAGTTCCACCAATCCAAACTAATTAGAACCTAATTCGAAATCCTAATTTTCCGATTATTCGATAAATTGTATTATCACAGATATATCCATTTAAACCAATTTATTTTGTGTGTTAATACAATATTGCATACATCTACATACTTTATACACTACTGTATGACTGTAATTTTGGTTTTGTAACGCAGCCTATCAATTTTATATGATATAGAAAAGAGTAAATTATCCGAACTACGGTAGTTTTGAACCATACTATGCTAAATGATAATAACAATGTTTGTTTTCTGTGTTGTTTACTTTGATTTTGTTCAGTTTATCCGAAACATTTAGCCAAAAACAATATAATACATTCTTAAACATTTTCGATAATTCTGCTCGGATTAATATATCTTTCGGATTATGGGTGTCCGGATTAGCGGGAGTCTAAGAGCGTAAAAAAACAGGAAGTACTAGAGAGAGATGTTAGATGAATGGATCCAGAAAACGACGATTATCTCCAATTTCGAAAATTTGACGACCCAAAAGTGAATTTTGTGCAATACCTTTTCCTTAACTTCGACGAAATTCAGCGAAAGTTGTTTAAGAAGCATACGTCGGTGAATCCTTGCGAAGATCATTCTCGTGAACGCCTCGGTTTCAGTAAAATGCTATTTCATACAGATTGAAGATGTAAGTTTACCGAAAGAACCAGAGGTTTAAGGGTAGGGTAAAATTAGTGCTGCGAAACGACGGAGATATATGAACGAAAAAATACGCTCACGGTTCCAGGGACCTAGAAAGAGTGCCGCTTCTCTCGACAGAATGACTGTTGCCGAAATATTTTCATAAAATTGGAATGAAGGAGAGCAAAGGAAGGCCGCTAACTGAGGAGGTCGTCGCCGTTTAAAAAAAGAACCAATCCGGACGTACGCTGCGGCTATCTCCCTGTAGAATCAAAAAATTCTGAGCGTGTAGGAGGAGCCAAGTCGCAAACAGAACGAGAAAAGCTTTTCTCTTCTGACGATAAAAAAACATCCTGAAGGGATTGGCCCCGCGGGAGACGTCCAAAAGACCCTTGAGGGGAAGGGGGAGACAGAGCCTCTCAGTGGAATGATAGGGAACTAATTGTGAGACCACGGGGGATGGGGAGGATGGAATTTCGATGATTACCCCGGCAATTTTCCCTCTTCCGCGCTCTCTCTTTGTCCTCTACAAGCGGAAAAGATGAGACCTTAACACAACGACTACATTCGCCGATAGTTTATCTTCTGAAAAGTTGTAATGAACAAAAATAACTGGAAATGGGAAAGGTAACTTTGCACGACTCCCAAAACGGCTTGAGAATATGTCCTTGGTTGATAGTTTAATTGGTTAAAGCATCTTCCCTGAAAACGGAAGATCCTGTCCTTTTTCCATGTCCTTTTCCCGTGAGACAATTAATTTGCTCTTACAGCGAACTGGATAGGGATTTTACTATCACCTTAAGACCTTACGATTACCTTAAGACGAAGGTCTCAAGAAAACAGACTAATCGTTTAAAGAGACTGTACGGCTGAACGATGAAAATCATTATTTCCCTGATATTTTTGATAATATAATTATCTCATACAAAACTAAAATGATGCTTCCATGAATTAGGAATAACCACCCTTTCATTCTCAGACTTTTGTCCTTCTTCACTAAAAATACGAAATTTCATTCTGATCTCGTTCATCAGTAAAAGAATTACAATAGGCTTTATGCAAACGATTATTTACGTATTTTTGACTCGCTCGGAACAGAAATGAATTAAAATGCAAATCAAAGGATCATTTCCCTGTAGGAGATAAATATTAGAGCATTCAGGAATCTAGATCTTCTTCATAAAACTTTGAAAGAGATAGAACTGTTTATTGACAGATAACAGCAGCATTAACAGAACGAAGTAAAAATCTGTTTGCAAGTTCGTATCTCTTCTGTTGCTACTTTTTTTTAAATCTTATGGTTATGTACCCAAACATTAAAATTACAGATTTAAATGAAATTTATTTAAAAATATACATAAGGTAGTAAATAAAAGTAAGATGATACATAGCGATATTATAATACATAAAATGGAAAATATACATAGAATAATGATTACCATCTATGCATGACCATATATCAAATTTATATTTATATCAATATCTTCAAGGAACTGTGTTATCGAATAGAAATATTTATTTATTAAAAATTGTTAAAGTTTTCTTAAAAATACAACGTGGTCTGGAGACAGTGTTTGTCTCAAAAGTAATAGAATATATAGCCAAAGTTTTCTGTTTAAATTGTGATCTAACTTTCGAATACTTTTATTCATAAAATCAGCAATTGACGATAAATTTAAGCGTAAAATGTAACATTAAGTTAAAAATGGATTGAAAAACTACATTTAAATGAAGTATAATTAAAGTTTATTCTAAACTTTGAGGTTCAGGACCATAAGGAGTGGGGGAACGATAAACAGCCCCCTTACCCACTCTTCTGCTTGATACAAATCATCGCATGCGTACGAATGATTTCAATGTCAATGTTAAATGTTTAAAAGGGCTATAAAATAATACGATATCAAAAACGCTTTTCGGATTCGGTTCAGATGTAAGCTGTTTTTTCTATTCCACCTCCGGGTGCGCTACAGTGCGACTGATGTTATCTTTTTTCTTCTTTGGATTTCCGGTTCAGCTGCGGTTCGATGTCCTGGTTGGAAGAGTTGAAGAACCGACAACGTTTTTCGCTGCAATACAGCGCTCGAATGGTAGTTTATTCCCACCATTTATTTTATTCATGCCGTATTCAACACTGTCGTCACGCCGATTCGGAGCGGCGTCTCCGTTGGTCTATGCACTGCGGTTATTATGCAGAGACCATCACATCCAATTAGTTTTAATGCCACATTCACTGCGAGGAAATGCTGTTTCGAAGTTCATTATTTATTCTGCGGTAATTAAGCCGACTCTCACTTGGAAACGGTAAATCGAGACACCAGTGAGGAAAAATCGGGATGATATTCGTATACGAGCGATTCGTCGCGCAAGGAATAAGTTTGAAGAGGATTTGACTATCGGCCTTAATTACCGCAGTATGAACGGCTCTCTTTTTAATGCAAAATTGTCCATCCACCGTTCGATAAGGTACCAAAAAAAGCTAGAATCGGATTTGAAATAAAATTTACAGAAAGGCCGTTTTATAGATTATAAGATAGCCTTGTAAACTGAGTATTACGGATTAAGTAGTGCCCACATAAGCGTGTGCGATCCTATATATGCCCTATTTAATATTGCTAAGAAAATCCGGTTAGCAGAAATTTACAACATACACGTGCAGTATCATCGTCCTCGCCTCCACACAGCACATTCATTTCATTGGTTATTCCGCATTTGTAACCACAGAATCTGGCCTCCACTCATTCTTTCATTAGTTTACTCGATGTTTGCATTTATATAATGGATGTAATAAAATAGAAGGTTAGCTTCAGGTACGATGACTAATTTGACATGCATTTAAGACAATTTTGAAATTTTCTTCCATTTTGTGAAATATTCAGGGATTTTTCTTTTCAATCCGCGCAGATGAATTAAGTGAACTGTAATAATTATTTCTCAAGAAGGAATGAATATCTACTAGTGAAAAATACTCCCATTAATGTAATAATGTAACCATTCTACTAATCAAAAATAATTACATGAGTAATAGTTTCTACTAATGCTTACTTAATAAACTTCTTGCTTAAGAAAAGTGACGCAGTTGAAGAGAATTTTTAAATATGTAATGAAGCCAGGAAAATCTAAGGAAATTAACCGGTGATGTTGAAACGAAATATTGTAATGCATACCCTCATTAATATTAATTATTTATCACGTGAATTAAATAAAACTACTGTAAATAAAAGAATAACATTTTATTAGCAAAAGTTGTATCAAAAGTTGCTAGATAATAATTTCACAAGTTTACCGAATTATTAATTCTTGTAAGGGAACAGAAAAAGGATAGTAGTCGAACAGTTATTGTTTTAAAAATTTATTATCGTGTGCGAATAATATTAAATTATAAATATGTGTTCGGAAGTTGACGAGAATTGGGTACTTTTCTAAGTTCGATGTTGGAAAGGTTGGAAACAGTAACAGAGAGTTCAGTTTTTGGAAGGATGGTTCCCAAGCCTATATTTGTCCCACATTCATACATGTAAAGTTATTAAATACTTGCTGCGAGGGAAGTAAAAGTCACCTTTTACGAAGATAATCCTCTTTTCAATCCGTACGAATCACTATTTGTGAAAGAAGAAACTTCTCGTTTAAATATGAGCGGTAATGGAGAATGAAATAGGCATGACATATTTATTCTTACATCGTAGCATCAAAGACGAAAACATCCAAGAGGAGATTTTGGGAAATGTGATGCAATAGCCTTGGAGAATGGATAACCACATCACGTAGTACATCCCTCCAACTGTCTTCTTATCCAAGTGCCTCCACTTTTAAAATATCGGTCCGTAGAGAGCGATCTACGAAATCCGAGACACTTCTGCTCCGGCTTCAGATCCGCGATAAAAGCGCCGAGGACATAAGAATTGAGATAATGTGCAAAAAATACTCGTGCACAAAATAATATAATGAGCAATAACAAGGACCGCCATACTGGCATTCTCAAGATACAGTATGCAGCCGCATATAGAGAGATAAATTAGGTTTCTGTCCCTCAATAAGCTCGTATTTGCTTCCAACGATATTTTACCATATTTACCATGAGAGCTACGTCATTTATGTCAAGGGATTCGGGAGTTTTTTCGTATATTTCTATTGTGAACACAAGAAGACTGTCATTGCTTAAATTCTCTATAAAGACAGGTTATACTTACTTAAAAAAAGTCTTTGCTATTATCAGATATTCTACTTAATACCACAATTCCAACTAAAATCCAAACTTCGCCATTATACGAAATTTCCGCGGAAGTTTATTCAACTCGACATTTTAAACATCAGCCGGTACCATTCTTTTTTGTTTTTTATTATTTTTAATTGGTTAATTACCTTTCTATTAACATCTACATGTAAATAAGTTGCTGCAAGTCGCATTTCGGCGTGTGGCAGGGTTTACACAGGGCATGTTTTGTCCCTTCTTCCTTCTTTGAAGTAGATAATCGAATGGAAAATAATATCTGCAGACAGTTCATATACCAGTTGGAAAATTGATGTGGAAATAACGATTTTAAGGAGTAGCGAATTAAACGTAAAAAGGTAAAAATCCGACCAACGTCTTGTATTTCATGAGATAAACAGAGGTGAAAAGGTCAGCCGACACAAACAAACGACGGAGCGATTTCATTATTACTCGGTAATAATTAAAGGCTCACTTCCTATATTTTAATTTAGTTTTACTGAAATCGGGAAATTGATGGGTACACGGTGCATTACAGTCATTCTACATGTTAAGGCAATTTTAGAAATTTATGGCCAAAGTTTGAAAAGTATTTTATACTCCTTTCACGAAAGTTATAGATGATCATAACATTGCTACTGAATGCTGATGAAAATCGGGCTTCCGTAGGATTGTCTCAAATGGAATAGGTAGATTAAACGAAGGTTATAGCCAAAATCAACTAATCGTACAGTTAAAGTAAAAAGCGACGTGCAATCAGAAACATTATATTCATTTCGAAAGACAGGCCACAAGTTTGATTAGTTATATAACATTAACAATCATTTTTATGACTGCAAATATTTTGATAAATTCGCAGAAACGATTAAACCGTTCATTTAAATGAAAATGCAGTTTTATGACACTTTCATCATTACTAAATAGGTATAGGCAACGAAGGGCGTTCAATTCCTTAACTAATCTTGATATAATCAGGTTGCGTGCTGTATCTGCCTGTTAATGGATACGCTTCAATGAATGTCCCAATGGAAGTTATTCTGTTGGATTGGGTTTCGGAAAAATAGGAGAATTTTAAAGCAATGCCTACTTTCTCTCTAAGTAACTTCCACGACATAGCAAGAATTAAGCCCATCTGATACTAACATATTAGCGGACTATCTCTGTCTTCGGCCTTGAATTTTGACCCAATACTATCGAGATTTACCGTTTGGAGATCGAGTTTCCAATTAAAAATGTTTATCACTCAATATGTTTTATAGAGGAAGCTACCGACTGTGGAACATGTAGCCGTAAGCAATAAACATTCCAGGGATAAAAAATCACGGTATTATTTTATTACGAGAAATTAAAAAGATTGTACAAATGAAAGAAGAGAGATTTTATATTAAAACAAATGTCTTAACGACAAAAAATAAACAGTTAATTTTTTAACTTGGACTATTAAAAATCGATACAGGACAGTATTTATGTGTACTAAAGAGATTTCAAATACAGCTCGAGGCGGGTGCAGCAGGTGCACGGGAATTACGCTGAGAACCCAGCAAGGACTCATGCAAAGCCTTTACTCTTAGAAAAACCCGATTTGCAATTCAGTAATTAAGCTATTATCTTCTGGGGTAGAAGGGTATTGAGTATTCAGTTATATTATGTGCTATGAATATCCTTCAACCTCTGAAGATGATAGCTTAGCTATTAAAATACGTGTTGGGTTCTTCTAAGAAAGCAGGTCTATTCGGAGCCCTTGTGTAGTTCTACATCTACAGAAGTACCCTGCAATCCGCCTTTCGGAGTGTGGCAGGGAGAAAGTGGGCAGTTAGTTCTCTAAACTAACCCAGCGTAACTATTGTGTAGTTGCGAAACTGCTTAAGGATTATTTGAAATCTCTCTTTCAATATCACTGTACAACGTCCACTCTTAAGTAATATTTTGGTATGTACATTTAGTATTCATTTTGAGTTTTCAAGTTCTTATTTGCACTGTGCGTGGGCCGTGGCATATTGTACCGCGCTATATGAAAGACGTTAAATGCAAGGGTAAGGGATGAAATTATTTCTTTAAGAAGCGGTTTCAAGACGTGATGGTAAAATGTATCCAGTGGCTCATGGAATTCGAATGAAATCAAAGCTAAATAGCTTCAGAGGCGATGGAAGCTGTGATTATTGATTTAAAACGTTAAATATGTACATGAATTCTCGCCAGGACGTTTCCCTTCAGAACGACTTCATTCACTTTAGTCTTCCGTTCAACTGCTGGTGTGTATTTCTGTATATGACGCAAACAAACTGCTCTGGGGTTGGCGGAACAATCCTTCGTTATTGAAAATTCCGTTGCATGAACATCCGGCGTTAGCAGGGAGCTAGATTTGTAGAAGGAGGTCAACAGAGTTCCTCAAAAGGCAAGCGCTGCTACGAAGAAGAATACGAAATAATGAGTAAAAAGGTTTTAAAAACGAAGCCAACATAATTAAACCAAACATGAAATGGGTCGTCTTGTGAAGAAAACGGAGCCGAGATATAATAACATTCTCTCGATTGTGACACAAACTTGTGAGACGCTGGAAACTAATCGTGTAGCATGTGCATTAATTAAAACGAAATTACGATCTCTATCTAGGAGGAAAGAGCGCGTTCATCGGACTACATCCCGCGCAGCAAGCCAAACAAAAGAATGGGTAATCATGCTCTCCATAATGAGCATTTCGACCGTACGAGGACTCGCAAAAACGGCAGAGTATATGTTTCCATTTGCTTCCCCTTTAAGACTTTGTCAGGGTCGATATCACTCAGCAAGTCTTGCTGGCGCACGAACCGAAAAAAAGAGGAGGGGCATTAAGTCTATCTGCTTCATCGCTACGTCGAGTTCAAAAAGTAAACAAGTAAACAGGAAACACCGGATGGAAAAGTTAGAACTGTCGTACCGAAAATAAAAAGGCGGTCCCTTCCTCGATTACTTTTCGCATCCCCAGGTTAAGGGACTCGGAAGGGGAGTTTACCAGAGGACGAAAATCGTGAACGCAAATGACTCCGGAGATCAAGGTTGGGAGGGCGTGCGATCCGAAGCAAATAAAACGCCGATATAGGAAATTCTTTGGCTTCGAGTTTCCACGGAACGTATCGCGGAATAATGGAGCCTCACAAGAAAGGAAGAACTTGCAGAAGGGTACCATAGAATCCCTGTAGTGGAACTTGTCACTGGTGTTTTCAGTACATTGCATCGGAAAAAGAGAACTACTTGAAAATAAACTGAGATTAGAATGAATATTTAATACCATAAAAATATTTCCCTGAGATTGGTTCAGGTAACCAGTGAATTCACCACAATAGAGATGATAAATATCATTACCTTCCTGCTTCAATGGAAAAATGAACAATTTAATTATTACAAATAATGACGGAAAAGGGAATATATAAAAATTTTTGAGAAACTACAAATAAAAATTTCAAATTATAATTTGTGTTCAAAATTAATTCCTAAAATTTCGGTTAATAAATCGGGAGGATAACTTGTACAAGTGATAATATTTACATCCACATGTCCCGGAATTGATACGTAAGTCCATACATATAATAACTGAAGACCGTTATTCTTCTCTACCGAAGATGGCAACGTAGTTGCCGAAATACGTATTGAGAACAATTCTTGCAAAGCGCGACCACTGAAAAACCTAACGCCCGCTGGTTGGAATTATCAAACGGTTAGTTTGCTCGAAAATAACGGCTATTTGGAGCTTTTCTCGAACTCTAATGTCTTATCACAGCCGGGTTCCTTTTCCTTATAGATTATATCCCGGAAGTTTGTATTTACGGAAAAGTTCCCTCAACCTCAAGAAATATGTATACAAAACAAAATACAACGGTTTTCACTATTCAAATTTTTAAAGGAGAATGGAAAGAAACAATATCAACTAATAAAAATGAATAATGGTAGTAGTATTATTGTTAAAAGTGCTTCGTCAACCCCCCACCGGGAATCGAACCCTGGACAGCTTTCACTGAAGTCGAACGCGTTGTTCACTCGGCTAACTAGGAGCTTTTTGTAAAGACCTTTTCCATATTATTTATTTATTTATATAAGGGATATATAAGGGTACGTGTTTCAATGCCACCAAAAATGTTCGTAATTACAAAAAAAACTTCTATTAATAATAATTTTACATCTTAAGGCTAATTCTAAAGGCAGGAGGCACTCAGATGTCTAAGGGGTGTAAAAAGTCTGAAAATCGGTAATACAATTCGTCAAATTTTATCAGGTGGCATTCAAAACTATTCTACATAGCTACAGTTATTAAAGAGATTCAAGAATTATTTACCGCCTGAACTAGCGAAGACCATTCTAAATTAGGAGAAGTAAAAATGAACTAATTGAAAATTATGGGTATAAGCAGCGCTTTAAAGGGCTAAGTTCACTATCTTTCATTAAGTGTAGAACATACACGGAGCTCATCTTAACATAATAATGACAAATTAAAACTCAGTTCTAGCCATTTTACATCCCGTTATCTCGTGCGTTTGTTTCGTGACTACAATTCTTCTTTAGGGTATGTTAACCTCTGATATATCGTAGTAAGGCAATTGCAATCGACTTCAATGATGAGTCATCAAATGAAGGATGATTGGCCGGTCCAGAGTTAACGATCGGCTCAGTATCTGCTTCCATACTTGTCCATGGCGCGGATATTGGCAGATGGATGGAAACAGCAAATTGACTAGCAATATACGATCCATAATTCATACGTAAAGAACATTAAAATCGAAGAAGAGTGTTGCTGATAAATGTAGAATAAATTTCAAAGTAATATACTACTTAACTTGAAGATACTAAAATAATCTTGGTGTATTAATTAATCCAAATATAAAGATAAACTGATAGAACTATAGTGGCTCTAATGTTTATTAATATAATAAGCTTAAGAAAATGAACCGGATTAAAAACTAATTTAACAAAAATGATCTTCACTCGGTGGTAGTTTTTGACGAAACTTTCTAATGAAGAGAATTTTTTAAGTACTCACTAGTACAAAATGTATGTAATAATGTGATATCAACATATACATTATTACCATGTAGTAATAACTGCTGATATTATTTCTATTATTGTTGTTGCTGAGACCTATTCATACTGATGTGAATGCTATATAGCACTTTTTAAAGAAACGACTTATTTTGATCATAGTTCTATCTAATATTTTCCATATTTGGTCGGAAAGATAATTGATGCAGGCGCTCAGTTTACAGTTTTCCCCACTATTGTCAATGAGGAGCATTAAGTTGAAATGTTTCTGATTTTCTTCATTTCGATCACGGAATGATCCTTGTAATACCACTACACCATTCAATATATGCAAAATTATCAATTCATTTGTGAATATTTAAGCTAAAGGATTTCAAACATTTCAATATATAATGGGCGCTCCAAAAAGTAATTAGGCGACACTATTGTACACACTATTTCACTACTGCGAAATTGATACATACTCTGTTTGTTTATCAACCTAACCAACTTTAATAGAGTAATATTATGTAATACTTTCTTAAATAGAAAACAAAACCATTACTTCATTTTACATAACTTAAAACTCACATATATTTAACTTCAATAATCAATCTACAATATTCTACAATTTTTATTCCCAATTAATTCTTCACAGATGCGTTCTTCCTTCCATAGTGCTATTCACCTACAGTGCTTACATCCACTTAAAATTTCAGAGGGAAGAAGAGGTAGGTAAAAGTTAATTAGACCTGGTGAGACTGCGGCAGTCTGCAGGGAGAGTTGAGTCGGCAGCCGCGGATATTTTCTAATAAACACGGCGATACCCCTATATTGGGAGAGTACGTACCTGCAACGGGCCGAAAGATTAGCACCGACTAGGTCTGTATGCAATTAATGTCATTCGGTTCAAAAGGGTAAGGATTACCAGAAATTACCTCTCTCAGCCGTCTCTTATCGCAGGACAGTCTGCAGCATCCGCACGCCACTCCTTGGGCCCATCTCGCGGCCATCCTATTCGAGCAAATTTGCGAACGGGTCTCCAAACAGCACAGTAAGCGTTCGCTGCGAGGGATTTTAAACACTCGCGGAAAGATTCCACTGGCTCATTCTCCTTTTCCCTCGGCTCTTGCATAAACAAACTCGGGAGCGCCTTTGCGCATTGGCATTTCCTAAAGCGTGCCTCTTTCTCTAGGGATGCTTCGTTTCCCTCCCCTCTTTACCATGCCTTCCCTCTATCTGGCTCGGGTTCCTCGGATTAGTAACATCCCTCCACACACCTTTGCGGAATGAAGATATGCTGCCTTTTATTATCTCTGAGAGTGCTCTGGAGAAGTTATCAACGAGTAGCGCACATTATTAAAAACGGATTTCCAGCTTTCAGGAATGTGTTCGTCGAGGAAAGATGGATTGGATTGAATGGTGATCACGTGGTGGCACGTTCGATCAAATTCGATTTTTGATTGCGAGAAATGAACGAAGATGTGTACTACGCGCAACTGAATGTCACAACGCTCCTCTATAGATTTTTGTTTTATCCGCTACTTCTGTTGAGTTTAATTTTAGATGTGCGATTAACATATGGGGAAACACTACAAGTAATAACATAACTAACAATTAACTTCAGTACATAAAACTACATAACTATATACTGCCAAAGTACACAACATAACTGTCCAACCAAACCAAAATTATAAAAATAATTCATGAGGTACATTATAAAAATTACAGCCATCAACTGATATGAATTTTGTCTGCTGAGAATCTACACGCATGTTGTCATTTTGAAAAACTATAATAAAGTAAACAAAAGCATTCCAAAAAATAGCGTCACAACATATTATATGATAGATTAGTGTGTACGTTGTGACCTTAGATATCATAGTAAGATTTGAAGAAAGCAAAGGTGCATTAAAATGGCATTATATAAAAAGCAAATGTCTGTCCGTCCCTCTCTTTATCTCCGAAACGGCTTGCCTTAAAGATCTGAAGCAAACTGCATTGTGTTTCTACGATGCTGAAGCCCTCAGGAAAACTTTTCTCATTGAGACAATTGAGACATTGAGAAATTAAGACAAGTGTCACAAGAAATGAAAATAATCATAGCATTTTATTTTAGTCGTGAAACATTCATATAGATTCGAAATTGCGAAAAATTTGATAAAACACACGGAAATTTCGAAATATTTTTCGGAAATAAACAACCCATCCCTTTGACGACCAAGGCAATTGTTGAGCGTTGATATCATGAGTTATTCCGTATAAATCCACGAAGATAATCAGTTAGTATACTTTTCCATAAGAAATGTACGCAAAATACATTTTCGTCACCTGCAGAGATTGTTTCTTTTAAAAAATTAAATTAGAAACCGTGGTCCTACGAAATTGAGATAAGTGTTTAAAGAAAGAAAAATGATCATAGATTCTCATTTCAGTCGTGAAATATAGATATAGATTCGAACTTTTGAGGATTTTGATTTCGAGTATCTGTGATTCTCATAGCAATGAATTCGCACATGCATAACATATTTAGGTAATCCAAGTAATAAATCTCAGGGAAACAGTTATCACTGTATAATTATTTTCTTTCAGCAATTTAGCAATACATTTCAACATTAATTTAAGATATATCAATAAGGTATATTCGTTTAATTACTCCATAGGTACTTGAAAACATGAGCAATATTCTCTTCAAGAATATTCCCATTGAATGCATTACTTACGTATATGGTTATTAATCGTAACATCAACTTACTAAGGCTCAAAAAGAAAAATAAAGGAATTTAGAGAGAAATATGTAACCGTAGGAGACCTTGTTTCATTTCTTATCCAAACGCAATATCTTCCTTAAAAAGTTGAAAATTGAAGTAGCCTTGACTATCTGAAGTTTCGTAATGGGAAGAGAAAAACCATGTAAATTTCACTCGTGAAAAATTATAACATTTTATTTGAGCGATATCGAATGACCTTAGTTATCATTAGGTATAGAATGAGGAAAAACCTCCAATTTCACTCTTCCTGAACCTTTTTTAGTGTCTACAACTCAGCTTCTTCTTTATCATAATGTAGATTACCTATTAGTCAAAATAGGCCATGTTAATACGTTTTAGAACAATTTTAAGTTGTGTTTTAGTGTATTTTCTTCCCTGAAACACCACTTTATTTCTTGAATTGCAGCGTTTCATGTGCTGGACATTGAAATTAACCTCGGTCTTAGGACACCTAATCCATTATATTCCACGGGATGAAGGAAATGCTTCTGGAATAGGTGGGGACGGGGACGAGCAGTGAGCTGGAAGTGTGGCTTTATCTACTCACCCGAACGGCTATCCCTTCTGAATGCCTCTCTTAGAAGCGGGAGCATCATCTTTGGGAGCCCTTTACCCCTCCATCTCTTGGGAAACCGTGAAACGTTTTTGAGAACGGCGAGCGACTAGATCCGAGCTTGTTCCCAAGGGATCGGACACGGAATAATTACTCACGAACGGGTTAGGAGGGCGAGAGAGGAAGTGAGTAGGGATATACGGTAAAGGGAAAATGAATAGAGGGGAACTGAAGGAATGGTTAAAGGAGTACGCTATCCGAAATACCTTCCAGATGGGAAGGTAAGTTGGGAATTTAGTGATTTTACTATTATAGTAACGGAATTACAGCGGAATCAAGCCAGCAGTATCGGTGGCGTCGTAATATTCAACTCAGAGATGCATACCCACAGCTTTAGAAGTCATCTATATCTGTTTGGTATCACTATGAGGCGGGAAAGGAAAGGCTTGAATGAAAAACCCTTGCAGACAGTTTTCTGAAAGTATGTTGATACAAAATACTTTAACTTATTTCTATTATTAATTCAGTATTTATGAATCATATTTTAGTATATTTATACGTGCTTAAATTACTTGCTAAGAATACGAATAATTGTTATAGATTAGTTGGATAGATCAGTAGGATAGGGTCACTTGGCGTCTCTGCTCGTACCATATAATTCTTGAAAGTAATATTTAAAGAAAATCAAAAGTATAATCATTTTCCTCCAAAAATGTTCATTATTTCCTTATGAAATATTTATTGAAATGATAATTACTCTCAATAATTTTTTCGAATAACATATTATACGTACTGTTAGTTTGTATATAAATATATTTGCTTTAACTGGGAGAAGCTTTGAGGAGATGGGACTAAAATTTATAACCAACCTATCAATCATCTAACTGGTCCTATTAAATAAAGTGATAATGCACAATTTGGAAAAAAAAAATTAAAATATCTTCTGACAAAAGCATACAACAGTATGAATGACTTTGTTAATGAAAAAAATACTCAGTTAAATTAAAATGTAAAATATTTAATTATCTAATAAAAGTGTAAAAATATAACATATGGTTATAGTTAAATGTAATGTCTTGTAATTGTAATAAAACATTATGCATTATAATTGTAATAAATGTTTCTAAATGTATAATGGTTATAAAATGTAAAACATTGTAATCATAATTAAATATGATGTAGATTTGCAATTACCGATTATAATATAATACCTATGACATTTGATTGTCCAATATATTCTTATGTATTTCGTTGGATAAATAAATTTATTATTATTATTAGAAGAAGAAATTCTTAAATTTAAATTATTCGATGATATATTAGACGAGACTGCAATAATATAGGAATACATAGACTACGTTTTCTAATAAATTTTCATTAAGCTGCTCTCGTAAATTGTTTTTTTCACTTAAGTTTATCTCAACAGAAATCTTTGTAACCCAAAAGAAACATTGTATTTCCAATTGGGTTGAAACACTCCTGAATAAATTACATTTCCTTTATCTTTTGGTAAAGGATAGAGAAAAATGCATATTTCATTTAATTTGCCTCGGTTTATCCTATGAATCTTATAATTCGAAAGGTACTAAGGTATGATTGATGCATAATATTTGCATTTACCTTAGCATTTCCTTATTGAATAATATGAAATGGCATTCATAAAATCATTGCACTTCAGTCATGTTTTCCATTCATTGTGTTCTAGTGAGGAAAGGGGTATAGTCGACCGATTTCATCGATGACCAACCTCATCGGAAAGAGAAACATGGCATTGCGTCAATAAAAATGAACGTAAGCTTACAAATCTGTATTTCTATCGGTGCGATAAAGCGGAAATTCCAAAAAGTGAAGCCTCAGATAAACTCAAACATTTGCAATCAACAACGTTGCTGTCCGCGTTCAAAGTCCTGTCTCTGTTCTGTCTCTTTAATCATCAATATATCCCTGCTCTTGTTTTCTATTCTAGCTGCAAATGAAGCAAAAACTCTCCTTTCGTAAATAAATTATCGTAAATTTCTTTGTACACACGTTTAAACGCAAACATTCCGCAAAATATACAAATATTCCTTGTTCAAGCATGCATAGTTTCTCTTTGTTTCGCCGTTTTTCATGCTTCACTACCATTGCATGCTACGTACATTAAACAAACAAACGTATTCATATACCTCTTTATTTCCGCGCTTTCATTTTTCGAAAGATCTCTTTTCTTTAGGTTCCAATTCACCGAAGTCAATCACTTTAGAAATGTAGTATTGCAGAAATCTTTCACATTGGCGGTCAGTTAACAGTAACTTTCTTCCTTCAAATAAATATGCTACATTCCATACATTGATTTAAAAGCATTTTCTTGAATCATTGCTCAAAGGTTCAAAAAATCACCTCAAAATCCATGCCAACATCATTCTTTGCGTAAACCTTGTTGCACCAAATGCTCATCTCGTTAAATGAAAACGTCAGTAAACGTTTGGATTGAGTCCGTCGTCTTACTACCGAGTGTTATAAATTTGTTTTAAGACTAATTTTTATGAGTAAAATAATGCCAACAAATTTTAATATCTAAAGGAAATCCTATATCATTTGTGCAACGTTATTCTTTCGTAAATCCACGTATTTGTTTTCAGATTTTAAAAGGAAATACACGGATAAGTGGAGCAATGGACATCGGTAGGGATAAAATGGTGACATCCCAATTTAAGTGAAAAAATTGCGATGGAAGGTGTAATAGAAAGTAGGCAACAATCGGTTTCCGTTATGTCTCGTCATCATGGTACCTGAAATTATTAATTAAAATTATTAATTATTAAAAAAAGATTGATTATGGCGTTATTTTTTTTGCGCAGGTACCTCTGTTTCCTCACTCTCGGACATGATAAAGAAAACTTACATAAAGAGAGCACAATTTCTTGGTTGAAATAAAATTAAGTAATTAAATTAGGTCACGTAAAATTTATTGTTGTTTAAAAATTATCATCTGGGTAACGGTTGCTTTGAGTTATTATCGTCGACTAACTGTTTCACTGCATTCGTAATCTATTACTGAATTTTGTACTCTGTTATTATAGCAGAATTATTGATTAATTTAAAATGGACGTTATCGAGTTGAAAATTTCAGAGTTTTGGAGTGGAACGGTAGCAGCTGCAGCATTTCGAGTAGAGCGCGTCTATGTAACTCAGAGAGATTAATATCAAAGGAACTTCATCGGCGCATAAGGGTAAAACGAAAAGTCCATTAATTATTTTTATCCTTACATATTTTATGACAAAGAGATATTTGATATGTCACAGCGACAATCTGTGGGTGAAAATGTATACACCTTCGAAAACCCACCGAGAAAGCTGCTACCATTTCGTTATCGAGCACAACAAGGTTGTGACACTGAGAGGCAAGGTAATTTGATTGTGCGATACCTCGAACACATTGCACGGTAGGATTGCCGACACTATTCTGTAAATACTACGGCGGACGAACCTTTTCATTGAAACATGCATAAAAGCACATCGAGAGTGTCAGATATGGAGAGAGAAAGAATGGACGGTGTCGTATGGCGTGATAAAGAAGAAAGAATTGACGTTAACGGGAGCAGCGCGACAGTCTCTGGGCGATATCGTTTTTGAACCACACGCGATCGTGAGCGAGGTTCCACGAAGCTACCTGAGGCGGGTTAGTATCTGCCGCCGAAAAAAAGAAGTCAACTGGAAAGCTTTGTCCAGGTGGAAGAGGTCTACTCTCCCGTAGCGGTGTTAGCGTTAAAGAGAAGAGGTCTCGTCCACTGATATCAATCGAAGCGAAGACTTGGCTTCAATTGTCTCCCGTGCGTTGCCATAACCCAGAGTCAGAAACCTATTTACTCCTGGAGACTCTCTTTTCTCCTCCTGATAGAATGGAGACTTTACCTGCCATATTCCGGCCGATTCTTAGTCTCTTACGCGGGACTTTGTCATTCCCCGTACCAACCGATATTCACCATGTTAAAGTTTTCTTTCCTTCCGCTACATACTTTTCTGCTGTAATCGACGCGGGTATTCTTTTCATGATCAGGATTACATATAAGTTGGGCGGTTTGACAGCCTCTCAATAGAGGAGTTATTCGTGGAATTTACACTCCTTTTTTGAGAATTAAAGAAGTTTTCGGAAGTTGTTCGCATGAAAACTTTTACACAAAGTTTCATCAATCAGATTCAGGATATTGGAGAGAATTGGTTTAATTTTGCATTTTAATCACGAAAATCGCAAATGATCTATTCACGCTTTCTTGGAGAGCATCGCTTGATAGTGGTTACAATGCGGTAAAGTGTCTATTTACTCATTAATTTTATAGTGCCTTCAGGTTCGATAAGGTAATTTTGATTTAGATACCGTCAATCCGCCGACCTCGATGGCAAGAAAAGGTTCGGAAAGGTCCTGGATCGAGTCCCTGGCGTGGCTGTATATGTTCCTCCAGAGTCACTGTATTCATCCCTCCTACAATATTCAGATAAACGGACGTTGTGAGAGCAGAGGGAAATAAATAAATCCTCCCATATGAACGAGGAAATAGGCCGCGGAGTGGAATAGAACATGTGACCACTTTCTCTTTAAATTTACATGTTCACTGGGAATAGATTGAGGTCAATATTTTATTCTGAAATGCCAATTAGACTTTTTAATAAGCAGATGCAGTTGCCATTGTTGTCCCTAGTTTTCCATCCCATAATTCGCCTTCTACTTAGCGGGTCTTCTTTATCGATGGTCACTTTTCTGTTTCTATATATCTGGCTCTATACATGTATATTTCCTACATGCCATGTTTCCGTTGAAATCGTGCCAGGGCATTCGAAAGATTAGTCATGCAAATGCCTCTGATAGATTTCTTTGCAAAACAAGTGCGTGGTTTGTCGATGGTCACTTTTCAATTTCTCCCCGTTCGGTCAGCAATGTCCACGTCCCCGTTCCATCGATTCGGTGCAATCATGAGATCGGAGCGTACAAGACCCGTCGCTCGCTCTATCCCGGTTTAATTTTGGTTCTAATCTTCTTTGAAAAAACGAGGAAGCCGACCGCTTCCAGGCTTCATTTGGGAAAAAAGACTCATTGTTAAGCATGTAAATTGCTAAGCCAAGCCCTATTTTCTTTGTCGATTACTCCGACGTTTCCCTTCCTCCATGTCGTACTGCGTAATTGCGTCATATGAACGTATCCAGAAGTCGGAATGTTTGCGATGAAGACTCGGTGTTGTTTTTACATTATCCGCATGCCGTTAAAACAGAGCTTTGGACTAATCACGCTTTCCGGCCCACGGTTTGATGGGGAAATCTGAGTTTAAACAGACGGATTTCGTTTCTGAATGGAAATTTCAACGATTAAGCAAGAATGCGCTTCATTCCATATGTATTACTGTTACCTTATTAATTACGCATGCCATCATATCTCGGAATGTCTGTGGCTTCACGATGAATTTGAGCGAGGGAAGGCTGAGTTATCGCGCCTCTAATCAGATAGTTAATGTGCTGCATTAATAGGCAGGTCCGATATCCTCTGCTTTGTGACAAAAATATCTGCTGGTGTTCATAATTGAAACCATACCGATATATTGTTGCCATCGGAGTATTATAACGAATAAATTCTGATACTGCTGGAGACTATCCGCAACCGTTCTGGTGCGATAGAATTGATAGAAAAAGTGATTGAGATATAATCCTGAAAAATAGTTAGTAATAAATAATACTATGTTAAGTTTGAGGCACCCAAATAGCCATGTGGGTAGCGCGTTCGCCTTTCAATTTTCTGTGGGGGCCAATATTTATCGCTGTTCACCCAGCATCGTGATGTACATGAATAGCTATCTAAATTAAAAGGTCCGGTCCCAAATAGCCAAATACGGCGTAGTGGGAGTCGATGGGCTGACCATGTGTCACCGACTATAAACACCGGACCAGGCTCTATCCCTCAAAGGGATATTATTAGGGTCACTTTACTTTTTATATTAAGTTGGAGTTAAGTTTTTTATTTAAGTATGCAGTATGACACTGTTCTTTTATGTCCACACAGTTATACGATCACAAAATAAAACTTAGACCTCAAAAAACTGATGTAGCCTCTATTTTCTAAATAAAGGCATAATATAGAGGAGCGAGTTAACTGGTAAGTTTTTAAGCCCTTTCCCAATTTTTTTAATAATAAACATGCTTCCGTAAAGTAGTCATAAAGAATTTGCACTTTGTGAAAATAAATGTAGATTGTCTGGTAGGATTATATACGGCGGGGACTGCGTGTGATATAGGACCATCACCATCGCGATAGCTGTGAAGGCCAATTAGTAATCCTGAAAAATCTTGCATGGTCAATTATTTGATAACCATATAAATGAACACGGTGAGGATAATTTTTCAATATTATTAATTATTATATTGGATAATTCATGACAGTGGATATTATTTATCTGTAAATTTATACTCACTAATTCTAATTAATGAAACATTGTAACTTCTTTTTATCATCGTTCTTAAATTAATTTTATATTGATTGCAAAAATACCATCACACTTCCACCATGTCTGCGTCTAAGTGGGGCGGAAGAGTGACAAGTAAATTAATTATGTATTATATATGCATGGAATAAGACATGTCATAAAGAGAAGGTTTTTCAACATAAATTATTGTGAGAAATACGGAAAATATACCCTTTCTCTACAGCTACATCTCTAAATTAATTCTAATTAAATCACTATTTATTAGAACTCCCAATTTAATTACCCGTTATTACGCATAAAATAATGTAAGATAAGTTTACCAATATTTTTCCTGAGAAAGCAAGCAAAAGTCTGCATTTACGTACTGTTCTGGCCCAAACGAAGTCAGCGAATAAACGAAGAATATTCTAATTGACTTACAGAGAAAGCAAAATGATGTAAGCTAGAACAAGAATACATGAGATACATAAGAATATATATATAGTTATCTTTCTGGATTCGTTTCACGAAAGTTGAAGAGCATTTATTCTTTATAATAATAACGTCTTTATTTAGGCGAATTTTGGACTATTGAGACCACTCTTACAATTAACCTAGACGAACACAAACATCCATGCCCTAATCAGGATTTGAACCAAGGACCTCGGCGTTGCTGAGCCTTCACACTAACCAGTACGCCACCTTTATATCATATGAAAAGGTTAAAAATAAACTGACGGTGCGTGAAACGAGATACTATTCTATGTCATATAAATGAGCAATGTTATTAATTTAGGTAATTAGATAAATGTATATTACTATCAAATACTAAAATGGAAGGTAGGCATAATTGAGACTGCATATAGGTCGCAGGAATTAACCTACAGTTTTCCGCATGTTAACCGATTTATATTCACAAAGGAATGGCAAACAACACCGAAGCTCGACATTTATGATGCATAATCAGCACCTCTGGTGTTACTATGCATCTATTAATCAGCTTCTGGGATCGCATGGTAGGCTTATCTATCATTCGAAATTAATTAATGGTGCGACAACGTTATGAGGGCACTTGGAAACTCGCCTGATTTGTGCTGCTCTGAACTGTAATAAAATTGCACACTTCATTTTCAAGACTCATGAAAGTGACACAGCTTGGCGGAGAGGATGAAATATGACTCCGTTTTAAACGTTCTATGACTGAAGCAATGGTTTCAAGCGCGAGTCGCCCGTTTTAAATTATTTCAACTTGCGGAGTACACGTTTAGAAAATTCAGTTTCTTCCGTGTTATTCAACTGAAAAGAAAATGAATGCTGTAGGTGCTGTGAATGGTGGAAATTTACAAATTCTTCCTATTTGAGGAAGTTTTAATGTAGAAAAGTGTATACGCGGTAATTTACCCAACTTTGGACACAACTTTGCTTCTGGACACAAAGGAAGGTGTCGCAGAAGGGTTCCGTTCAACATTCCACTTATTGCCTTTACACATGGAGATGTAAAACGTTTCACTTCAGTGAATTATTTGGTGATAAAAGTGTCAAAATCTGCGTGATCAACTAAGCATTCTATGAAAACTTCAAAGGAGAGCTTTCCGCTGTACTACGTTAGCTCGGAAGCGTACCTATTTGACCGTTTTCCTTTAACCCTTTACATCAAACGCGAACTTTTCCGCGGAATAAACTCAAAAGCCCGCATTCACGAGTTACGCAATCGCACACTTGCTGAATCGGCAGTAACGAGATCAAAAAGTGATAAATAAAATTACGGCTGCGTAACGCGAGGGGCAAAATTTTCGCGACTCGCCCCCGAAATTTAAACGTCACCCGCCTTCCATTCTGCTCGAAATTCACTAAACGACAATTGCTCCGCGTTCACTCCGAAAGAAACTACCATAAACCGGCGATTGGGCGAATCAAAAATATTCCAGGTTGAGCAATTTCATTAATTTTACACCGCCCGTTCCGACGTGCACCCATACCCTATAAAAAAAGACCGTAAAAAACCGCCTTTCAAAAATGCATGCAGTTTTCCATAAAGGTGGAAATCCGGTCCGCGCAATCCATTTACGGGCGGAACTCTTTCATTTTTTTCACTGAAGGCTCGCCGCCGTCCGACACTTTGTGAAAATCCTTTAGCAGTCGACGTTCGCATGAATCTTTATTATCAGACTGCGACGGAGGGGGGTCTTCAGCGACCCCTTCCCCACACCTCCACTTCTTTCCGTTCAGCCGCTCCCTAAGGGTCCCAGGGCCTCTTCAGAAAAAAATAAAATCCCATCGGTCGTTGTCACGCGCACTGCACGAGAAGGAATGGGAGGAGAGGGCGCTGCCATAAAAAGAGGGTGGATGCGAGTGCAGCCGGGTAGCTCATCCTACAAGGGGAATAAAACGTCGAGAGTTAATCTCACTCGTTGCAGCCACCTCACATCTCAAAGGGCAAGCTGGACGCAGCAAGTTGTGCGAGGGAAGACGTTACGGGAAGGAACCGTAGGGCGAAAGGGAGCCGAGGGTGTTTCAAAGATTGTTTGCCCAGGCTGAGATAAAAGAGAAAGGATTCTGGAGAGACGTAAAAGATCGAGGTTCGGGATTAAAAGGGAAAAGAATTCAGGCAAGAGGGAAAAAAATTAAGAGAGAGGGAGGAAGAGAAAGGGCGGGCGAGATAAAAGGGGATGTGAAATGAAAAAGGAATGCGAGAACTGTGTTACTGGTAAAAGATAAGAAGGAAGAAAAGTGATGTAGATTAGGGATTGCAAAATAAATAGAAGGGGATTTGTATTGTTGATCTGAGCGAAAGACAGTTCCAAAGGAGACAAAAGAAATGCTCGAAGAATAGAAACTTATGATAAAAATACCAAAGTTTGCGGTTGTGGAAATAAGAGTTAAATTACTATAGAGTATGTCAATTATTTTTTATATTTTATCTTTAAAGTCTCTTAATTTATGATATTTCATAATTTATATCCTACTTATCTTATATCTTACTTGTGACATTTGAATTGGTTTGTTACTGTGACATTTATTATCATATTTTCTTTGTTTGCAAGAAAATGGGTATATCCCATGGAATGAATAAAAAAATAAATTGTGTTAAGGAAATATTATTTAAGAAGCTTAAAATTCTAGATAACGCAACTAATTTCTTCGTTCGTATTAAATCATTATAATATTCAGATTGACCGTCTTGTCTAATTACCTTGGATTCCTTCGCAATGAATCTTTAAATTACGGGCTGAAGCGACTCCCGAGGATTAATGCTCGAAGTGAAATTCAATGGGCGTCTTAGCGCACATGCTAGATAGAACTTCATGGATAGAGCTAGGCGATAGAATGTTGTAGAAGAAAGAACGGAATAAACACCGAAAGTTGTGGCAACCTTTTTTAAAAAAGGTTGAAGTCGTACGCGCTTCTAAAATAAATCATTGATTAATACACCCAAAGGTAAGATGGTAGGCATAGAAATAGATGATAAGCACAGAATTTAATAGAGATGTTCAGTGAAGTGTGATGAAGTAGGAAAGGCAAGAAAAAAACGATGATAACAGAAGGAAAGGCCCAGCTGAAGAGGAAGCTAAGGAAAAGGAAGCACGACAGAGATATCGAGACAAATTTTATCAATGAGATCGCCTTATCTAAGATACAAAAGAAACTCATGCATCCCAGTAACGGCAAAGATATAGGAATGCTCACTCACATACACTCACGCGACTGTATGCGCAAAATATGAAGATGAAAGGTGTAGGAAAGGGCCCCATAAAAATACGACTGGCTGAGCGAGTATTGTGGAAGATCATAAAATCAGAGAGGAGGAAGGGACTTTTGAAAGAGTGGAAAGCAAACACTGTGGGGAGGAAGATGTATCAGGGCGTGGAATGCGTGAAAGCCAAAGAAAGAGAGAGAAAGGCGTCTGTGGAGGTGAATGATAGAAAACAACAGAGGAGACTAACGGCGTTGTATCTCAGTTTTCAGGATTTGGACAGAATTCTAAAGAGATGAAGTTAAAATGCTGTATATTGAAAGCGCTCGTTATAGCATGGTGTAACATGTTTAAAGGCTCAAAACAAAGAGAACGAAGCCGAAGCACAAAGGAAAAAGAGGACGTTTTCCGTAACACTTCAGCGTTAAGAGTATACATCTCGTGAATTAAAGATCCGGGATCGATTCTGGGACACTTCAGATTTCCATTATTGCTCATTAAAAATATAGCGACCTTGGAATTAAAAAATCCACTTTCTAATACCATTTAGACCATTTTTAATATTTATTTGCGGAATTGCTGTCATAATGTTTACTGTTAAGTAAGGTCGAGACAAATTTTAATCTAAAGATAAAATTTCTCAAGTCGCGCTGGAAAGATTTGAAACAAAATGTTCTTTGGATTTTTCCATCTGTAATGTATTTATGAGTCGCAAAATTTGAAACGTTTCATTATTTAGGTCTTGCATTGATTAGTTTAGAACCGGAACAAGAGCTGCCATTTTTTGCCCAGGCCGGATTCAGTTCCTAAAGCTGAGCTCTTGCAAAGGATTCCCCAGGCTTCGGTTCTCACTCGCATATTTTTCTCTTTAGAAATCCATTTATCTAGTCATAAGAGGTGGCCGCTGCGATATTTTTCCCTTCATTATAACTGCAGAATTTAGCGTATATCAGGCATTTTTCTTGAAAAGATGAGCAACATTTGTGATCTCTAAAACTCGGAACGTAAATATGCTGATCTGAATTTTCAGAGTGAATGTAATACGATTTATGAGTCTTTTTACATATGTTTTCATTATTTAAGCATTCAAGAGTTACACGATGAGCTGGGGGAATCAAGGATTATATCAGGCAGTGGATTTTAAGACCACTGCTTTTTGTTAGAAATGGAGTACATAAAAGAGAGGAAGTATCTTGAAAGGCCGTACGTGTTTCATGAAGAATGTTTCATTATCTGAAATTCTGTCGCTGAATACTTATGGAAGAATAAGTCGAGGAGCTTCGATAAGAAGAAAATAAGAACTCACGCGTCAAAATGTGCGATGATATGGAAAGTAGAAACACCGTAGCTTTTATCATGTGACAGATCCAAGTACTATAATATCTAATTATTTGGCAGAAGATTAATACCTTTTAAAGACAGGTCATAATTCGCCTGCCGTATTTTTAAGTCCCTTAGAGATATATGTGAAGATTTGTTCGAAGTGAAGGAAATAAATGAGTACAGGAAAGAGATTAAAGGAGAAAAAAGAAACAGAGGATGCAAAAGACAGTTTTTTCCTCTCATTTCCTATTTGCTATAACAATTAATTTACTTTACACAATCCATCTTACATTCTATTTACTTTACGATTCTGAAAAGCGGCTGATACATACATTTGAAGTCGCCGAAACTAAATGCTGTAAGTTTTCTTCCATACGTTGTAAATGAAGCAGTGTAGGAGAAGAGGGGGGCAATTTGAATCAGGTGCAGATGTCTAAAACATTTTTAGCCTCTTAATGGTAGCAGGACAAACAAAAATAATAGACGGACATGAAAAAAGATGGATACCCAAAAAGTAGTGGTGTTGCTGTACAACGACATCTAAGATTATTTTGCACACGTTGAGTCCCAACGGGTTCACTAGGTGAACGTGCTACCCTTTTGGCTGTCCGGAATGCCCAAAATATGAGCCTGAAAACTGAGATGATAAATGACAGGAAAACGAAAGCTTTGCATTCTTTTTTGTTGCAGCCGTGAGTGAGGGCAGGAAGAAAGTACCAAGGAAGTCACTGTTACATTCGCGAATTGCGACAATTTTTCACTCGTGCGGAAAACTACCATAAACGACTGAGAAACCACTTTGAAACGTTGAGCTTCCGTTATTTCGAAACTCTTCAACCCTATTTCCGATCGAGGGAGAGGAGCTGAGATAAAATATCGAGTCGACGTTACGTAAGCCTTTCGCTCGAAACATTTCAGACCACGAGCTAAAGGAAAACGAATAATTTCCTTCCTCTATTTTTCAAGGAGGAACAAAGCCCATCTTGCTTCTATGGTTTGGTCTTTTGAGTGTCCCTTGAAAGGAACGGTTCTGAGAAGGGAGAAACATATAGGGGGAGAGAAGAGGGTAGTAAAAGAAGGGTGAGAGGGTGACAGATGGCGAAAGAGAAGATGGAATGGACGAGAAGGTGATAGGTTTCGGAAGATGGATATGGGAAATGGAGTTGGGGATAAGCGGCTTGGACTAGGAGGGAAAGGAAAGTGATGTAGACAGTGATGATATGCAGCCGGGATGTAGCGTTCTTATCGTACTGATTTTTATAAATTCCAAACTTTCCGTGACACTAGCCAAAGGCTGTTAAGCTGGTCTTTTTTTCCGTACATTAATTTAATTGTATCATGACCGCATTATCTTAATAATAGAATAAATTCAAATATATAAATAAACATCTAACGTCTTTACTTTGGGCGACGTTGAGACCATAAGGTCTCCTCTTCCATTTAACCCATAGATTAACTTATTGTTAGATCTGATTCATAAGCAATATTAAAAAGTAATTTAATTGTTAGGAATAGAAAAAAATATTTGAGGATAAAAACATTAGTGAAGCTTAGGAAAAAGTATCCTCAGTAGGAAAATACCCACAAAGAAGGGCGGAATGAAATACCTGCACAGACCTACTGATAATAATATCTAAAAGAGGATAAAACTAATTCCCGTACAACCTGGAAATGGAAAGATTTTCAAGAAAAAATAGAAATAATAAACACTACAGATAGTTGACACTACCATTGAAAAATAAACCCTTATGACTATAAATAGACATTTTCTATGAACTGTCGGGTAAACGCAGAGAAAATTAAAGATCAATAGTATATAAGCACCTCACTGTAAGTATAATGTCCTATGGTAAATAAGAAACGTCTTTCTCTGGGTGAAATTGAGTCAAAGATTCATCGTCAAATTCAAATAAAGCTAATTATGAAACAAAAATACAAAATCATTTGAATGAAATTAGAATGGTAATAATATTTAATTTTAGGATATGAAAAAAATCTAAAGGGGAGATAATTATCCTCAGCAGGTAAAAAGCCATTAATATGTGATTAATAAAAACTCCTGCGCAAACCCACTGACAGGAATAGAAAAAAAAATCAGCATATATGCCTTTCGAACGAGAATGTGGCTATATTCTTTGATTAAAGAAAAAAAGAATCGGCGAGGATGATGGCATAGAAGCTAGTCTCTACGCACACACATTTCTGGCTGAGGGAATTTTCCTTTATTTGTAAAATTATTTTACTTTGTAAGGTGTGTGAAATCTTAAACAGAATCTATAAATTTTGTTGTAAAACTGTTTGACGTACTGCCTTCACAAGATTCTTGAGAGGTTTCCCTCTTAATTAGGGCGATTAGCTGGAAGGATTTTTAATTTATTAAAACTTTTCCTCTCAATAATGACTACCAACTGACCAGTTGCCTATTTTTAGAGAGTTAGATGTAAGAAGAGATTAATAAGTCTCAATCTTACCCTTAAATAAAGACGTTTTTTAANATAATAATAAAATAATAATAATTATTATTAGCATTGAAATATAATTACATAAAAGCTACAAACAAATCTATATTTTTCCCATTATAAAGGAGAGCAATTCCTGGTATTATATATTGATGAGCCGAATATCTTTCTTTCCTCTTTGGGAACAGGATAAAGGAAATTTATCTTCAATTTACTTTTGTCTTGTGATGCTAAATCATCATTATCATCGGCTCTTTTCAATTCGACTTCGGATGTAGGCCTCCCATTGCGTTATCCATTTCTCTCTATTATGAAAATGGTAAAACTTATCGGGGACGAGGAACAATAATTCTCCAGGCTGTCCTACTGCTGGTTGATGGATGCTACTTTCACTAGCTTGCCGGAGATATTGTTGAAGCCAATTTATCATGGTTGAACCTGGGTAATGCATCGCATCCTATCTCCTTATTACCCCTGTGCCCCGATGAGCCACTGAACTGCGGCAGTGTTAGGATGAGTTTGATGCTGAGTAATGGTATTCATTCAGGTCTCTTTTTAATGACCAGTGAAAATTGTTATTTATAGGGCTATGATGATGTACTTTCATCGACGTTTTCCACTCTTAATACTATGGATCAGTGAGAAAAGCAAAAGATAACTAACTACCTCACTCTTCATCCCTTCCAACCTTTGCAATCTATCTGCAATCTCTTTCGGTGACTAAGGGTGCTGGGGATAAGAAATCAACTAGCCATGGAACTGACGACTACAGTACAAAGTAGTGGGGTCCGATAAAAAGCCACGCCGCGGGGAAAGTAATGGAAGTAATTCCAAATTATCTTTTGAATTCGTCGTTAGATTCGAGAGAGCCCGAAAAATTGTTGAACTGCGATAAGGATATGGCTGGGCCTTTTCAGAGGAATAAAAATAGCTTCGTGGATTATGAATAAATCCAGAAATTATAGAGAGTAGAGAGAAGAGTGAGAGGAGATCCTCATACTGTAGCAATATCAAGGAGAAAGTCATTTCAGTGGAGGTGGAGAGGGAATCGACAAAGCAGAAATGCAAAGTTTTGCTTTGACACCGAACTACGTTTCGGATTCGCCGCATCACTTTTTCGCCCCAAAACGAATTTTGAGTCCGTGCGTTAATCGTCTGCAATGTCGCGAGGGAAGCAGGGAAATTGCTGCAGCGACAGACCTTTTCCCGAAAGGATAAAAATTCGGACGAGGAAAACACATCGCCGCATCCGAAACACAGGACACCATTTCACCATAATTTTTGGTATTTATTTGTGAGGATAAAAGTTGGAATAAGAAAAAAATCGTGAATATTTCAGAGAGAGATCCTGTAGATAGAGGAAGCTGTGGGATATAAATGTGAATGTGGGATAAAAATCATAAGTTTTTTTCGCAGTGAGGCTACGTTTGGTTTTAAAATATAATTTCTCTACAACCTGTAGACATGAGTGGCTGTAGAGGTAGATAGTAATCAAAGCGTCATAGAGTTATTAGTAGACCTTAATATCAAATTTAAGGAATATGGAATTATAACAAACAAGAAATCGACTAAGAGTATGATAATAGGAGGTAAAGGAGAAAAGATCAGTATCGCTCTGAAAGATAAAGTGATTGAACAAAATATATTATTTTAAGTACTTGAGAAGCGATGAAGACATGTTCCGTTCCAAGGAAATAAAATCAAGAATAGTTATGGCTAAGGAGGGATTTGTTAAGAAGAAGAAACTGTTGTGTGAATCTTTGAACAATGGACATTTTTTTGTAATTTTTGAACCTTGTGGGAAAGAGATTGGCAAAAAATTACATCTGGAGTGTGAGGTTTGGGGGGGAGCAGAGACTTGGACTTTGTGGTAAGATGAAGTAAAAGAATAAAGGCCTTTTAAATGTGGATCTGGAGGAGGATATAAGGAATTAGATGGGAGGATTGAGATAAGTTACGATGTAGAGAAGAGAGACAATAGGTTGGGATAGTCAAGAAAAGCAAAACGAATTGGTTAGGACATTGTATGAGGAATGAGTGCTCGCTGAAGACTGTGATAGAAGGAATTATTAAAGGATTAAAGGGAAGAGCGGAAGAGGAAGAAGAAGAAAGAGGTATACGATGTTTGGCATAATTAAGATTGGAGGAAAATACGGTGTAACCAAGAGACTAGTCTTGGGCAGACAGGCATGGAGGTCAACCATGTAAACCCACCAAGAGGTAGAACAACCAATGATGATGCAAACTATCTCATAATTATATAAGAAGTAAACTACGAGCAATTGTGTGAAATTTAAAATCAAACAATTACATCTGATGCGGTCTAGCTCAACCTTATGGAAAGGCGCTATAGTACTAATAAAATCATTTAAGATTAATTACGACATTCACAAATACAACATTAATCAATAGATATAACGTATCCAGTGGTTTAATTAGGTTTCTCGCGACCTTGTAATATCCTGGGTTCCGCGCCATTTATTTTGCGATATTTTTATGATAATCTGGCTGTTTTGGGTGAGTAGCAATGCGCAAAACCTTTTATAATGCATGATAGGCTATGGTACAAAATATGTAGTTTGAGATATCATTTCTTTTAAATCTACTTAATGACATTAGTTTGTCTTTGGCAATTACCACGTCAAGGGACGACGACGTTCCTGATGGACCTTTAAGTTTACTGTAGAGATCCCGGGATCCTCAAAGCAAAGTATGGCTAAGCGTGAAAAAAGGAGATTTGGAAACGAGATCTTAATGGAGTGAGGACTTTTGCGAGTAAATGGGAAAAACAGTGAGACTGGAGTCACGACTCGTCGTCATCCGTGGTCACACACTCCAATCGTTCGCTGCTACGATTCGTTAACGTTTTTTAAACTGCCGCCAGCAGCTTCGTTCCGTCAAGAAATGATTGGGATCGGAAATTTTCTCTCGACGCAATTGGAATCCGTGATTAGAAAAGGGGCATTGTTTACCTTCTGTTGCGTTGTTATTTGGAAATAGCTTTCGAATTTCTGTGGTTTGATTGGCGGAGGTCGCGATCGAGAATCAATTAAAATGGAAACGATCGATGAAGCTGTTAACTTGCGAAACTACATTCAGGTGTAATAAAACTCATCCGAGGAAGAATTGGCAGTGCATCGATGATGGAATCCAAGGAGTACCGTCGTAAAACTACTTCAATTTAAATACATATCTTAGTTTTCATGTACAAATATCGTACTACTCGTAATAGTAGTGGTGTTAATGTTCCCCCAATCATCTGTTACGTTTACTTTTATGGCTGATAAAACTATATTCCTTTTTAATTCCAAATTACTAATTCTAATTTGCGCATATTAGGGCAATTGTGAAACGAACTTCAAAAGAGTATGAGGGTAACTCTAACAATTATATATCTAGATGTATATTTATTTATTTAAGAATTACCCGTCGCGATTAGGTCGTGGGACCCGGTAGCAACGGTTGGGATCCGGTGGCAACGGAAAATTGGGGAAAATGATTGCTCTTTTCGAAACGTCTGCTATTCAGATGATTACAGTGAACAAAGGTGAACAACTGGATGAAAATATACATCCTAAAAGGCGATTAAAATTATTGTACTAAAAATGATGACGTTTTGAGAAAACAGTTGTCATACATTATTATTGTAAAATAATTTCGTAACTTTGACGATATTCACATAAAGAAATCAAGTAGGAGCAGCCATCACATTACTTTTTAATCCGAATTTTTCTTTAGAACGCCTGGTAATTAGGTCTTTTGGTGGTGCGGTTACGTTTGAACCAATTATTTCGGTTTATTTCCATTGTTAGTAAATTGTTAAAGGATTTGGAAAGAATATTCAGGGTAGCCATCCGGAGACATTTGGTTGCGTTTCCTTTAAAACGATCTGTTAAACATGTGCATCGATTCATTAGTTTAATCTCGAAACAAGAGATTACGAAAGATGGGAGGACTGCTAAGCACACCCTTAATTCGGCGGTGGCTATTTTAAAAAAGGGGAAACCTTTCCCCTTTCGTATTTTTCTTAATTACCGGAAACGCAACGAGTTCATTTTTGGAGAAAGGGAAAAAATTAAAACGCTGCTGAGAGTGGAATCGGATCGGATGATTGTGCGAGAGGAAAGAGAAGTGGAGTAGGAGCTCTCGAACGTCGAACGAAAGCGAGTGGTGGGGGCGAAAGACACGACTGCGCCCATTACCACGGGGACTCCTTGCGCCGTCATCCGCAATAACCGGGGGTCGAAGGATGAGTTCGACATCGGGTGGGGTTTTGCCTCACAAAATCAATTCCGAGCTCGCTTCGAAGAATGAGAATGGAGATTTCGGGATTTTTCCATCAATAAGTATTGATACTGGATATTTTTTTCTGCGGGATGATCGTCTGCTTTAGTCGTTTTCTTCGCGGGCTCAGAACGCAGAAGCAATTTTGCAGCTCCTTCATTGTCAGCTTTTGGTGAGGTTTACGAACACATCCATGGTGGGCTGTATGCTTGGTCTGTCAAGTAAATGGAATCTTCTACGTGGGTATTCTATATAAAAGGGTTTGAGTAGAAAACGAAATAGAAGCAGCATTATATTTATGCCCCAAGAGCAAGGGGTTCTGGGTATGAGAGTAGCAACCATGAATTCAAACGCTGTGAGACGTTGCGCTTGTTAAGAAAATACTAAAATAAAACAGAAAGTGGAAGAAAACTGCTTTATTCAATGAATAGCTATGAAAATGAGGATATTGTATTGTCAGTTAACTAACAATAACTATCTAGTTAGGCTTAACAAAGAATATAATAGTATATAATTATAGAGAGAAATCTTGTGGAAAGTCCTAACCGCGATCTGCAATTGATTAACTATAAACTTGCTTCGGAATAATATAATCAATAAGGCCATGGCATCGCGGCAGCTAAGATTATTGTCTGCAGATGACTAGGGTTCCATCCCCTGCCACGGTCATTTATCTGTCGGACTTTTTTTTGGAGATTTGAGACCATAGGTCGATTGCTTAATAAATGAATACTAGAGGTAGGCAGAAAGCTCTATTCTGCTCTGGTCAGAAGCATAGTTCTGGGTACATTACTTAGATTACACGCCTTAGATCTTACGATTATCAGTCTTAAATTTATAACTCACAAAGGCGCTGATACGCATTTTCTATCAAAATGGCGAGTACAAACACTGATATTCCTATCAAACTCTAAAGTCTATCAGTTTCTCCAATGCTAAATACCAATCAGAAGTCCATCCTGGGGATTATCTCCTTTATCGTTTTATCTCGCAGTTTGCGAACGTTAATTAATGGAATAACAAAGTAAACTCTCATCGACGAGAACTGATAATATTTTTGAATAGCTTCCGCCGGTAATGGAGTCCTCTACCTTCAAGCGAATCAGAGGGACTATTATAGCAGAAATGCCGATGTCAACCTGAAATCCGGCCGATGTGGCATGACAGCGTTCCAACTCCCAAGGTTCCGGGTTCGAGTCCCCGTTAATCGGATTTTTCTGGTTAAGGAATGATCGTGTGTGCTCTTCTATTGATACTGTTCACGCCTTTCCTGCAATTGTCCAACGTATGAATGTTTCTGAGGGCGCCGGAAAATCATATAGGTATATATAAAAAGCAAATGTCCGTCAATTTGCGTAAGCAAATTTACGTAAAATAGGTTTTCGTTACCTACAGAGTTTGTTTCTTTTACAAAATTAAATTAGAAACAATAGTCCTACGAAACTGAGGCAACTGCCACAAGAAAGGAAAATGATCATGTTTTCTTATTTTAGTCGCAAAATATTGATATAGATCCGAACTTTCGAGGATTTTGATAAAAGACACGGACATTTTGTAAAATTTTTGGGAAATAAACAACTCATCCCTTTGACGACAAAGGCCATTTTTGAAAGTTGATTTAATGAATTATCCCATATAAATACACGGGGATAACCAGTTCTAATATTTTCTATAAGAAATGTACGTAAAGTAGGCTTTCGTTACTTGAAAACAGTAGAATAAATATTACAAATAATGGTAAGAAATACATTGAGTTCTTGTGATCTTACGACGGAATGTTTCTGGCTTGGGAGGACCAGATATATACGATAGCAGATTTATTTTTAAAGTAAACTAAGTTCCGTCATGCTTGACGGAGGCGTTCACTAGTAAATAAATATAATACCTCTTTTACCAAAAATTTGAATGAGAGTATATCTTTATTGAAATCTATTCAAAGTTTATGAATTTATTTTTTCAGGAGATAATACATAAAATCGTCGTATATATACACATATTTGAACCATCTTTTAATCTGGGAACGTGATATTGCTCCTATTACACTGATACTTCTGATATCAATACTGAAACAACCAACAAATTATTCAACGAAATATCAACTAAATAAATAAACTTTTCAGTATAGCTACTGTTCATTTTTACCATGATGCGCATAATTTACGACCAAACTTACAGCGTCGCCTTCTCCGCATTATCCTTACAGTTCCAAGCTCGAAAGAAAGAACAGATTATTCGTAATAAAACGGGAGAAAAGAGAGCGCAGATGTTTCGTTTTTCCATTCCTCATTAACGAGAATAGCTCGGTTCGGGATCCCTCCCATACGGCACTGAATAAACTGAAGATTTTGCTGTGGAAGGTGGGAGATATTCGGGAGACAGAGGGTCCGTTAGGAATTTTGCGGGGGAAAAAGAGAAATTCGAGCCATTTTAAAAAGAGAAGTCCTTTTTACAAAGAGAAACCTTCGTCCCACACAATGAAAGCAATGACGACCTTGACTAAAGATGGAAAATGCTTTCCACGAAATCGTACTTTTTGTTTCCATTTTTAGCAGTAAGCAGATTGTCAAGGGACCTACGAAACCTATCGTTTCAACTGCCTAAGGCCGGAGTGTCCATGTATTTAGCCCCAGAGTACTCCATTTGCTCCAATTAGGAATTCGGTGACCGTAAATAACGTTCCTAGTTGTAGAATGATATTAATGGTAATTCATCGAAAATAATATATTTCACCATTCCAATACGATGATGTGTAAAGTAAACATATTGATTTACTTTCTTAGCGTAGATTAAAACCAATGTTAGCTTTTTTCCTGCATCGGTTATTGAGTGTCAGCTTGAACGATGGTATGCATTCTACAAGAAAAATATTTTATCGATATCTTGAGGTCCATATGGTACATCCATGAATAAACGTACACGTTCTTGATATCCTTAGCGAATGAGTTTGGTTGGTTTGGCGAATAAGTTGCGGAGTTCATTTGATACGCGATATCAGGATATGCGAAGATCTTCTTTCTTTCATTGAAATAACATTTTGAGATACACGCTGAAACGTGATCTTTTTCATTTATTGGTATTATGTCATTAGTTTATGTATCAGAAGTTAATATGTTGATGCACGGCTTAATGTTACACAATAAAATACAATGGATTCAGAAAACCTAAGATTTAGCTTCTAATGTCTTATAAGATAAAGATACTGATAAATTTAGGTTGCAATAATAAAATTATTCAACCCCATTTTAACTATATACTTCTGGCACACTTAAAGTTTCACCAATTTAATAGTTTCCAAATTCTATTTTGTATGACATTTCATAATAGTAGTACCGATAAAAGTGCTTTGACAGCTTAGGTTATTTCCTAATAGGTAGGTCTCGACCAGGAAGCGAACCCGGGACCGCTTTCACCAAAGTCGAACGCTGTGACCACTTAGCTACCTGCTAGTTCGTTGTAATACTTAATTTTCCGTCTACTAATGCAAAAATCCTAGCAGATTCAGTTCGATAATATTTAGTCACATTTTTCTTGAAATCTTTTTAGCTCCTAATTTTCAGAAGGAAATTTATCACAATATACCTGATATGCAATAGTCCAGAATGTAATGAAGTAAATTTAACATGTTTTCGATTCCAATACGTCATAGCAAACAGAAAGAGCAGTAGAATAATTTGAATGCTGTAGGTTTGGAGTTGCGATTATTTGTTATGAAAATCTAGGTAGTAATTATGGCAAAGAGCTGATGACTGTCGATGAAAATCAGTCAATGTAAATTGCTCCAAAATACTTGAGACAGTTTTTGGAATTACTCAGATCGATCAATTCTCATAAAAAACTAGTTTCGCAACGATGTATGCTATGTTACATATTATCCTCTGTTCACGCAATGCATTGATTTTTATATTCTCTCATTTAAAGAGAAGGGGAAAGAAGAGTAATCGAATGAGACATTCATCTGGAACGAGCGTGCACGAACAAAGAGGTGATCGAAGAGAAGTTATAATACAGTAATAAGAGGAAAATGTTGACCAGTTTGGAAAGAACAAAGTGCATTTTTTCAGTCTAAAGAGAGGAATAAAAATGATAGAATGAGAAATTGTGTAACATAATCATTAATACTCTAAGTAGAGATAATGATGATGATGAAATGAATGTACAATTTGCTAAATAAATATTGAAAAATTGCGATTTGAGATACTCCCATTAAATTTAATGTATTTTTATTCCATATCCCATGAGATCGAGAAGAGAAAGACAGATCCATACATTCTAGGAGCAATTATCTGTCTCCGACAATATTTTTGTGGTCATATTGAAAATTAGACAAACTAGAAGGTTTTAAAATAATTTCTTCCAATAAAACAAGAAAATGAGGTTAAAAGATTTACTCATGAGGAGATAAATATTTCTGGAACAAAAAGCGACAGATTATAGGACGAAGCTTTAATTAAGCCTTAACTTTGAAAAATTCCATCCCACGTTTTATCATAGACGAGATGGAGAGAAAGGAATATAGATTATTGTCAGAAAGATAAACGAAAATCGAGTGTAAATATTTGACAATACGGATATAACACTGGAATACTAGGAGAGAGACAGCTGTTGGTACTAAAATGGCACAAATTTGGAAGAAGACCAATGGAAAAAGCGATGCCACATAGGCTAAAATATTGGCGTAAAAAGAAAATACGATAAGGTATAAAAGTTACGATAGGTAAATGAGGCACTCTAAAAGCTACTGAAAATCTTTCGAAAACAAGGGTAGAATGGGTGTTTAGGAGACTGAAATAGGCTAAGTAGAATGAAGAGGAGGAGGATGGGCAGGAGGGTGCGAATGGAGGGTCTCCGATGCGGCGAGGGCGGTGTTCGACCGGTTTCCTGCTTTGGACGCATTAACCACAAGTACGAGAAGGAGCCGCCATTTCCTGCGGGTCGCAGAAGAACGGGGGAAAGAAACGGCTTCGTATAATGGACATTTCACGAAGCTACTCACTCACATTAAAATCAAACACATATAAACACACAACACAACCCTTATACGCTGATTCTGATTTCATAATTATAACTACATTGTGTTATTTTGGGGTTACTATTGTTCAATTATGATCGATGAATGAGGTATAATTATGTATACGTTTGCCACCATGGAGTAGATTCCATACTGAAGAATTTTCAATGATAATAATAATTAAATAGCGTATTTATTTCTGGAGAAATTGAGACTGTAAAGTCTCCTCTTCCATTTAACAGATATATTAACTTAGATCTATTTCATGAGCAATACTGAAAAGTAATTAACTTATTACTAAAAGAAAAAAAAATCTGGATAGAAAAACCTAAGTGAAGTTTAGAAAAATTATCCTCAGCAGGAAAACACCCACAAAGAAGAGAGGAGTAAAATAGCAGCACAAAGCTACTTATAATAATATCTAAAAGAGGGCAAAACTAACACCCTTTTAACCTTGAACTAGAAAGATGGTCAAGTAAAATAAAAATCACAAATAATAAACACTACAAATATTGGACACTACCAATAAAGAATAAACCATCATGAAAGTACAGAGAAATATCATTGCCTAAATAGAAATATCTTCATCATGAAAGCTCATAGGAATACAAATGTAACAAGGGAGAGAGAGGGAAGAGGAATAAACGGACAAATACAAAGTGAGATCTGATATAGAATGAAAAAAATGTAAGCCTACAAACATCACGAAACACTGTGTTTTAATGGCTTAACATTCGGAAAATATGCACTGGGCGAAAAAGAAAGCAATTTAGAGGACTAATTTAATATTGGAAACTAGCGTTACATTTTTTCGGTAAGATATATCACCCTCTATGTAAATGTTCCGCCAGTAGTTCGCATCCCACCGGCTTGAAAACACAAGATTGAGGTAAAGAAGTCGGTAAGGGGAGAGAAGGTAAAGTCAGTAAAGGGATTAAATTATGCAAATGGAAAGACTTATGGTGAAAGAACTAAAGCTATACCTGTTGTGTGAACATTTGGTTGGTGGATAAATAACGACTAGGCAACACGAAAGTAGATTACAATACGGATACGGAGCAGTCTCTTTGATGTGAGTGGAGTAAGTGAAGGACGTAGGGAGAGAGTAAGAGTAGTTATTGGGAGGGGATAGGCGCAAAGAGGAGAAGATTAAACTGATCGAATGAGGAAGAAAAGCAAACGTGTGGAAACAGATGTGCGCAGCATTCAAATAGATGCTCCCATTGGTGGAATTCCTTCGGTGTTGCGAATAGCGGTTTAAATATTTAGGGGTAGAGGGTTTGAAATAATTGGTTGAATTAGTGAAGGTGATTAACTGCGTAACGCGATTTACGGGAATTAAAATTGTAAAAATGCTAATGTCGAAATGGAGAAAATCGCGTAGTAATAAATCGATCGAGTTTCTTCTACCTTAAAAAATACAAAAACTGTTCCATAAGATACATATTTGCAATGCAGGTTAAAATGAATCGTTCCGTAATAAACGCCCATTTACACATATATTGAGTTTATAAGTAAAATATGATAATTATTTCCGAATTTTCTTCCCAATAGGATTCAATCATAGTGATGTTCGCTTGATATTTGAGTTTATTATTACCGTATTTATTCTTACCTTCCATTCACGCGCACACACAATTTTTTTATCTACAAAATCATGGCACACGTAGCTGTGATAATAAGGTTTGTTACAAATTCTTCTCATTTAAAGAAAAATATTTCATTGGAGATAAATATGAAAATGCGTCGGATAATAGAATTGAGAGAGAAATTTTCCATAAGCTCAATTGATCTCAATTATATAATAGCTCGTTGTTAATTTTTATAGAACATTTAAAAATAGGACACTGTATAAGGCACTGCATTTCTGACAAACGTTTTTGTAGGCAAGATCTTGGGAAAGAAACGAAGGGGCGGAGCAAGGGAGAACTATTTCGAGGGCGTGGGAACAAGAATGTAATACTCCATTTGTGACAGGATTTAGAGCGGCTGAAATGAAAGAAGAGCGTTTGGGTCGATATGGCATTTCCTTTGACAGGGTTCTTGAATTAATGAATTTGCAAATATGTTGGAAAGGAAATAATATAACACGGAAAAGCCATGCGGCTGAATCCCAAGCACTCTCATAACAGTGAGGAAGAGACGATCCGTAGTAGTGCAGCGGTTAGGATAGCGGTTCACCGGTTAAACCTGCTCCAAAAGTGGAAGAACCATGTTCGAGTCTCAGTCATTTCCTTATTTTTTCGCAACTGTTTATCCTTAATATTTAGCGAAGTCATGAAAACAGAAAGAATCTAAGTATACAAGAAAGTATTTTCGCGAAGGAATAAGAAGTAAGCTTTTTCAATATTTACTGATTACAAATTCTATCAAAGAAGTTTTAATGGAGAGGTGATTAATCTTTATGCTGCAAAACTTTTAGACAGCTCCATCTTTTTTATCCAATTACCATTTGGGTTCCTTTCTTTTAATCGGATAATCCTCTTAGCCTTTCGCGAATCCAGCAATGTTAGCTGTTTTCAACGAAATTTGCACCTTATTTTCTCTCTGATGGAGCTGTTACATTCAGTTTCCACCACTATATCAAGGAGAAAGGAAGCCTAATAGATTGGACGAATGAATGGGAGATCTAGAAAGTCTTTGTTGGAGGGAAAGCTGTAATTTACTCTTCAATAGACTAAGAGGTGTCTCGCTTCAAATGGGAGAAAGGCAGTTAGGGAGCTACAATTTAGTTTGGTAATTGGAGGTTAAAGCCAAAAACGTGTTATTTCGATTCTCAAGTGAAATCGAATGACAAATCTTCCTTAGGGCGTTTGGTTGTGAAAGCGAAAGTTTTTCCAGGTTAGAGGTAGAATGGAATGTGGAGAAGCTAAGGCGATTATTCCACTCTGACTTTAAATTCCAAATTAGAAATCGAAAAGGTGAAGAAATCAAGGGAAAGGTCCACAACTGTGAAAGTTTTGGGGAAAAGAGGCGGCAACTCTCCCTTTAGCTTTTCAATGTTTTAGGAAAAATAAATAACTGTGATAAGAATAAAAAAACATGCCTTCCCATATATAAAAGAATTAGAGAGTTAAATGCAAGTATGTTTCAAGTGAAGAATGCATTATATTTTCCAAATCCTAGAGTCAATGGTAAGGGAAACGTCAAACTGTCTGATTTCCTTGCAAATTGTAATAATAATTTTAGAACAGCGGTTTCCAAGATTTGATGCGAAAATGAGGTTTAATATTGATAGAAATAGAGCATTGGAGTTTTATGCTGTGTTTAATTACTGTTATATGATCAGTTACCAAGCTGAGTTTATGTATGAGAGCCTAAATGAGCTGGAATAACGCTACATTGCAAGACAATAAAGTAATAAAGCAGATAATGCTAGAATCGATTTTTTGATGGTTATCCATAAAAGATGTTCCTTTAAAACTGCAATTTACACAATATGGTAAAAGAAGGGTTATTCCACACAAAAGATGTGAAGGGAATAAAAATTTATTTATTGTAAAAACTATAGGTAAAAGAATCAAATTAAACGGAATGATATATAAAACGTTAAAATGGTTTGTATCTTCTTTACTATCTTACTATCAGTCAGTAATAATTATAAAATACTTCATAATAACGTGGTGAAAAGCAGATGTAGACAGATTGATTCTAGCCACCAAATATTTGGTCATCTGGGTGAAATTATACTACACAGAAAGGCATACAGCCCGGGTGCTGATAAATTCATTTACTCAAAGCGATGCATTGGCGTATTAAATCTACTTCGTTCCACAAAAAAAATGAACTACCCTTTCGATCGCGCTGGTTAACTCCTCATATCCCGTAAAAAATCGCCCAAAAAATGGCGTAAAACCTACCAGCGTTCTAATTAAAACCCGTATCGATGAGAGGGCGATATATCGGTGCGGTCAAAATATTCTCTCGGCGTGCTCCCTGAGAGTTATTATTTATAGCGCCACTCCTTTGTGGATCCTAAAAGAAGTTTAATGAAAAGGTGTATCCGCTTTCTTTTTTCAGCAATCGATTCCCATCGAGTTTCGCCGTGTTCCTCCTACACGTTCGCGCCACGCTTAATTAACTCTCTTAACGTTCCATTATTCCCGCTGATGAAGCACTGGCCACCGTCAATCCTCTCCATTTCCCCTTGGTATTTCGGGGGAACTCTTTGCAAAAAGAAACGTTGAAGGTAAAGGCAACGTCGGAACGTTTTTCCTCGTGGTGTTGGTGGGGAGGAAGTGTTGGATGGCTTTCAGAAAAGCGGTGAACCGTGATCTTGGAGCATCTTGGAGGCCGTCGTTGTTCTTTAGGGGGAGCGCAAACCTTCCAAGGACCGATTTTTTCCCCTTCGTCGTCCCCGATTACAGCGGGTGAAGGCTCGAATTTGAATGTCAAGAGGAAGAGAGCTAGTTGAGGTCGTTTGTGGACGAAAGTTTCGGAGAGGTCGCAGCCACGGAGGAGTTGCGAGGAAAAAACTTTCACCTCCAGTTTGCGCCGAATGGTAGAGATACCCGTGAAAGAACCTAAGAGGCTTACGGGAGGCGATGGAAACACCGATTTCGACGATTTGATCAATTAAGAAGATTGGCGCTGGAAATAAGACTGATGTATCTACTCGTCTGATTTTTTCTTAAGATTCAAAGGTTTTATTCCGTGAAATTGAAAACAAAACTCAAGATGGTGCACAAGGACAATGTAAAGTCGCTAGCAAAAAGGTTGAATACTTCGAAATCCGAAAGTATGTCACTTCTTTATGTGAAAGGGGCGTGCGTTGGTCATTTTCCTCCTTCCTGCAAAAGTTTTAAAACTTCAAAATAAATTACGACTTAAATTTAAATTCATTCTTTTGCGTTGTCATTCCAATGCCATTGATGTACTTGAAATTATATCTGCTTGTTTATAAATTTAAAAGAATATCTTTCATAATCACTTAGATTACTACGAAAGACTCGTTATATACTTTCAGAGTAAAAGCCACTTCACTATCTGTCATGTAATTAAATAATAACCTCTCTTTGAAATAATATTACGCTCCTTAATAACTTTCCGTTTATCAGTATATTGCTAGATGAATTATTTTGTTGGCAAGATTCTTTGCAAGTTTCCAATTCTATGTAGGTAGGGTGAAGTTTTATTGTTTTCGCACGACTGATTAAAAATTAAATTAAGTTTCGAGGTGTAATTTTCAGATTATCTTAGGATAAAGTGGTAATTAAATTATGCCGATTACTTAGGTAATTATTATTTAATCAGACTAATAAGAAACGTGTGCAAACGGGGTTCCTGGAAAGTGGGCTGCTCGTTCGCATTTGGTGGAAGCGGTCCCGGGTTCGATTCCCGATGGGGACCTATATGCGCGAAATCACCTTAGTTGTTGAAGCAGTTATAACAATACTCCTACATGTACAAACATCCCATAATATGAAACTTTATAATTTAATTTCCTAAATTATATGTTTCAGGAATTATAATATGATTTGAAATTCACGTTGAAATAGAGTATGTATGTACCTTAATAAAGGAGTTTTTAATACTTTACTAAATCGTCCAACAGAAAAATAATAGTCCAACTGTCCAACACAATTTTCGATCATTTCGTTGTTATTGTTTAGGTTTCTCTTCGTAACAGTCCAGTAAATGGGGATTTTGAGGATATTTGGAAGTAAATTATATTATATAAAGCACCTGCTAATATGATACAAATAATTAGAAGCAGCCCTTAAACTTTTACTGCACTTACAATTATATCAGAGATAGATGGTAAACGTGTGCTTCTTGTTTATTACTTGGCGATACCAATCTCCATTTATGAAATTAATTCTTTTTTCCTCCGAAGTGTTACATTTTGCACTCACATTTCAGAGCTCATATAGGAAGTTTTCAAGAATACACTTCACTGCGCTACTTTGTAAAATTTTAATTTTCACAGATTCCGTGCGTATTTAGCCTTATTTGGGGCATCATTTCCGTCGAGAGGAAATGGATGTTTGGAGATTAAATAGCTAATTGAAACCACCTTGCTCTCAACACTTGTCTTTGCGGTTCAAAGTACTCGAACGCAACACTCTTACAGCAAACAAGGAGTGAGGAACAAATATACATTAAGCTGAGGCGTCCTCGTATAGAAGGGGAATGACGATCGACACTCAACTCTATTGCCACTTTTGCCCCGCAACCGAAACATTTCTTGGCAAGTAGCAAACAGTGGAGGCGTATAAAAGTGTTTAGGAACCTCTTACCGAGAGATCAAATCTACCGTTCGATTAAACATTCTCGGTAATCAAGACGGAAAGGGAGTTTATCTGGGTGAAGGGCCTCTAAGTTGTTATTTCTCATGATTTATCCCAAGAAAAAACGGACAAAAAAGTATGACAGGACTGGGACTCAAACCCGGATCCTTCATTTTCCGGTTGGATGATGTAGTTACTCGTAATTAAACTACCATAACCACAACATTCAGACATGCCATTTCAAGTCCGTGTCCTGTTATACTTTTATCTTGTCCGTCTTTAGTTGGGATTTTCCTAGGTGCACGCCTTTATATGCAAAGTTACCTTTCAACCTTTGTATTACTGGATAAATTCAGAGAAAGCACGTCCGGAGATGATGTAGCAGATATAATGCGTTCACCATGCTACATAGGCCGTTCCGATGATGCGAGAAAGATCAGAGAAATAGATGCCAGAACCAATAGATGCAGGAACTCATTTTTTCCGCGAACGATACGCGAAAATAATCGATTAAGGAAGTAGAGTCATGGTTCATGCACCCCCTGCCACACGCCGAAAGGCGGCTTGCAGGGTACAAACAGACATAGCCATAAGGTTAGCTATAAACTGGTGATAAAAATAAGTAAAATACCGATAATAAGAAACGCGCGATCAATCGTAAAATAACTACCCGTATAATTTATTTCTTACTATATAGTGAAGATGCTTACAACAGCAAAGTTTATCGTTGATTTAAATGATGATTGAGACGGGATTTCTCAGAAATCAGAGTTTGAGTATCGTCATCATTAATTGCGAAAGTTTTCGAGAATTATCATGTAATCGTTAGAATATAATCTGGGAGTGAGGTGCCAAGGCGTGAATCAATAGAGAGGATTCCAGATGTAATTAAAGGAAGAGTTCCATTGTTCATGGGATACATTTGAAGACAAACTTCGGTGATGGTTCGAAATAAAGTCTTATTGAATTTTCCACGTGGAAGATAAAGATAAAGGAAGAGTTCCTTATCTAACGATGATTACAATTAAGTTTAAAAATAAACATTTCATAAAAACTCCTCACGCAGGATTATTTATATATGGTAACGATGGTCTAAGTAAATAAAAGATTCAAATCAAATTTACTTAAATTTAATGAATTATAACTAAAAATTAGAGGTTTAAAAACGCTCCGTAAGCCGTATTTCGGCAGGCGGAACTCGCGTTAAGAGACTAACGGGAAGCTACGGATTACCGATTTCTGGGAAGTCTCAATGTGCATTACAAAGACAATGCCTTCATCACCAGGGGAGCTCCACAAAGAAAGTGGGAAGTTCCTTAACAATCAATAAATAATTCATTAACAGCCGTGTTCCAACTTTCTTTTCTTTCAATAACTGAAAATATCTGAAATATGATTATATTACAGATAAGAATTTAAAAAGAAACTCAAAGTAGTAAAGTAATCAGAAAGTAAATTTAGTTATTAGATTAATTGGAGTTTATTAGTATCAAGCAACAATGACTAAAATTTTATTGGAAATCGGGAGAAATTGGCAAATAAACATAAGAAAGAGCTTTCAAAATCAGTAGCGAGTTTAAATATTGGAGAGGAAATGGAAGTGGGATACGAGAGACCGAGGGAAAAGGAACGACCGGGATGGAGCCACTTTAAGTAGATTAAATGCGTTTTGATGGAGGGTATTTACATTCGCATATTGGCGACTCCAACTTGTCCCTAAAGTTTGTTAGGAGACACGAGAGGAGGTAATTTTCATCCGAACCTCGAGAGAGGGGTGTCGAAAGAAGGGACTAAGCGGATGGTAAATTAGTTACAAAGAAACTCGTTAATGGATGTCAATTATTAAGGTAAACTGACTTGAATTGATGGTACTAAATATAGTCTAGAGGCGCAAATAACGATTTACTTCTCATTTTGCAAATCGCAGCTATTAAAATATATTACGTAAAGATGACAATTATCGCAACATTAGTACGCGTTCTTTGTGTCTTCCTATGAACTTTAATTTATGATTCTACGATGATGGTCAGTCAATAATACCTCGGGATCAACGAGCAACAATTCCTTTGACGTCTGGAACCCATATTATAGACTAACTTTCCTCTCTCAACTATTTACATTAAATAGGCAGCACCTGCGCTTATGAGGTTACCTTTATTATTCTCCGAATAGCGTGGGATGAATCATAGAGTGGCAAACAATTTAAGAGGCATTCAATAGTGATGCAATTAATTTTTAGATGTAAAATATTATATATATATATATAGAAATACTATAAACAAAGCATGGGATTGTGAAATGTTCAAATCATAAAATTCTCTGAGGTTAAATTTCAAAAAGTAATTTTTTATTCCCTCGTATTTCAGGTTTTAAAATTACTAATCTATTGATATAGGAGGACTATTAAGTAAAGGGAAAACTGAATTTAAAAACCTTAGGTATTACGTCGGTCCTGATGTTGGCAATAAATATGGTATAATTTCAATACATGAGGGATGCGAAAGTTATATCTTTGGGAAGAATTTTCTAAATTCTAAATCAGGCTCTTTCGTAGTATGAAACCTTTCCAATATATCTTCCATAAAGGGTCCGTCCTCTCGTGTGAGTTTCTTTGAAAGCCAAGTACCGTTACAATGCCAGGGGGGGAGTTATGCTACGGCATTGCCATATTGTGAACTTTCTGTACCAACGGCTGCATAATATAACGGGGCAGAAATATATACCCGTTCGGTTTTTTAGTAATCCACTGTACATTCAAACTTGATTCAATTACTGTCTTCCGTGGAAAAAAATTTCAGTCGTTAAACATATTTTTCATAACACTTTCTTTGTAATCGGGAAACACTCCATTTTTCTCCTCCGTTTTCGCGGGAAAAGAAAAAGAAAAACGAAAACGGCTTAAGAAGTATTTCCCAATTTTTAGTAAACGACCGCGTCTCCGAATTCGTATAATTCCTATATAAGAATTTGTATTTTCTCAGAAGACGATAATATTTTAGTGCATACATTTAAATACAACAATATGGAAGCTCTATATGTGTGACAGCTGGAGCTTACAAACAACTGAGGCCTCCCAATCCATTGTGGAGGTAATGAGGCTAATCAGTTCGTTCCTGTTTATTTATGGGAGAAGTAATTTCAGTATTTTAATCAAAATAAAGGAAAATTACCATTTCCGACAGCATTGTTGAAGGAGTACGGAAAGAAACACTGCAAGCATCAATAGGTCCTTTACCAGTTAGTACGTAATGTCTGATTGTTGTGTCATCTTTCAACCTTGACAAACGATTTAGCGGTTCTAATTAAAGACGTTTCAATACGTTATTCAGGTCTAGAATCATCACTAATATTATTTTTTTTAGCAGAATTTTTAGTAGTAATACATGCAATTAAAAGAAATTTAGTAATTCCAGAATTAATGGAATACCTAGTACTAATAAGGAGAACTTCTTAAAGAGAAGCCATCTCTGCAGCGGAGAACGAGCTACGATTCATCATCTAACGGAAAACCGCACGATAATTTTTACACGAAAAAGAAAAAAAAGACGAAAAAAATTGATTTTAAATGAAACTTAAAGCTATGTTTATACTACTATAGTTATATGAATGAAATATTTTCCTAAAATGGTAACATTTACTTCCTTTTGTTTCATTCTCGTTTATAGCTGTGACCATATGGTACTATAGAAGTATGATGCCGTGAAAAAGGTTTTCATTTTGGTCATCCCTTGTCGAATGCAATAAAACTGATATATATATATATATATATATATATATANCTCGCGGTCATTGTCAGATGATTCAAATAGCACACTTTCAATATTCTCATTTTTTAAATGCTTCGCCATTATCGCTTGCAGGATTAAAAATATCCTAGAGATAAAAGTTACAAATTGCATAATTTACATATATATATATATATATAGGGTCATTACGCTGTACTCCTGTGATGTGTTCTATTTCTAGCATTCTTAGTTAAAGATGGCAGGAAGGACAAGTTTCCTTGCCTATCTTGCCTATATATTGCCTCCTTCCCTCTCCTGAGCTTCTGATAACTAATACAGAAGGGGTTGAGGTTTAAACTGGCCTTCTTGCTTTGACGTAGGCGTTTACTAGTAGATCAATATAATCCAATAACTTAAATTTAAAATATTTTTCTGAGCGCTTACGTAGGTTGGATCAAAACTGTGACGAATGAGTCCGAACAGAATGTCAACAAACGTGTCATGAATGGAAAAACACGAATCACTTGCGAAATTCTTTCTCAACCAATTAATCACCCAATCCGATGCGTAACTCATCTACCATTTCACTTTTGATGGAGAACTGATGGACTGACAAAGGAAACATAGATTGGGATGTGCCCTCCCGTGGATGTCGGAATGTTAGGACGAGACTTTCATTGTAATGCATTCGAACAGGGAAAAGCTCTGTTCTTGGATGTCGACCATTGGATGGATGACAATGTAAATCCAAGGATAAGTTTTCTCAATGATTCTTTCGGCTTTGAAATGTCCTTATCCCTTTGTGTCATGGGCACATGTTTTACTAATTGATGGTTCATCTTTTCTTCTCGACAGCGATAAAACTTGAACGAATGCATATTTTATAACGATTATTTCCTCTTGTACAATTCTTTCAACAAAGTTTAATCTTCCAAGTTTATTCTTACAATTATGAATGATATCTGAATGATTCCAGAACTGAATAATTAAATTACCCATATAATTATAAACTCTTAAATATATCATTTGAATGATAATGCTGTCTTCATTTTAAAATTTTTATGAACATTTGTATTATCTACTTCCTTTCCCAAACTTCATTACTTACTTAATATTCTGCTTTCATAGGAAATATTTATATATTTATCTTTTTTGGAGTGGAAGAGTAAAACAAAACATCAACGACTTGTTAGAGGTTGTTTTAAACGTTGAATAAACGCATTAGAAGTAAAAACACTCCTACTTTAGTGAGCAACGTTAATTTTGGAATTAAATTTTAGAAATCATCTAAAAAAAATACCATCATAACTTGAATACTTTTACGCACGCATATATCTCAATTAAAATAGTTACAATGCAATATATAATACATATGCATTATATACAGTATATATAAATTATCTGAAGTATATATACATATAAAGTATATATACATTATCTGAACCAAACATTACATACTCCTTCTCATTGAATGAACGCATTAAATGAAGAAACACCTCTGCATTTGCGATCAACATTAATACTTAGAAATCACCCAAAAAAATGAAAAAAATTCCATCTTAACTTTAATACTTTGACGCACGCATATACCTCAATTAAAGTACATTGTTCCCCTTTAGAGGGGATTCCATGTAAGGAAAATTTCGCACTACTGTTTTACAAATTAAGAGAGAACTGCACTCAACGATAAATGTTTTCGAAGCAATTAGAAAAAGATAATTAAATTTTGCAAATATTATTTATGGCGTATTTAACTTGTGGAATGTTTACGATGAATTTTCGCGTTGTAAACACTTTATTCTTTTTAATGTAAATTTGATGAGGATATCAAAATTCATTTCGTTAAATGTTAAATGTATATTTGACGACTGCAGGCGATTCAGCCGATGTTAAATATGACAAGAGTTACATTTAATTCCGTTCACACTTAATCCAGCCTTGAAAACTTTCAAAATAATATGGAGGGCTCTATTTTCGTTCTCCCATTCAATCCATTAGCGTAAAAGTTTTCCGCCACCGAAAAAATAATAATCTCCGGCACTCTCTGCTTCCGAAATCACTTTATTCAACACGCAGCGCTTCCCTCAAGAGGCAGGATCGAAAAAGGAAGACATAAAACACCTTTGATAAAATAAAGGCCGCTTGAAAATCATTTTCCTCGCAGTTTCTCCTCTCGTCCGAAGTCAAGATGATCAGCCGTCCATCAGAATGGCATGGAGGAAAACCCATTATTTTGCCAAGTAATGGCTCCTCCCCAATTTTGCAATCCACTGCCTCAACCCCGACCCCGATATCCCCTTCCTAATCCAACCCGTGAATTATTATCATTTCGCCAAGTACTGGATGGCTGAGGGTGAATTATAGAGCGAGATGGACTTGTGCATTTTTGCTTGGTGCGTCCTGTAAGCTGCCGAGTACTTGGTCAATCCCTCCAGCTCCCGTAATCAGTCTCCCTGCCCGTCCGTCTACTCGTGTTCATATCGCATGGTATTGTGTATCCGTGTGTGCTACTGGATTAAACCTCCACCTGCTGTTTCCGTCTCTTACTTCCGAAAAGCATTCGATTTCATCCCTACCCTTTCCCTTTCCAAAACACTCACATATTCCCTTTACATTCCTTCGATCAAAGAATGGTTATCTATATTTTCCTAATCTTTCCTCCTTTCAAACATGTTTATGCAAATTTTTATGTTTTTTTTGACCCAAGTGGTAGCAACTGACACCGTGTGACATGTCATATCTGTATATTTCGTCTAAATGGAGGTTAAGGTCTTCCATTATTCTCTCCTATAACCCTTAGCTTTCCATCGGCCGAAATAACCCTGCTTCGTTTTAAATAGAATTATTAGCTGAACCCGTGAAAAATGTCCTCCTTGAGCCCAATGGGCAGGGCCTAGACTATCTTCAAATTTACTTTTCACTTTGGTATCCCTTACCCTCGTTTATAAATAATTAGTCGATCCTGAGCATTGAAGCTTAGCCACTTTGGAGCAGATTTTGAAAACTAAGTGGAGGGCAGTTAAAGCAAGTTTAAACAAACCTGAAAGAACGAATGTCGAAAAATGGCAGCCATGACGAAGTGAAGATCCTTGCAAGAAGTGGATCGGAGGAGGAGTTGGTGGGAATTTGTGCGCAAAAACTCAATCACTAGTCATTTTTTACACGTCTGAACTATCGAAATCTAAGAAATCAAGAATTGCTGTACAGCCTCCCATCGGGTCTCCCTTAATTAATCCAGCAGTTCCACATACTGGCTCTTTTAGCGATAAAAGCATCACGTAAATCCATATGAATCCATTTTAATTGACAGTTTATCCGATTAAGAGCCATTTTAATTCTAAGATATACTACTAAATCTAGACTTAATTTTCTAGGAAATATGCAGGCGTGAAACAAAATATTGGGTTTTAAATTATATCACCTCAAATGAGAAAATAATAAAGAAATAACCGTTGGATAGCTTGGTGTATGTCGCTATGTATTTTTCTTTCTTAAGTGGATTTAATGCATTCTGTCTTCCGGCGCTTTTACACGGTGTTTCCATCGTACTTAGAATATCGTACGTGGAAAGAAAGTTGCTTTTTTTATGCAATTTATAGTTTGTAAAGTGTAATCCTTTTTCATTGTTTACCCATTCTCCAAGAATTATTAAACTAATCAGGTCGTTCTAAATTGATAATTAAACAGAAGTTATAATGAGGGTATGGAGCCACTTTACTCAAAAAGCGTTAACGAAGCGAAACGTTTTAACGGAGTGAGATTGCTTCGGTGTGGCATTTCAGTGATGAGAACAGCTTCCCGGAAAGGAATGTAGATTCGTGTCTAAGTCACGTCGACATTTTCACATCTATTCTTGGGCTTTGAGGAGCTCGCCTTAATGAGCACAATTAAATACGTATACCATTCTAGTTTCAGAGAAGATGTATGATAAACAAAGAAATCTTAGGAATCTTCTGGGATTGCAGCAGCAATTCATGTTCCTAAGTGTTAAAATTGTATAGGAACTCATTGTGTATATTCCGTAACTTATCACCTCTTCAATTACTCTAAATTAGTAAGGTAAGCCTATAGATTGGCTATGAAAGAGATATTGTACAGCTACCCCTGGAAATGGAGTCATAATCTCGAGTTAAGTACTAATATCGGAAAGAGTACTCTAAATCTTGAGGTGCGTGGTGGATTTATAAATAGCCTCTTGGAATAAGCTTTCATTTTACTTGGTCCATTAGGAAAGGTAAATAATGGTAACTGGAGAGAGGGAACGTAAAAAGATGAGGATAAGAACTGTGAATTAAGTTGAAAGGGAAAGTTTTCCTATAAGAGTGAAAGGAAAAGAGAGGATACTCGAATCTTAACCAAGGAAAGGAATTGTGAAGAAGGCGAAGTGATGTGGGAAGTTGGCAAAGGAGTCGGATTGTTGAAGTGTGGAAAGGAAAGCGGAGCTTGGAGTTTCGCAAGAGATGTTATGGCCGATTAAGACCTTCTCCACCGAGCTGAGGATAACCATAAAGACGGAAGAAAAAAAACTGCAATGGCTTTTATTTACATTTTTATTTTCTTCAGCCATGTCGGTGGTGATGAATGAAGGGAAATGATATGTATTCAGCTTATTTTCTTATACTGCGCGATATTTTCATCTATTTTAAAGCATATTTCGAAGAAAGAGAACAAGTTTCACAGTTTTTCCGAAGGAAAATTGCTGGAGAGAAAAAAGAGCTTTTACGTTTTCAAAGCCGAGACTCTTATCGTACAGAAATTATTTTATTCTCTACCAGAGAGAATAATCCAGGTATATAAAATTGGTGATAATATTGGTGCTTGATAATTTATAAAGGATTAAATTTTATTTCGTATTTTTTACTACGTATTCGTTCATGGGAGAGTAAAATACGTAGAGAGATGACTAGCAGTAAATTTATAAACTGTTAACTGTTCTGTGTTTTAAAACAATGCATTTATGGTGGACGCATCTCCAGTGATGAAATTTATTTGGAAAAACGCCTAGTACTAAAGCGTAATATATTATTTCACTAACCAGTGATCTACAGAGTAATTCCTAGTAAAGCAAAAGTTCAAGGAATATCCATGATTTAGCTAGTAGAAAGTCGACTTGCCTGAAAATTGGCAGAAACAGATAAGAAAAGGTTTACAACGAGAGTAGTTTAGAGAAGAAATACGAAGCACATCGCACAGAAGTAAATAAGAAGGAAAATATTCAAGGGAGTATAGTTTCGGGAAAAGAGCAAACGAAGTTGAGGATGGTTGCTGGGTTCTCTAAATCGAAAATTTGAGAATGGGTGAGTTATACAAAATTTAATAGCATTTATAAGCACTTTGTTAATTGACATTGAATTCGATATATTTTGAATAAAGTAATAAATAAGTAATAAATTGATACAATCGGACTATTCGAAGCAATTAGAAAAAGATAATTCAATTTTGCAAATATTATTTATGGCGTATTTAACTTGTGGAATGTTTACGATGAATTTTCGCGTTGTAAACACTTTATTCTTTTTAATGTAAATTTGATGAGGATATCAAAATTCATTTCGTTAAATGTTAAATGTATATTTGACGACTGCAGGCGATTCAGCCGATGTTAAATATGACAAGAGTTACATTTAATTCCGTTCACACTTAATCCAGCCTTGAAAACTTTCAAAATAATATGGAGGGCTCTATTTTCGTTCTCCCATTCAATCCATTAGCGTAAAAGTATTCCGCCACCGAAAAAATAATAATCTCCGGCACTCTCTGCTTCCGAAATCACTTTATTCAACACGCAGCGCTTCCCTCAAGAGGCAGGATCGAAAAAGGAAGACATAAAACACCTTTGATAAAATAAAGGCCGCTTGAAAATCATTTTCCTCGCAGTTTCTCCTCTCGTCCGAAGTCAAGATGATCAGCCGTCCATCAGAATGGCATGGAGGAAAACCCATTATTTTGCCAAGTAATGGCTCCTCCCCAATTTTGCAATCCACTGCCTCAACCCCGACCCCGATATCCCCTTCCTAATCCAACCCGTGAATTATTATCATTTCGCCAAGTACTGGATGGCTGAGGGTGAATTATAGAGCGAGATGGACTTGTGCATTTTTGCTTGGTGCGTCCTGTAAGCTGCCGAGTACTTGGTCAATCCCTCCAGCTCCCGTAATCAGTCTCCCTGCCCGTCCGTCTACTCGTGTTCATATCGCATGGTATTGTGTATCCGTGTGTGCTACTGGATTAAACCTCCACCTGCTGTTTCCGTCTCTTACTTCCGAAAAGCATTCGATTTCATCCCTACCCTTTCCCTTTCCAAAACACTCACATATTCCCTTTACATTCCTTCGATCAAAGAATGGTTATCTATATTTTCCTAATCTTTCCTCCTTTCAAACATGTTTATGCAAATTTTTATGTTTTTTTTGACCCAAGTGGTAGCAACTGACACCGTGTGACATGTCATATCTGTATATTTCGTCTAAATGGAGGTTAAGGTCTTCCATTATTCNATTAGTAATATAGATATAATGTATATAATTGATAATATTAGTATATTAATAAAGATAGCCTCTACTCTAAATGTATTAGACATCAAAGGATCGATGTATTAGTCGAAAACAAAATTATGATAATAAGTATATGCGTTATGTTAAAGTTAAGTTTAAATATAGGTAAATTAATGCATCACTTACAAGTAGAATCAACACAATGAGGCTCATCGCAGCGTCATTTAAATTCTTGACTTACCTAGAAGATAAAATTTTCGTTATTAGTAATAAAAAACAAAGGTTTATTTGCAAAATATAAAAATAACTATAGAACATAGCGCAGAAACACTTAAAATTGGGTATTTATACTTTCCGGTATTGTTTTTATACAGTTAGCCAGACAAATCCATCCAAATGAGCAAGGTAATACAGTCAAACAGAAAAATATGCTACGAAGACATGAAAAGTAACATACTACTGCGAAAAAAATTCATACTCATCTCCTAATGAATTCTCAAAAGATTTTTTTAAATGTCAGTTTACACAAATAAATAAACATTCACAAAAATGCAAACACAATAAAAATACATAAAGCTTACAAGAATGCTCCTGATCTTTCACAGTAATTTAATAAGGGGTTAAATAAATAGGAAAAAGAAACAATCTGTCTACGTCCACAAACTTTTTTATTTAAAAAGGCACGACCGGTTTCGAGTTTAACTCATCTTCAGGTGATCGGAATACATTTTGGAAAAGAGTATATATACAAAGAAAAACAAATGAGGGGAAGTGAAGGTGCTAGCTAGAGGAATGCGGGGGAGGGGAAGGAAGGTGAGGAAGAATAGATTTAAAAATTGGGGAAATATGTTCACTGAAGAGATGCTCATTAACCAGGTTCCTGGAAAACTGCAGGTGGCGATGTATTTCTAGTTGCTCGAGGAGGTCCAGCTTTTTACCCTTAGAAGCGACGTTGAGGAGAATGGGAGAAAACGATGATCCATGGTCATTGTCATTTAGGTGCATTGCAAAATGGGAATTTTTAGACGCTTTAAGGAAGGACGCTCTGTGTTCTTCAGCACGTGTTGCTATGGCCCTTCCACTCTGTCCAACATAACAGCTGTTACAGTCATTACAGTCGAGTCTGTAGATACCAGATTTTTTATTATTATCTGTTCTGTCCCGGCCATTGCATAAGTGCGCACGGAGATTGGAGGTAGTATAAAAA